>JALAZF010000017.1:12235000-12722500 GCA_022829125.1 Lathyrus tuberosus
CTATAACAACCCTGCTTTAACCACTCTAACTAACAACTATTCTACATCCTAACAATACACCCTCCTCAAAAAAACCTTGTCCTCAAGGTTGAGATCTACTGTATTCTTTTTGTAAGTGTAATACTTCGATAACATGCATTGATTTCCCTTTTCTCTACATACTCATGTTTATTCGTGCCACTTGGATCCCAAAACTGTAGAGAATAAGTACTGGCAGCATTGTGTAGTATATCCCTATTTAGGATGATGCCACCTGGATCCCATTGATGGATAAACAAAGATCCATTCACCACTTTCTTCTCTGTTGCCATCCTCATGGATAACTAGTCAATTATTCTGCACGCTATTATATGTCTCACTTCAGACAGAAATAAAGCCACTTTAATTGTAATGAGTTTGCACACTTTCATTATATTAGGCGTCAGATTCAGAACACTGCCTTCACCAACATGCTCCCTAAAAGAAGCATAAAGCCAAACACACTTGCAAGGCCTGCGGTGTAGGCTCAAGAAAAAAAAAACCTTGCGGGTGGTAAGCAGGTAGGTTAGATGTTATGCAAGGATAATAACGAGTAAAATTATGAGAATCTGAAATGAAGGTGTTGGTAAGCAGGTAGGTTAGATGTACTAGAAAGAAGAAACATCTTTATAAACAAGTGGTAACAATGATCTCCTGATGTGTGTATGCTAGACATCTCATTAAGGAAAACTGATTTTAGTCAGTTTTGTAGCAGCTAAGTTTTTTAAGCGACAGTTATAGTTTTTATTGATTAGTTATGATTATGAATGTCAAACGTGTGTTGTTTATTAGTAAGAATAAATAGGCAAAGGGCAAGACATTGTTGGTTGCCAAGAAGTTATAGAGTAGTTATTGGGAGAAAGACCAAGCTCTTGAAAATTTGGGAGGTAACTGGGTTCTATCATAGAAGTCGATGACGACTGATAGCGGCGCAGCGCAGAGGCCGGCCGCAAAGGGAGAAGGAATAGCAGCGCAGTTCAGCATTGCAGGCGCAATTGGCCATTTCGCGGGTCACGGGAGCAGCTTCCCATCCCGGAGCGGGTTTTAACCCAGTTTCACTTTCAACCCCCAAAAAACCAAAATTGCCCTTAAATTTTAAACTATTATGAGGGTAATTTTGGATTTTCCTCAAACCTTATTTGCTTCCTCATCCTTCTGCGTCTTATTTCCTCGTAACCTTTTTGTCATACTTGTACTCCGTGTTAAATATTCTGGTTGAGAATCATTCTCTAAGATTATTATTGATAAAGTTATTGTATTGTTCAATTAAATCATGTTTGGTACTAGTTTCAATCAGTTTACGATGCATTGAATTAATTAATAGCTGGTCTGGTTTTGTCTAGTGAGTTTCCAGAACTAGAAAATTTTACAACAGGAACTCTTAAATTTTAATTCTTTAAGGGAGGGGTGAAAAAGATTCCAAATTCCAATTATTTACAGACCAAATCATATGCTAACTAAGTTTATTGCTGCAAATATATCATGTAGAAAATATCCCCAACCAAGTATGACAAATGGCTACTATAATCCACTGGTCTGAATGCATCTGTTAAGATTTCTACACATTCTCATCCAAGAAAATTCCAAGGTAAAGCTTTGAGAGATCAACCCCAGATATCCCTCTTCAAGAATTATTTTAGTTTGTTCCTGAAATTCCCCCAAGGTAAAGAATGATTATGATGCCCTCTTAAATTTATATGCTTTCGTAAACCTCCCAGCTTATAGTTTTGCCCCTGTAATATTACTTTTTCTACTATTGTAGTGAAGCTCTGGAATGTTTAACATGTTCAATAAACCACCCCCAAGAAATTACTAAAATTACATCATTATATTGCTGTTAAGATATTAAAATAAACATGAAGCCAAACTCACCATGCATTTGAGGAAGCTTAGATAGTATGGCTGCCATGATGCTCCACCTATCTGTAACTGTGCACAAATATATGCATTGCAAAGCACAATCAACAGCTTCAACTTCAGTTTCAAAATAGACATTGCTTTGGAAGTTTCTGCACCCTTCCTCAATTACCACCAAGCACGTGTCCAATTTATTTTGCAAAGCAATTTCCTTCAACCATCTTACCAGAAATGATTCCTCTATACTTTGATTTGTACAATGGGTGCCATTTCCAAATAAGGACACCCTGTGAAACTTTTCACGCATAAATGGAATAGCTCTATTGTGTAATCTTTCAGTTACACTTTCCTCTTTGACTCCCTTAAGCATAAATTTAAATCTTTCATAGTCTGGCAATTCTTCCCACATGACAAGACTCATATGTAAGCCTGTTTCGCTATCATTGTCATCAGAGTAAATAACTTGATGCAAGTATAAGACATCCTGATGGAACTGCTGCAACTCAGAGATGCCTTTGCGAAGAGCAAACTCAAGTAGGCTCAGGCAATTATCCAGCTGCCCACTAAAATCATCCATAGCTCTAGCTCTATCCATATACCATTTTGAGAGCTCATCAATTGACGGCCAAAGAACTCCAACAAAATGCTTAACAAGAGGCTCAGTTTTGACTTGGATTTGAATGTCGTAGTTTTTAACTGGTGCATTAATGAAGTTCACCATCTTCTTGCATTCAACCCAATCATCTTGCCTCACAGCAACACCAGAAGGAAAAGACCTCCCAGGAAGAAGCTGCCCATAAATTTGGACAGGAACAGTTTCTGGGATGGAGGCTAAAACATCCAAAACAAAGGGAGACAAAGAATAAGGATGACGCTTGAAAAGCAAGTTCAATGCACCAATTTTTCCACTTTCTGCAAGTGCTACAGCAGCTTCATTAATAGGCATAATACGGAATTTGTTGTATTCCTGCACAGAAAATCTGCAGAAAACTGTGTCAATGAACTTTGAGTCAGTGGAAACTATCAGAATTATTGAACAATTGTGAATTTTCAAAATTCTATCATTTGTAGCCATTTAAGTGAATAAGTATATGCCTGTAGGTCTTGCTCAAAAGCTATGGTACACCCAAAAGAAATCAACAGAGAATTGTTAGTTTCAATTATCACTATCACAACCATGAAGTTTCAAGAATATTCTATCATTAAGATTTTAAAATACATAATATATTATATGTCAACATTTTGCACAGTTAGAGACTTGAAGATTTCCTTGTATATGTGTCTACATGTAGTAAAAACAGAATGAGTAATAAAAGGTGGTGTATTTAACCAGCTTGACCATTTGTTCAATATTCCATCCCCTTGAAATGAACTTATCGTATAAATGCTACTTATCTTGCTGATAAAAATATGACATTTAAAAAATCTATAATGCATGTTATAATGAAATTATTACTAGAGTGCTGCATATGAATCCTAAGGCTTAATAAAGTTGACATGATACTAAAACCATTTAGAGTCAAGAAAGTGAGCAACCAAAAGGATCAAGTCAAAATAAAGTGATCCAAAACCTACTTGAAGTACCATGTGAGCTTTACCCTTATCGGTGAGTTATGCGGTGCTAGTTTTAAATTGGTTCCTCATGTCATCTTACAATGAAGCTTGTGTCTCACTTGAACTCTGTTTTGAAATTTTTGGTCAAAGCTAAATGTGCTGCATGTCCCCGAAGTAATTGTGAATATTATCTTTGATGATATGATAGAAATAAAGAGGGAACAGTCTAGAGGCAATTTGCAATCCATGCACAACGATAAGTCCGTGCTTCATAGTATCTAATATCTCATATCTTTAAGGATGTTTTTACTGCCTAGGAACTGGGACAAGATTGAGTTCAAGGCTTACATCTATGAAGTGCAGATTTTAAAAGGGTCTCCCAACAAATACATTGATGTATTGGGCAACTTTGCTTAAATGATGTTCTCTTTTTTTTTTTCCTTGTAGCTTTGTATTTTTATTGTCTAAAAGGATTTCTTATTCTCTAACTCATTGTAATTTCTTCTCTGACTTACTGGTCCATTTATAATTTTTTAAGTATGACTTGCAAAAGTAAAATATATTAGAACAACTATAAATATCACAGCAAAAGCATAGAAAACGAGTAGTTTATGTAATTGAAATATCTAGAACTCTCGGAATACCTGCCCATGTTTATTCCAAGAAATGTTTCCAGTCTGTCCCTAAATTGCAAAATTTGAAGTCTAGCCAAGCGAACATCCCATACATGACTAGAATCCTCATCATCTACTTCTGAGAATCTATGATGGTCAGTGATGCGTAGACCATAAGCCAACAAAGCCTTCACAGCATCTTCTGTCGGTCCAACTCTATGAACACATTCAGAAAGTACAAATTTTTTATCCTTTATATTTGCCAAAAATATACTAATTTCATTTACTCCTTGGCTAGAATTCAACCACTGTGACTTCAGAACTTCATCCTTATCCAATCCATGACTGTTGGCAAAGTCCAGAGCTGCTTGATAATTTCTCTTCCCAATCAGTAAACCATACATTTCAGGGACAGATTTCTCAGAAAATGAAACAAGGAACCAGAGCAACCTAGAAAGGTGAAACTGTTTAAGCCTATCTTCAACAGTCCACTCTGTCTGGTGCAACTCCTCTGGAAAACCAAAATCAGAAGAACTGGATCTTTCTTTGGATGATAAACTTGCTAAAAGAAAAAGATAGCCCCTACATTTCTGCGCTCTTCCCAGAGCAGGGAAAAAATATGCAGGATTCTCTTCCTGGACCTTTGAACCATTTAGAATGTCTATCAACATAACCACACCATTCCTATCTACAGTGGCAATGACATGGTCGCACCACCAAGTAAAATCCATACAACCCAAAAAAGATCTGTTACCCCCATTCGATGAATTATCAGACACTAATGAATCATCCTTCTCTCCCAAGATAAACCGGGAGAGTGTCGAGCCTTCTTTGTCCAGCTTAAAAATATGCAAGCATCCTGTCAAATCCAGAGTAGCAATGAATGTAGCTTGTGGCGAGATTAGCAACTTTGGATATATTAGCTGACCTCTATAACCTTTTGGTTTCGAATATAATCCCTCAAACTGCAAAGAAAACACCAGTTCCAGTTCTGTGCTTGAATTTTTATGCCAAAGAGAAAGATGGCAAGATCCTAGAAAATATATAAAACTAGTTAGCAAAGAACTGGACAAACAATATTTAGCAAATAAATGACTTGTGAGATCTACGGTCTATTCTTCATGTTCTAATAAAAAGTTATTGATAAAAGAAGCAAAACGATTAGAGAATATAATAGAAGAGGTACAAAAGAAAAGGGTAAGGTGTGTATGAAATTTAAATTGTGATCACATAATACAAGTTCAGTAATGAACTACTCCTTGTCAGTGATCAAAATAAAAATAAATTCAGAGTCAACCCTTGTATAAATTAGCAAATAATTGAGAAAATAACCCAAATAACGTGCATACCAGACAGCGTGTGAACAGCCACAAAAAGGTTAAGTTCGTGGTGGTGGTCAAAGCAAAAAACGTTGTTACGGAGATGACTCCTGTGATAAAAGGCGTACTTAGGAAAGGTAGAAATGCCTTGTCCGTAACTGATCTCAATTTGTTGAAGTGAACCATCTGATGTAATGGCAGTGAACCTACACCCCAAACAATGCCAAAACTTAAAACTTGTACTCAATTATTTTTAACTGTTTAAGTTTACCAAATTATGCAGCATAGCAGAAACAAAGGAGACACTGAAAAGAAAATTACTTACATGTAAGACTCATGCATATCTGAGTCATTGTCAGAAAATAAACCAACAATTGGTGAAGAGATTTTCAAATTTTTCTTTGTAATTTCTGCCACAACTTCACCATTAAATTTGATAAAATACAGAGTATCATAGTCATCAGCAACACCAAGAATTTCATCATCTTCAGACCAAGCTCCCACACTATATGTACCAAAATCAGAACCTACCGAACACCAATTCAACATCAGAATCAAATTGTTTTCAATTTCAAAATCAAAGCAATATAATCACATCTAGCATTGCAACGAAGTTCTTACCGGTGAAAATTGCATAGGATTGCTGATAATCATCCTCTTTACTCAGAATGGTAATCCGATTTCCAGCCGCAACAGCAACGTATTTGGCCGTAGGAGAAACAAACAGCGACACTAATTTTCTAAGTCTCTTTGGTTCATTATATTCAGTCCATTTCTCTCTGAGTTGAGTCACACCTTCACCGCATGAACAATAGATGAATCGGATCCAAATAAACGTTAATCGAGATCAGTGAAATACCATAACCGAACATGCAAAACGTACCTCGAACTGAGAGCAGAGAAAGCAAGGTTCCCTTGGGATCTTCATTTGCCTGAAATTGAACGATGATCAATGGAAGTGAGTGAATGGGAATGAGAATTGAAAGAGGAAATTGAAGAAACCCTGACCTGGTGTTGTTGATTTTGTTGAAGTTGGAGTTGAGGAGGGTAATTGGAAGCGTGGCGTCGCGTCTCGTAAAGCGGAACCTCCATGTGGGAACCGTTACTGTATCTTCTCCAAAACCCCCAAACTTCAAGAACTGCGCCACATTCGAGTTCTAAGTACAGAAATGCAGGTGAATTGTGCTTCGGTTCATTCTCACTTCTCGATGATCTGAGTTTCTTTTTTCTTTTTTTCTTTGCCTTGCTAGTTGGGTTTTCGTGATACATATCTGATACGTATTCAGCCCAATACCGACTAAAAGTTAGTGATTGTTATTAACACATCTTCTTACTCGTCCACCCCTCATTCTTTCCGCAAAATCAACAACACAAGGTTGATCATTTTTGAGATACAACTTTTTGAAAAAAAATGTGATTTGAATTATGTTTTTGATCTTACCGGTTGATCAGAACCTGAAGTGGGGCTGAGACTTCGTCTTCGATGTTGGATTTGAGGAGGAGGAGGATGTACATGCAAAGCACTTCGATGCTACAGTAAGAATCGAGAGAGGAGAAGGCAAGTACAAAGTAAGAATATCTTAGGATGATTTTTGAATATCTGACCCTCTCAAAGAAGAGGGTATTTATAATTCTTCCAACGCTTGGTCATTGGTCCCTATTTTCGGGCCGAGATATTCGCTCCCCAAAAATAGGTAACTGGAAGAAACTAGCCGCTGTGACGGGCAGACATGCTCGAAACTAGTCGTTGCTTCAAGCAAGGGCGTGGTTGAGAGCAAGAGCGCCGTGGTCGTTCCTGGATGGTTGAACCGTGCGTGATGGATAAAGATGTGACGATAGACAACCGATCTTGGGGGTCAGCTGGTCAGCCCTCCTCGGCTGAAGGGGCAGAAGAGAAAATGTTTTCCTTTACCCTTAACTGGCAGGGCTTCGGCTGTTGGACCGTTTTGGGGCGCAGAAGTGGATTGGGGCATGCCTAGCCATTGGGTTAGTCCGAAACAGGAGCCCCCCAAGTCGTTGCTCCTGAGCATAGGAGTGATGACTTAAGGGCAACCGATGGTCCTGAGGAGGAGTAAGTGTGGTCGACGTCTGTTACTGAGACGGGGTCATTTCATGGTGCTTGAGGATACATGTGCCCGAGGAACCTGAAACGTTGTCTTGCGTGTCCAGCGAGCAGGGAGCCCAACGGTTGATGAGACTTGAAGGGGTGGAGTGCCACGCATGCATCGAGCCATGTGCCACAATTAATGTGAAATGATGGTTATGCTAGGGTTATAATGATGCCCCCACGTCGCGCGTGCTCGTGCATGTACTTCTGACTCGTCTATAAATAGAGACAGGAAGCGTTCATTTTCACTTTTCGCTTCTCTCTCTTCTTCTTCTACTGTTGTCGTCGTTTCCGCCGTCTGCCGCCGCAACACAGTCGCACGAGCACCGACCAAGCTTCGCCGACCACCGTTTTTTCTCTTCGACCACGTAATTTTTTTATCCTTCTTTGTGTTTAAGCAAGTTTTAATCTTATTTTACTTAGATTTGCATGCGGTTAGGACGAAAAACTGGGTAGAGTAAGTGCATTCTGACGGATGTCGGTGTCTGGCGGTGGTTGAGTTATTTTCTGCCGCCGTCGTCGGAGTGTCAGAAACTTTAAATTCCCGTTGGTTCTGGCGCCATTGCAACGACGAATGAGTTTCTCGTCGGTGGAACTTATGAAGTTTCTGGTGTACTCATGAGTTTTCCGGTGGATCTTCAACAGAACTCTGGGTAAAGTGTCGGGGAGGATCTCCCCGTGAGGGTTTAAGGGATTGCCCTGGAGAATCTTCTCGCACCTTCGTTACGCTGTTTGAGTAAGGGCTTAGGCCGAGGACGTTGTCCTCGGTCTTTCGCGCGCCCTTTTACTTGACTAGCGGTGGAAGGATGAATTTGATTTTGCCATCGAATTCACTTTTGACATCTGCTTTTCAGGTAAAGGAGATGTCTCGCAATACCAAGGATGAAGTTATGCTCGAGCGGGAGCTGTCTGAGGAGAACTCTTCGGGGGATAGTAGTTCTGACGAAACCGCTCCCGGGAGTCCCGTGGAAGAATGGATTACCTTCGAGCCTCGGGAGCACGCCTCACTTTTCTCCTTCCACACTCATGATGCCTTCACAACGGTGGGGGACGAGGAAGATTTAAGGGTCCATTTTCCTGGGGTGGACGATCGGATATGCTCGGCTTACGACGTCGAGAGCTTCCCCATGTACGAGTATGTTTTCAAGGAGATTGGGTTGAGGCTGCCCTTCACATATTTTCAAGTGGCAGTTTTTGGTCATCTGGACTTGGCGCCCTCTCAGCTCCATCCGAATTCGATTGTCTTTATCTGGGCATTCGAGATTACCTGCGAGTACTTGAAGATTCGAGCCACTTTCCCCCTCTTCTTCACTGTCTTCCACCTCCAACGACAGGTCGTACAAGGGCAGTTCGGATGGGTTTCCCTGAAGCAGGGGAGGAAGTTGTTCAAGGCCTTCTCAGAGTCCATCAGGACGTTTAAGGAGAGGTATTATGTAGTGGAGCTCATGTCGGAGAGGGTCAAAGGCTCTTCGTTCCTATGGGAGATTTTTACATATGAGAACGGTAAGCCTTTTCGCGACGAGCAACGCAAGATGAGGGGGCGTCGGACTCTGAAATTCCATTTCACCTGGAGCAAGAACCACTTCACCCGAGAAATCGATGAGTATATATCCAAGTCGGCCATGTTGGAGGAGGATGACCTGGTGTTAGGTGCAGATTTGACCTAAAAAATGACATATCTTTCTTTGCACTTTTCCACCCTATTCTCATGTTTTCATTGATTTTACTCATGATTGTTGTTTTTCTTCTAACATTGAGAATATACCTTTGGTGCTTGTAATATGTGTGCTATTGTGCAGGAAAGTGCACTAATTGATCAAAGTGGTAAGACACAAGAAATGGTGCAAGCTGTCAAAGAAATGAGGAAATGCATCAGTTGGTTCGCTTTGCGAATGGGAAGGCGAGTGCTAGCGAAGGTTCGCTTTGCGAACTCTGGCGAAGGTCCCAGTGAATGGTCCCAGAATTGGACAGAGGAAAAAGGAGCTAAAGTTCGCTTTGCAAACTTGAAAGCGAGTGTTCGCTTTGTGAACAAATCCTTTGCAGTGCGAAGTAGCGAGAATTTCTGGGGCGGTTTAACTGTTCAGAGGCACTTGAAGTGCCATTTTTCACCATTCGCTGTGCGAATGCATGGTTTGCAGTGCGAACGTGTAAATTCCTGAATTGTATAAATAGGATTTTCACACTTTTTAGGTTATTATCTTTAGAGTTTTGGAGAGTGAGAACTTGTAGTTTTCAGCATAGAACATTACATTTCTTCATTTCCAAGGGAGAAAAGGTAAGAGCTTTGACTTCTTGTTGGAGAGGGATGTAATCTTTTGATACCTTATGTATTTCATCTAATGTATGTTTGTGAATGAATTCTGATTTTCTATTGTTGTTGTCTTTGATTGATTATTTGTGGTCTTGACAAAACCTTTACAAATCTTTGATCTTAGATTTTCATCTATCAACGAACAAGCTTTTGACATGGTATTGTGAGTTGATATTCATTTTATCTTTTGTTGTATTGTGTTGATTAAGTAGCATGGCTAGCATGAGTAGGATCGATACGGTATCGCTAGGATGCGTGATAATAGTGATGAAGAAGGATATTCACATTCATTGGGCAAATTAGTTGAATACATATAAAAAGGATTAAGCGTGTGTACGTATTTTGATCTTGCTTAAATATGAAGAAATCATTTATTTGATATGGACGTTATAGTAATATCTATTAGGACTGAACTCTAGACATAGATTCAGGCCTAACACTTGCGTGAGTATCAGTTCTTACTTCTCTGTGTTGTTGAGTTGCGTGAGACATCACCAATGAGACAATACGGTTGTTCTCTCGACGTTGCGTTAGACATAATCTCTGTTGTGAGTGATACGCGAGGATATTAGGCGAATGATTGATTTGTGTTTATTTGATTAAAAGAATGCATGTGTTATCAATTGATGAGATCCAATTCCAACAAGGCTCCGTTTATAATTCCGTCTTTACTTTATATTTTCCGTCTTTACATTTTCCGCATTTGCTTTTGGTTCTGCTTTAAACCAGAACTTTTGAACCATAAGTTTAGAAATATAGAAACCGTTGAATGGCATTCTTTCCCTCGCACTGATCCCTGTGGAGAACGATAAATTGGGTTACTTATATATTTTTGCTTGTTGTTATTCTAGTTTCAATAAAATGGCGCCGCTGCCGGGGATCGGTGTTTAGATATTGAATCGCATCGCATAGTTTCTATATTTTTAAGCTTTGTACATTTGTTAATATTATATGCATTTGTGTTCCTTTAATGTTTTCTCTAGTGTGATCAGGAATGGTGAGAACTCCTTCTAGATTAGTTGCTTTGTGTATAAAAGTATTCAATGAAGCTTCGACCGAGTCTGGATGGATGTTGAGTGTTGAAAGTATGCATGGTAAATTGTACTGCTTTATAGAATGTTAGAATGATTTAAGAATTTTGTGCTTTGTGCAAATGTGTATTCTTGTTTCATTTTTCAACTTGTTTGAATGCTTGTTTCACTTAGGTCCAAAAGCCACTTTTTGTGAGGAAACCTCCGTTGTTTGCTATATGCTAGGATGACTGATAACTTTGTTAATTCGTTTGATTCATGCTTTATCTTTTGATTATTGTGATTTTGTGGAAGCATTAGAAATGATCAAGGCATTTGTTTATATTGAGCACAACCGTATCCAAAAGTATCTTACCCGTGAGTAGTGAGAATTTGTTAGCCCCTTTGAGCCTAAACAGTTTAGATCTCATTTTTAGTGATGAACTTTGTGTTGCATATTATTTGAAAGTGTAGTTAATCATTGAATTTTGTGAGTTTCTAAAAATTTCTTCTTGAACCTTTGAACATTGGTATAATTTGATTTTCTTGCCTTAAAAAGTAAGGTTCATTCACTTGAGGTTTGGTTGAATTCAAGTTGGGGAGAATGAAAAAGAAGATGGTAGGTTGCTTTCAACTTTTGAAAAATTTCAAACAAGCATGAAATGAAAAAGTGTAAATATGAATGTGAAAAACAAAAGAAAAAGAATGCTTGTTTGATGAGAAAAATAGAGATGAAATAATTGTGCATAAGGAAGTTTGAGAAGGTTGGTGGTAAAGGAATGAGAATGGTGAATGAAGTTATTGTGTGTAAATACCATTTATAGGCAATTTCGATTCAATGACCTTTAGAAATGTCCCTTTGTTGTGAACCCGACCAAGCTACAACCTTTAAAGCCCTTAGTGATCTTTTTGCTTCCATATTTTCATGTTTGATTGTTAGATGTTGTATAAATTGATTGTTATTTGCATTGTTTGTCGGGTGAGTGAAATTTCCCCGCGGTTGCAAACACGTCAATTTCTTCATTCTTATTTTGAAGAGGAGTGTCAGAGTGATTCAAGTATGAAAACTTAGTTGTTCTTTGAACCATTTTGATATTTGTTTAAGAACTTAATTCTTGGTCATTGTTCGATTCTATTGAGTGGTGAACGTTGCTTGTGCGCATTTTCATGCTTGTCCGCATTTATCTTGTTTTGGTTGATTCTTATGCTTGAGCAAATCCTCTTGTTTTCAATGAGGGGTGCTTTGCTTGAGGACAAGCAAAAGTTTAGTTGGGGAGAGTTGTTAGGTGCAGATTTGACCTAAAAAATGACATATCTTTCTTTGCACTTTTCCACCCTATTCTCATGTTTTCATTGATTTTACTCATGATTGTTGTTTTTCTTCTAACATTGAGAATATACCTTTGGTGCTTGTAATATGTGTGCTATTGTGCAGGAAAGTGCACTAATTGATCAAAGTGGTAAGACACAAGAAATGGTGCAAGCTGTCAAAGAAATGAGGAAATGCATCAGTTGGTTCGCTTTGCGAATGGGAAGGCGAGTGCCAGCGAAGGTTCACTTTGCGAACTCTGGCGAAGGTCCCAGCGAATGGTCCCAAAATTGGACAGAGGAAAAGGGAGATAAAGTTCGCTTTGCGAACTTGAAAGCGAGTGTTCGCTTTGCGAACAAATCCTTCGCAGTGCGAAGTAGCGAGAATTTCTGGGGCGGTTTAACTGTTCAGAGGCACTTGAAGTGCCATTTTTCACCATTCGCTGTGCGAATGCATGCTTCGCAGTGCGAATGTGTAAATTCCTGAATTGTATAAATAGGATTTTCACACTTTTTAGGTTATTATCTTTAGAGTTTTGGAGAGTGAGAACTTGTAGTTTTCAGCATAGAACATTACATTTCTTCATTTCCAAGGGAGAAAAGGTAAGAGCTTTGATTTCTTGTTGGAGAGGGATGTAATCTTTTGATACCTTATGTATTTCATCTAATGTATGTTTATGAATGAATTCTGATTTTCTATTGTTGTTGTCTTTGATTGATTATTTGTGGTCTTGACAAAACCTTTACAAATCTTTGATCTTAGATTTTCATCTATCAATGAACAAGCTTTTGACATGGTTTTGTGAGTTGATATTCATTTTATCTTTTGTTGTATTGTGTTGATTAAGTAGCATGGCTAGCATGAGTATGATCGATACAGTATCGCTAGGATGCGTGATAATAGTGATGAAGAAGGATATTCACATTCATTGGGTAAATTAGTTGAATACATGTAAAAAGGGTTAAGCGTGTGTACGTATTTTGATCTTTCTTAAATACGAAGAAATCATTTATTTGATATGGACGTCATAGTAATATCTGTTAGGACTGAACTCTAGACATAGATTCAGGCCTAACACTTGCGTGAGTATCAGTTCTTACTTCTCTGTGTTGTTGAGTTGCGTGAGACATCACCAATGAGACAATACGATTGTTCTCTCGACGCTGCGTTAGACATAACCTCTGTTGTGAGTGATACGCAAGGATATTAGGCGAATGATTGATTTGTGTTTACTTGATTAGAAGAATGCATGTGTTATCAATTGATGAGATCCAATTCCAACAAGGCTCCGTTCATAATTATGTCTTTACTTTATATTTTTCGTCTTTACATTTTCCGCATTTGCTTTTGGTTCCGCTTTAAACCAGAACTTTTGAACCATAAGTTTAGAAATATAGAAACCGTTGAATGACATTCTTTCCCTCGCACTGATCCCTGTGGAGAACGATAAATTGGGTTACTTATATATTTTTGCTTGCTGCTATTATAGCTTCAACACCTAGCCAGCTATAACAAGCTAGTGGCTTTTGTTGATGGTTTTCGCCCTGCCCAGTGCGTGACCAGGGGTGGGGATATTATTTTTGAAGATGACGGGGGGCCCAAGGTGGAGGCTCGATATATTAACACTAAGGAGCTCCTCGACTGCGGCACGTGCGAGGAGGCTCTGGAACTTTTGGGTATCTATTTTTCTTCTTAGCTTGTCCCGTGTTGTTGCTTTTCGTTTACTAACATGTGTCAGTTGTTTTGCAGGCAAGATGTCTACAACCCAAGAACGTTTGGTGAAAACTGCGGCGGCCAAGCTCAAGCTAGGGAGAAAAGTTGGAAAAAGCCACCTTGGCGAGCAGGTGGTTCCGCCTCCGACGGGATCGGGGACCTCTTCATCATCCGCAGCTGCCGCCAAGACTTTCCTGATGCCGGTAACTTCAAGGCACAAGCGCTTCCAGGAGGAGGACGTCCTCGACCTGACTGGCGAAAGAGAGAATAACAAGTACGAGCTGCCCTCATGCTTCCACAAGAGGGATTTCTTTGAAGACTCCTCCCTCGCACTCCATCGGGCAGAGTCCTTGGCGCTCGAGGAGCTCGATCGTCCGAGCAAGAGGACGCTGCTGGCTCAGGACGCCGCTTCCTTAACAAAGGTCTTGGGCATGGTTGTGGTCTACACCGAGGAAGGGGCCCTTCAGGAAGCGGAGCTGCAGAAGACTCAAGCCGGTAACGCGGTTCTGGAGGAGAAGTTGAAGGTTGCGGAGGAGGTGGCGAAGAAATCCAGGGAGGAGCTGGCCAAGGTCGTCGAGGAAAGGGATGCCCTGGTTGCGGAGAAGAAAGCCGCGAAGGATGTGGTTGTTTCCTGCCGGGTTACCACCGCTCCTGTTGAGGACGAAAGTGATGAGGTAAAGAGTCTGAAGACTCGAGCCAAGCTTGTCGCCGGATCAATCAAGCCGAGGAAGACTGCTTGGGGGCTGTCGTGGAGGCCTTCAACAACGCGGTGAATGAGCTGAAAGTTGTGAACCCCGGGGTTGAGCTGGCTACTGCGGGGACAGGGTTCCTCCATAGCATGGTGGATGGGCAGATTGTCATCCCTGACTTCCTCCAGTTGAGCGAGGAGAACGAGCAACCTACCCGCGAGGAGTCGCATCCCAATGCTGATTGATTTCTGTTTTGTCTTTCCGGTCTGCATGTCGTACGTTGTAATTTCTTTTGATGAGGCTTGGCCTATTTTTTATGTAATCCTTACAATCGCGGTCCTTGTGGCCGTTTTATTTCTTGATATGTGATTTTGACCGTGGTGGTCACTTATGTATGAGTTATTTTGGATATTTGTGCGTGCATGTCTTTACTTTGCTTGATTTCGCTAAGTGTAACACACTGTTCGTCGTGAGTGCCTGTTGTATGGGTAGTTTTCGTGAATGATTCTTCACTGTGTTTTCGGGGTTTGCTCGACAAATAGTTGTTTGACAATGATGGGAACTAGTTGAAAGGTCTAGGTAGTTTCCGGGCAAGAAAGCGAAGCTCAGGTCGCGTACATGGCCTGAGATCTGCAGCGTGAACTTCCCATCGCGAGCTGGGCGTTCTGCCTTTCGTGGTACGGTGGCGACGGAGGGCTCGGTCGAGGGACTGTTGTCGGGCAGGGGTTTTGCTCGTTCCAGAGTAAAAGCCTGCCTTGATTGATTTTAGTATGCACCACTTGTACCGGGGCACGCGCTTTTGGTCGATACATTGTGCCCGTCGTTTTGACGTAGCACGTCGACTGTTGTGGCCTTAGCTATAATATTGTTTTAGCTTTTTGGTGTTCCATGTTCGAGTGAGTTTTTCCCCGTCGAGATGTTCTAGGTAGTAGGCCTAATTTTCCATTTTTGCTCGAATACGATAGGGTCCCTCCCAGTTTGTGGCGAGTTTTCCTTCACGAGAATCTTTGTGATTTCTCCTCAGGATGAGACTGCCTACTTGGAAGCCTCGTCGTATGACTTTGGTGTTATGCCTGATTGCGATTTTTTGTTTTAACGAGGTCTCGCAGAGGGTTGCTTTTGATTAGACCTCTTCGACGAGATTGAGCTCCTCCCTCAGCGCCTTGTTGTTCGCCTCCTCGTCCAGGGGAGCTTCAGTCTTCCTGGAAGGCACGTGTATTTCGATAGGGATCACTGCTTCGGTCTCATATTCTAACCGAAAAGGGGTTTCCCCGGTTGTCGAATGAGGCATGGTTCGGTAGGCCCATATCACGCTGTGCAGCTCCTAGACCCACTATGTTTTGATTTCGCCCAGTCTCCGTTTGAGGCCTCGCAGGATTACCCTGTTCGCTGCCTTGGATTGCCCGTTCGTCTGCGGGTGCTTGACGGACGCGAAATGTTGTTTAGTGCCCAGTTTGGCGACGAATTCTTGAAAAATATTGTCCATGAACTGTGCCCCGTTGTCGGTGACAATTGCCTGGGGAATGCCGAAGCGGGCAAGAATGTTTCGCTTGTAGAAATAAAGTATCTTGGCTAGAGCCCCTGCTTCTATCCACTTTGTAAAATAATTCATACCCACTATTAGGTATTTATTCTGATTTGATCCTACGACGAATGGTAGGATGTTCAGGCCCCACCATGCGAAGGGCCACGGGGAGGACATTGTCTTGAGCTCGTTGGGCGGTGCCAGGTGCATGTCCCCGTGACGTTGCCATTTGTCACATTTTTTCACATGCTCCTTCGCAACATGTTGCATGGTCAGCCAATAATATCCTGCTCGTAGAGCTTTCCTGGAGAGGGATCTTCCCCCGAGGTGTTGGGCGTTGATTCCTTCGTGGATTTCGCGTAAGATATGGGCGACCATGTTTTTTTCGACATACTTGAGGACAGGAATGGAGAATCCTCACCTGTAGAGTTTATTTTCAACCAGGACATAGGAACAAGCTCTACGCCTGACCACGCTGGTTTCCCTTGGGTCGGATGGTAGTTCATCCTTGGCAAGGTAGTTGTAGACTGGGGTCATCCAGCAGTCGTTGTCGCCAATGACGTTTATGTCGAGGGTCGGGGAGTTCTCTCGATGCTTGGTCGAGGAAGTATCTCTTGGATGACGGATTTGTTTCCTCATTTCTTTTTTGTGCTCGCTAGCTTCGACAAGACATCTTCTCGGACATTGTGTTAGCAGGGAACATACTTTACTTCTACGGACGTGAACTTCATCATTTTTTCTTTAACCAAGGTCAAGTATTCTGAGAGGTTATCGTTTTTGGCTTGATACTCTCCTCGTACCTGGAAGGCCACGAGCTGAGAATCTACGTAGATTACGACTTCCTCGACTCCTAGGTCTTCGGCGAGGCATATACTCATAAGGAAAGCTTCATACTTTGCCTAATTCTTAGAGGTGGAGAAAGATAGGGTGAGTGAAACCTCGACGAGGATACACTCCTCATTTTTTGAGATGACGCCTGCCCCGCTCCCCGTCGAGCTGGATGCTCTATCAACGAAGACTGTCCACTTGCGAGCTCCGTAAGTCGAGGAGTCAGGCAGGGTCATCTCCGCCACGAAGTGGGCCAACACCTGGGATTTGAGGGATTTTCTGCTCTCGTACCTGATGTCAAACTCGAATAACTCCAGCGACCATTTGAGCATTCTATCGGCCATGTCTTGGCAGCCCAATAGTTGCCTCACGGGCTGGTCTGTGCGCACCATAATGATGTGGGCTAGAAAATAGTGCCTCAGCTTCCTCGCTGGGTTGATGAGGGCCAGGGATACTTTTTCGATCTGTTGATATCTAAGTTCTGGTCCTTGCAGCGCCTTGCTCATGAAGTATATGGGCTTCTGCCCCTCTGGGGTTTCACGAATGAGGGTTGCACTGACAGCTTCAGTCGCGACGGTGAGACAGAGATAAAGGTTCTCCCCATCGTCTGGTCAGGAGAGAACCGATGGTTTTGATAGCGCCGACTTTAGGTGGAGGAGGGCTTTGTCACATTCCTCCGTTCACTCAAAAGTTGCCTCTTTGTGGAGGAGTTTGAAAAAGGGGAGCGTGTGCTGAGCAGATTTTGCCACGAAAAGGGACAGTGATGTGAATATCCCATTCAGAGCTTGGATAGATTTTTTCGAGCTTGACATGGGGAATTCAGAGAAGGCTCTGCATTTTTCAAGGTTGGCTTCGATGCCTCGATCTATTAGGTAGAAGCCGAGGAACTTGCCTGCCCGTACCCTGAACGTGCACTTTTCTGGATTGAAGTGCATCTTGTACTTTCTGGTCTGATTGAAGACCTTATTTAGATGGAGCGTATTGAAGGTGCGAGAAAGACACAAGAAAAGGGGTTTGAATTGTGTATTTACTCTTTTAACAACTTTTCGCTTCTTGTCAATAAGACACTTTACGTTACATCAGAGTTCGTTTAGAGACTCTGACTTGCGAAGTTATATTCAGACTTGACAATGCTTAGAGCATGAGAACCAATAAGAGTCTGAACGCTATATACATTATTCAGAACTTGCAGAGCGGAAGCTTATCAGAGTTGCAAGATTCTGACTTGCTTATGTAAGGTTCTGATCCTCAACATAGAAACAAAAACAAAGACATTAAGCGTAAGAGTAAAGAACACACGATATATCCCGGTTCACCACAAAGGCTAATCCAGTCCACCCTCCTCCGGTGATTTCTCCTTGAACACAAGGTCTTAATCCACTATAATCAATCTCGATTACAGATGCACGAGCACATAGTTAGTGACTAACAAACTGCACAGCCGCACTGTGACTAACATACAATGAACCGTTCAGGGATTCAACTTAATGAATATAACGAACATTGACCTGCAGGTTCCAATCTCGCAAGATCTACTGCTAGGCTTTCACAGCTAGACGTTCATGGATTCATCGTAATGAATATAACGCTACTGACCCTATTTCAGGATTTACCACAATGACATCTCGCCATTGTCTTCTCGAGTCTCCGGTCACACTGACCACTCAAGGAATCCTAATTCACCAAGAATTAGTTAACAGGAGATTACAAAGATGCTTCTTAACAAGAAGATTACTCATAAGTTTAAGTACAAAGAACACATAAGTGTTCAAGCAAGATATGAGCAACAACTCCTTGCTATCCTAAGAAACTACAAAGATGTATAATGATTTAATAGTTGTTGACATCTTGTAGATCTTCTTCTTCTTCGTCTTCTTGGGTGAGAAAGCTTTGAGCAACAACTCCTTGCTTCAGATCTTCAATGTAGCACTGACGAGAAGGTGGTTGATGACTTGACTGATTTGCAATATTGTCTTCTTCATCAACAGCTTCTGTACCAATTCATTGTTGTTGTGTTGAGTGATGATCTTTGAGCTTCAACAACAATGGTCATGTGTAAATGGTGATAGCTTTGGATGTTTAAGTGTTACAATGAGAACTCATCGTTGTTGATATCTTCACACAATGACTTTGATGAATTCGCCTTTCATGGACTAAATCGATACCTTCAGAAGCGAGAACTCTTTCCTTTAAATAGCCCAGTAGAAATATAACCATTTGAAATACTGTTGGCTGTTGGAAAAGAGACGTTGTGTAATAATTAGTTGTACTGACACATCTCCTTTTTGCTGTGGGAGAAGTGACGGGATATCTTCTTGAGCAGTGTGTACAGTTGTTCACAACGGTAACATTTGACTTCCAAACTTCAGAGGCTTTTAATGGTAATTTGATAAAGCATGAGTAGAGCCTTCTTAACATGATATATGATACGTCAAGTCTTCAGTCATTTGAAGAAGTCCATTAGGAATCAGTCTTCAGAACTTCAGCACTTGTCTTTAAGAACATTATCCTTTACTACTTCAATTCTTTTAAAACTTTAGAACTTGTCCATTAGGAATTCGTCTTCAGAGTCTTCAGCACTTGACCTTTGGAACTGTAATCTTCAGAACACATAAGTCTTCAGAGTCTTTCTGCACTTGGTCTTCAGAGCCTTCCGCCTTCAGAACTTCAAGTCATGAGAGTCTTCAGCACTTCGGTTCTCTTCTTCAGAAGCTTCGCAATCTTCAGAATCACAACCACTTTCAGAGAGCATCCACAAGAGCATTGCAACAACAATATCGACATCCTTGGATTTGACTGATCATGATCAGATACATAAGCATTCTTGCTTCTTGCAACTTGTGTTACACATAGTAACTTTGCATATAATCATTTTCGCTCATCTGGCTGGTGCTTGTTGAATCTGATATCTTCTATAATTATGATCTGCACACAACACACGTTAGAACATAAAATAGTTCTTTCACAAATACGTATTATTATCATCAAAACATAGATTGACTTGCAGAGACAATTCTTGCTCTCACAATCTCCCCCTTTTTGATGATGACAAAACCAAGTATTTTGATTGAACATTTTATACAAGGTAATCACCAAACAAACATATTCAGAGTCTGGAACAACAACTCCCCCTAAATGTGTTATCCTCAAAGTTTTATCTGTGATCATCTAGAATCTTATATGATCCAAATACATACAGAATAACAACTCGAGTTGCCAGAACAAAGAATAGAAAAGGACTACTTCTCTATCTTGTCTTTAAGGAGACACAAGTCTTCAGCATATGGACTAGTTCATCAGAACTTCCATCTTCAGATCTTTAGAACTCAGTTCCTTTGTAGTCGTATCAGATCTTATAACCTTCAGAGACATCTAAAGCATTTCTACTTTTCAGCAGATTCATTTAAGCACAAACAGAACAGTTCTTATCTAATAACATAGCATCGTTATTCATCAGATACAGACACTGTCTTTTGAGAAACTCCCCCTGAGTTTCAGATTTTGTGAAGATTTTAGATTTAGAAATTGAATCTTATGGGCAGTCTCCCCCTAATTTCCATAAGTCAGATATTGGGATCTTCAGAATCGTAATTCAGGAATATGAGTTTTTAATCACCAATATGGATCATGACTTTTTCAGAGTTTGACTTTTGAACACAGGTCTCCATCTCAGAACCTTGTTACTGTCACAACTCAATGGTTCATCAAAGCTTGATTTTTGATCAGATACCAATTGAAGGTTAATTATTGTGATCAATCAACGCTTGATTCTGAATTCGGTACATAAGTTTTAATCTTAGTCTGATACTGAGTTATACCAGAGTATGTTGTGTCTGATTCCAACTGAAGGAATTCTTTTCATACCACTTGAAGGGTATTTCCTTAGTGTGCTGAGATTGATACCAACGAAGGTATTGAAAACATTTCACAGCTTAGCTCTGATTGATATTATTGCAGACTGAGTTTGATACCAATCTTTATGTATACTGAGTCTGATTACCATTTGTTGATTTAGTCTGATACCAAATCATTTTCTTCTTAATTGGTTCTTGGTAGACATTAGAACTACTTGTTCTTGGATCTTCAATCTGGATCTTCAGACAGTTCTTGACTTCTGATTTGCACAATTCTTCTGAATAAGCATCTTGAGATGTAGACTTTGTCTTGACTGCTTTCAGAGTTTCCTTCTTCTGATTCTTATGTTCTGAATCTCATATTCTTAGACAGCTTACAGCCTCTGAACTAAGTGAGACAGAGATCAAGATAAACTTTGACTTTCAGATAGTTCTCAACTTCTGAACAGTACTGGGTAGATCTGATTCTGAACACATGTTCACGAAGTGTACAACTTCTATCATATGACCAACAGTTCATTAGAACTTCTATCAGAGTTTGTCTTTCTTAACATGTCTTAGAATGCCTAGTGAACTTGTTTAGAGTTCCTCGGATAAACATTAAACAACAAACGTTAGTAGTAACATATTTTATATGATTGATTACTTGTTTGAGTTGCATTATTTTCTTTTAATATGTCTTTCTTTCCAATCAAAATCATATTATATTTCTCCCCCTTTTTGACATCATCAAAAAGTTTAGAGCGTCTGAGCATTTAAGCATATGCAGATCAATATGATAGTGAACATAACTAGACTCAAAGTATGTTATCATTTAAGCATTAATCATACAAAGGATTGATATAACACAGAACCACAAAATAGTTTTAAAATATAAAGCATAGGTTGAGCTTAATCCTAAAAGATTTAAGATAATCAAAACATAGACCTAATGAGGATAGGTTCCTAAGGATTAGACTAATAGGAGCCTAATGATGATGAGGAAGGTGATAGTAAGTTTTCAGAATCATCAGTTCTTGAGGCATGCAACTTTTCTTCTACTTGAGTAATTGCCAGCCTCTTGCTCTTCACAATTTCCTCTGAGATCCATTCATGGAACTCAGTTCAGATGTTTCTCACTTCTAAGGGATCTATGCTGGAAGCATCTATTAAGTTCTGAATTCTTGTGATAGCATTATCCTTGAAGGATGTTAATACGTCATTGGCGTTCTTTGATTCATTTTGTATTGTAATAAAGAGCAAGTATTTTAATCATTTTAAGTAGTGTGAACATTTTGGATATGATTAAAGTTTTCATGCAGTTCTTAGAGTAGAGACTTATGGTAAAATATTTTTGTATTTATAAGACTCCAAAAAGATATTTCATTTAATAATCTTTAACAAGAATACATAGAGCAAGAAAGAGCATAGCAGGGCAGAAACCTTATAACCTAATTCTATTTCTTCTTAGGAACTTCCCGATAGATTTGTAAGATCTATGGGTGAACATTCAGTGGTTGCTCCTAATTAGTTTATCCTGGTAATCACATCTTGAATTTCTAGAACTCGAGATATGACTCTTCCATACGGGATGCAAAGAGAGGGTTTGTTTCTGGACAAAAGAATTTGTTCTTTCAGGTGATTGAACATAGTTAGTGGAAGGTTTATTTTCCTTCTGTAGATCAGAAGAAAGATGAATAGTCTATCTAAATGGGTTAGCACTTGTTCTCTTACTTCTCTAGGTCAAAGGTTTGTTTCCATTATTCTGTGCTAGACTTTAGCTGAGGGTTTGCGTGTAGAGACACAATTGGAGGCACCATTTTGGCCGCGACTTTATGAGTCGAATGGGGTTACTAACTGCAAGCGCACAGTCTATCGCGTAGTTTTAAAAAGATATCGATCCCACAAGGACTGATAATCAAACTAGTGCTATCAGAATGTTACTATGTTTAGCTAAGACTAATATTTCTAAGGGAAGTAAGGCGACAGAAAATAAATCTAAGAGTACTAACTTTAAATAAGAATAATCAATAACGAGATATCAGTATGTAACGCATTAATCGACTGGAATTTAATAAGTCATCGGTGCAGGTTTAAATGTCAAATTACTTTTCAGTAGAAAATATTCATTTAAAAGACCTCACCTCACACTCTCGTGTTTGTTGATTCAGACTATACCGTTAAATCAGAATGAGCGCTCTCGCTGTATCATTTGCATTTAAAAATACTTTTTGAAAATAAACAAGTCCTAATCGATTCAAAATTGCTTCTGCTATGTTTAAAATCAATGCCTAGTTTTAGCTATCTGGTTAAACTCTCAAACTCTCGTTTATCTTGACTTCGACCTTAAATGTCTTTTTACTTTCGTAAGAAAAACTACTTGATAAAATAAGAAACCTCGGCCTAAAAACTAATTTGTAGAAATATGGCACCGATTATTACTTAATCCCATGTGAATAATTTGTTTACATACTGATACCAGATATTTAGCCAGACATAGTTGGAATTGAAAACATGCTAACAATATGTATATAACTACTATTCATCATGCTGTAAATAATAATAGAATAAAGCATATAATAAAAACCTGGAATTTAAATAACTTGCAAATGGTTCCTTGGTACAAACTTGAAGCTGATCCAACACAGTGCTTACACGAGGAAATAATGGAAAAAGAACAAGGAACGGAAATGCAGAAAATGCAGAAAAACAACTAAAGCTAATAACTGTTAAATCTCAAGGATGCAGAAAAACTGATTTGCTCTCTCTCCCAATTTTTCCGACTCCTTCAATGAAGGTCTTCAGTTCAATTTATAGGGCTTGGCCGTTGAGAAAAAATCGTGTGAATCGTGTGGAAGTTGCTGAGAGAATCATGCAATGGACGGTTGAAAAACCTAGAGAAAATAGGAGGGTGGTGCACTATTTTTTTTCTTTTTTTTTCCTCAGAGATAGGTGGCGGGCGCCACCTCATCCCTTCACCAATGTGGCTTGCGCCACTTTATTTGCATGTGGTGGGCGCCACTCCTTAGGTGTGGCTTGCGCCACCCTTTGCTGAGTGGTGGGCCCACCTATATTTTTTCTTTTTCTTTTCTTTCCTCCTTATTCCTTTCCTTTCATTTTCTTTCCATCTCACTTCTTCCAATCATTTTCTTTCCATTTCATTTCTTTTCTCTTCATTTCTTCAATAATTATTTATTTTCCGTTAAATCCCGGTTCGACTTGAGTGCCTGAAAAACATAAACAAATACGGGTAGAATAAAACATAAATCGGGAAAAACCAATTAAAAACACAATATAAATTCATGCATGTCAAGTCAAATACACGATATAATTTCGCGTTATCAAACTCCCCCACACTTGAACCTTTGCTTGTCCTCAAGCAAATGAAACATCCAAACACGGGTTTGAAACAAAAACACGACACAGATCATACAATGATGCTAAGCCTTGTCAGAAAGATAGGTACTAAATATCAACACTAAGGATACCGTAATGACACAAAATTACATCATGTAATAAAAAACTCCCACCTTATACAGACAGATCTGAATCATGGTATTATAACTCGACCTATTCTCTTTACCTCTTTTTCATTCTCGCGCAATCACATTAAGCCCGTTATCCACGCACGCTCATGGTAAGTAAACCTGTTAGTGTTCAGTGATCTCATTTTCCAAATCTTTTGCAAAAAAATTTCTTTTAGTTTCGAATTTCCAGAGTCCGATCCGTTGGGCTAAATGGTCGGGCGAGGACCACCTAACTTAGAGGGAACATGTCTTTTATTCTCCTTTTCTATTAACTCATTTAATTCCCTTTTTGAGATCGAACACATATTTGCATCAGTTTATTACTTAGTTTGTGCCTTAGGATGGTGCTGACGGCTAGTATAAACTAATCAAGAGGTTATTTTAAAATTTCAGGCCTTGGCATAATAAGTACTCAGATTCATCTGTATATTCGGGGGTTCAAGGTGTTAAAACAGTACCGATTTTATTAATACTTTCCCAAGTCTTCCTAACTTAGCCTTCTAAGCTTTTAAAGTGCCATGTCATGTATCAAACCAAAATAAATTTTTTTTTTTTTTTTGTTATGGCTCAAGAAAGTTGGGAGAATCTAAGTAATAGCAGAAACTATGTGTAAAGACTCGACGGCACATGAATTTCTTTTATTGAAAGGGAAATAAGCATGAAAAATTTTAAATCTACCTAGAAAAACAGTAAATAGACAAAATAATTTAAATGAAAGCGATAAAACTTCCTCCCCCACACTTAAATTGAGCATTGTCCCCAATGCAACAACGTAAGGTGAAAAAGGAAGGAGAAACCTGGAAAAAAACGGCCTACTAGCGGCCTCTTCCTCGAGTCCGTGCTCGTCTGGTGTTTCTGGTTTGATGTTCTGAAGCACCCAGATCCTGATGTTGTTCATGTGCTTGCACATTCGTACCGGCCATCCCTTGGATCAGCTCTGCCATGTCGTCCTGGCTTCGCTGCATTCGTTGTAAAACCTGGATCATCTCCGCTTGTTGGTTGTACATCTGGGTTTGCTGAGCCATCATTTGAGCTTGCTGAGCTGCGATGCTTTGTATGGTTTGGTCGCGGAGTGTGTTTACTTCACTCTGTCTCATCACCTCAGCGTATATGCTTTCTAGATTTCTGGATGGTTCTTCCTCTCGTCTCCTAGGCCTGCGTCTGGATGATGTACCTGCAACAAAATTAGAGGAGGAGGGTGCGGTGTGTGCTTGTGAGTTAGTTTAGTCCCCGCCAGCAGCAACATTCTCAGGAATGTGCGCGGGGCCTGGGTTATCAGTATAACAATAGTTTTCCTCTCGCTGCACATCTGTGCGACTTGGGTTAGGAAGTGTAAAATTTGGGAAAACTTTATTGTCAATCAGCAGATCATATATACCGTCTTCTCTTTTCTTAACCAGCTTCATACGTTCAGTCATTTTCAAATCAATGGTAAGAGAAGGAAGTGGTGTTAAGGCTGCGAGATGGGCTTCGAGCCTAAGGGCTCGAGCTATAGTTGTTATTAGACCGCCGAATGTGATAGAACCTTGGTTCGCGGCGGTAATGGAGCACATATGGTTAAACATGAACGGAATATGGTTTATTCGGCGGTCTGCAAATGCGCTAAGTAAATAGAAAAACTCCTTCTCGTTTACTTTGTTTGAATTAGACCGGCCGAAAATTGTAGTGGCCAATAGTTGGCGAAAATAACGAAAAGCCGGGTTTTGAATGAGAGTGGCCTTATTTCCTTCACAACTTTGCGTATGAGTGCCCGTCAGACCTCTCCAAAGACACTTGTAACTGTGAACCCAGTCAGACCCACACGGGAAACTATACCATACATTGTCTCCTACTGGGAAATTTAGTTTAGCGGCCAGTTCATCAAAAGTGAAATTAAATTCAATATTAAACATTCGAAACTGGACCGTCCCTTCGGGGTCATAAATAAGAGAGCTAAGAAATTCTAAGGTAAGCGGGACATAGACGGGGTCTCTATTAGACAAAAATTGTTGCAAATTCACTCTTTTCAATAAAAAGTCTACGCTTTCGGTAAGTCCTAAAACTCCTAAACAATTAGTATCTGCATACCTTGTTGGCTCGATCTCGCGTTGTCTAAGCGACTGGAGAAGAGCTGCTTGGTTTTGATCTCTGCAAAGTAATGTAAACCCTTGTGCTGTTGCTGCTGGTTCCATTTTCTGAATATGGTGCAGTGCAAAACTCACAGAGCTTTTTAGTGTGTTATTGAAGAGGAATGGTTATTTACGAGTGAGTGGCTGAGCAGTGTAGATATTAGTTTAAATAGAGGAAAGTGTGAAATAGTTGCATATTAGTGTGGAATAAATTGGTCAAAGGAAGGCCATGTGCTCTGCATGCATTGTACGTGGGGAACAAGTGTCCCACATGCGCATGCATGTGAACATGCAGGGGTTAAATTATAGGTGGCGGGGGCCACAAAGTACAAAGTGGCGGAAGCCACATGTTTGCAAAGTGGCGGGAGCCACATTCACTAGAGTGGCGAGAGCCACATGATTACAAAGTGGCGAGAGCCACGTCCACTAAAGTGTGGCGGGAGTCACATTGCCAATGGGTGGCAGGCGCCACCTTTAAAACATAATATTTTTTTGTTTCATTTTTTTTTTTTTTTTAACTTCAAATTCCACACTTCACATGCAGAGATTCCTTCAATTTTGTTTCTTTTCTGCATGTGATAAGATTTGTCATGCTAGCAGGCTACTAATTTTTATCAAGACCATGCATGTCCTTTTATCAGTATTGCATTATAGAGCAGAGTGATGATAGATGATACATCAAACATATGAAATAGCAGAAAAATCAATGAAATAGCAGTCAGATTCACATGCTTGAATGCAACCAAAGGAAAACAATAAATGTAGCCAAAGCAAAACAATATACTGAAAGCAATTGAAACTTGAAACTTTAGTCAATTTAAACCAAAATACATTAAACCCAAGTGCAACTGAAATGAAAAATTTGTAACAGTAAAAATTAAATTACGGAATTGAAAAAAACTGAATTGAATTACGGAAATGAGAAAAACTGAATGAAAAGTTAGCTTCCGTCTCCCACACTTAGAATTAACTGTGTCCTCACTGTTAAATGCAGAAGCTCGGATGTGAAGCAAGTACTGCCCTAGCCACGTTGATTTGGATTATTAGCAAGTCCTCTAGAAAATAGTTGCTGATGAAAATGATCCAATTGTTCTACCACTATATCCATAAATCCATGAAATTCAGTGCGAATAGTGGTGAATTCTGTTTGAAGGTCAGTCACTCGGTTTTCCAAGGCTGTTATGGCAGTAGTGAAATCAATTGGTGGAGGGGGAGCTATAGGAGCTATAGTAGGAGTGTGAGATTCAGCATCAGAAATATAGTCTGCATCAAATTCATAAATCTGTGGTGTATCAGTTGGTGATGGTGGAGCAGGAAGTGGGTCGGTTAAGTCATAAAACCAATTGTTTCTATTGTGGACACTGGTGTGCTCATGGTTAGGTAAAGTGAAAAGACGGACGACCTCATTATTAATTAGGTAGTCAAAGGTATCCGGCCCGAGGTTTCCTATGATACGGCGGTTAAAGCAGAAGTTAAGGTTCATAGGTCGGAAGGTACCAAGAGGGTTAAACCTGATCAGAGGCTGCCTCAATCCTATGGCATTTGCTATCATAGTGACTAAACCTCCTACTATGATAGGGGTTCGAGCATCCAGTATAAGACTCACCAAATTAGTGATCATAAAGGTAGCACCATTTACTGGGCGGCCCTGTGAAGCACAATACAAAATATAAAGCTCAGTTCTGGATACAGAGGTGTCATTTTCTTCCTTACCGAAAATGGTATGGGCTAGGATTTTGTGAAAATACCGGATGGCTGGGTTGTGGATACTCTCAGAAAACATGCCAAAGGGTTTAGGATTATAATTACCAGTTATGTTTCCCCAAAAGTAGTTTAAGTCAAGGTCAAGGAGCACTTCATCTTGGTATGCGGTAATCACATCAGGTCCACTAGGAAATCCTAGGAGTTCAGCAAGTTCTCTATGGTTATAGGTATAGTCATTATCAAACAGTCTAAAAGTAACCAGCCCTCTATGGAATCCGTAGCCATGGTTAGGTATGTGAGTAAGTGAGCTAAGGAACTCAAGTGTCAGCCTACGATAAGAAGTAAACCTTCGTCTGATAGAAGCAGTCTCCCACCCCAGCTGGCTAAACAGAAACAGGATGCTGTCCCTGATACCTAACTCAGCCATGGTAGGTCCATCATAGTAAATAGTCAAAGCCATATCTCTCCGAGCTAACATCTCAAATCTCCTCCTCTGAGCTCTGCCTCTGAAAACAATGTTCATGTAATCCACTTCTTGCATCTTGAAAGTTAGTTACTAACTAAGCTAAGTTAGCCTGTAAGTAAGTAGAGAATCATGCAAAGTTAGTGATGAACATGTAAATTAGGGTGTCAAGAAATGGGGAGAAGGAGAGGAAGCAGGAAAAAAATAAAATTGCAATAAAAGGTAAAAACTAAACAAGGAGTAACAAAAATCAAATAAAACAAAATAAAATAAAATAAAATGAAATAAAGCATTTAAAATTTGGGTAATTAAAATACGTGGGTTGCCTCCCACCAAGCGCTGTTTTTAATGTCTTAAGCCTGACATAGTTCTAGTGCAATGTCAGTTTTCAGAATGAACGGGCAGCTCTAGGAGCTTTAGACTAGCCGAGTAATCTCTATTGTCTACGCAGTGATAATGTTTTAAACGCTGTCCGTTTACTATAAATGGTTGACTAGATCTACTTTTTATTTCTACGGCACCACTCGGGAAAACCTTACTTATTATGAAGGGTCCTGACCATCTAGATCTAAGTTTTCCTGGAAAGAGTTTAAGGCGTGAATTAAACAGGAGCACTACGTTGCCTTCATTAAATTCTTTACGGGAAATGCGTTTGTCATGCCATTTTTTAGTTCTTTCTTTATATATCCTAGCATTCTCGTATGCGTCTAGTCGAAGTTCTTCTAGTTCGTGAATGTCTAAGATTCTTTTCTCACCTGCGGCATTATGGTCTAAGTTAAGGGTCTTAATGGCCTAGTAAGCTTTGTGCTCTAATTCTACAGGGAGATGGCATGATTTTCCGTAGACTAACTTAAAAGGTGTGGTTCCTATTGGGGTTTTATAAGCTGTCCTATATGCCCACATAGCTTCGTGTAATTTCGATGACCAGTCTTTTCTAGAGGTTGCAACAGTCTTTTCTAAGATTTGTTTGATTTCTCTGTTCGAGACTTCGACTTGTCCACTTGTTTGTGGATGATACGGTGTTGCTACACGGTGTCGGACTCCATACTTCAGTAGAAGTTTTTCAAATATCTTAGATATAAAATGGGAGCCTCCGTCACTGATGACAAGTCTGGGCACACCGAATCTAGGGAAGATTATGTTCTTGAAAAGCTTGATTACTACTCGTGTGTCATTTGTTGGAGAAGCTACAGCCTCGATCCATTTTGAAACGTAATCAACAGCAACGAGTATATACTTATTACCAAAAGAAGATGGGAATGGTCCCATGAAGTCAATCCCCCACACATCAAAAACTTCCACTTCTAAAATACCCTTTTGTGGCATCTCATCGCGTCTGGAGATGTTACCGGTGCGTTGGCACCTGTCGCAGTTTAATATCGCGATATGGATATCTTTCCATAGATTAGGCCAGAATAGGCCAGATTGTAAGATCTTATCGCAAGTTTTTGAAGTGCTTGCGTGTCCGCCATAAGGAGCAGAGTGACAATGTGAGATTATGTTTTCTATTTCATCTTCGAGTACACATCGACGGAAAATTCCATCGGCACCCCTCTTAAAAAGTAGGGGCTCATCCCAATAATATTGTTTAAGGTCATGAAAGAATTTCTTCTTTTGTTGGTAAGTTAGATCTGGTGGAAGTACCCCAGCAGCTAGGTAGTTAACAAAGTCAGCATACCATGGCAGTGTTGTGTTCGTTTGAATTTCTTCCACTAATTCCTTTGGTCTGGTATCATTCAAGGTTAATTCAGACATATTGCTTTCCAATTGGGCTATCAGTCGCTCATATGGGAAGTCATCATTAATAGGCACTTGCTCAGGCTTAATACCTTCAATTCTTGATAAATGGTCTGCGACTACATTTTCGGTGCCCTTTTTATCCTTTATCTCTAGGTCGAATTCTTGTAAGAGTAGGATCCATCTTAAAAGTCTAGGTTTGGCATCTTTCTTACTTAATAGGTATCTTATCGCAGCATGATCGGTATAGATAATGATTTTCGCTCCTACCAAGTAGGATCGGAATTTATCCAGAGCGAACACGACAGCTAGGAGTTCCTTTTCAGTGGTGGCGTAGTTCATTTGGGCAGGATCTAAGGTTCTACTTGCGTAGTAAATTGCATGTAGCTTTCTGTCCTTTCTTTGTCCTAAGACCGCGCCTACGGCATAGTCACTCGCATCACACATGATTTCAAATGGTAGTCTCCAATCAGGTGGTTGCATGATAGGTGCGGTAACGAGAGCCGTTTTTAATTGCTCAAACGCTTTTAGGCATTTCTCGTCGAAGATAAATTCAGCGTCTTTCATTAATAAACCTGTCAGTGGTTTGGTAATTTTCGAGAAATCTTTAATGAATCGTCGGTAGAAACCCGCGTGTCCTAAGAAACTTCTTATTTCTCGTACGGATTTTGGAGGTTGAAGGTTTTCTATAATCTCTATCTTTGCTTTATCAACTTCAATCCCTCTATCAGATACTACGTGTCCAAGCACGATTCCTTGATTTACCATAAAATGACATTTCTCCCAGTTTAGTACGAGATTGACTTTTACACATCTTTCAAGTACCATTTCTAGGTTCGATAGACATCCTTCAAAACTCTGCCCACAAACAGAAAAATCGTCCATAAACACTTCCATAATGTCGTCTATAAAGTCAGCGAAAATCGACATCATGCATCTTTGGAATGTTGCGGGAGCGTTACATAGTCCAAACGGCATTCGTCGGTAAGCAAATGTACCATAGGGACATGTGAAAGTTGTCTTTTCTTGGTCATCAGGATGAATAGGGATTTGAAAGAATCCTGAATAACCGTCTAAATAGCAGAAGTAAGAATGTTTTGCCAATCGTTCCAACATTTGGTCAATGAATGGTAATGGAAAATGATCTTTACGAGTAGCTTTGTTCAATTTTCTATAATCGATACACATTCTACTTCCAGTTACGACTCTTTGCGTTATAGATTCACCTTTTGAGTTCTTAACAACTGTAACACCTCCCTTCTTAGGTACGACATGTACTGGGCTAACCCATTTACTGTCTGATATCGGGTATATAATTCCCGCATCTAAAAGCTTTTTCACTTCATCCTTAACTACAGTACTTAGGATTGGATTAATCCTTCTTTGGTGTTCTCTAGAGGTCTTACAGTCTTCCTCTAGCATAATGCGATGCATACAGATAGAAGGACTTATTCCTTTAAGGTCAGCGATGTTGTAGCCCAACGCAGTTGGATATTTTCTTAAGACATCTAAAAGTTTCTTGGTTTCGGGTTGTCCTAAGTTTGCATTGACTATTACAGGTCGTTCGAGTTCTGTGTCTAGGAATTCGTACCTTAAACTGTCGGGTAGCGTTTTCAGTTCTAACGCTGGTTTCTTTGGGCAAGGAAAATGATCGGGTGTAAGTGCTAAACATTCGCTTAGGCTATCATCTTGGTATGGTTCACGCCAATTATCATCTTCAAAAATCAGAGGTATTGGAATTTTTATAATATCTGAGTATATGGTCGGTTCCATTTCCATTTCTCTTACGCACTCATCTATGACATCTAATAGATAACATGTGTCCTCTATAGCTGGTGCTTGTAAGAACTGTGTCAGGATAAATTCAACCTTTTCCTCACCGACTTCAAAGGTTAGCTTACCTCTTTTTACGTCTATAATGGCTCCGGCGGTAGCTAAGAATGGTCTTCCTAATATGATAGGCGTAGTGGAGTCTTCTTTAATGTCCATGATTATAAAATCGGTAGGAATATAGAATTGTCCGATTCGAACTGGAACATTCTCTAGTATACCAACGGGATATTTAATAGAGTGGTCGGCTAATTAAACGGACATCTTAGTTGGTCTTAATTCTCCCATATCAAGCTTTTTGCATATGGATAAGGGCATTACACTGATACTGGCACCTAAGTCGCACAGAGCCTTGTCTATGACGAACTTTCCAATTACACAGGGTATGGAGAAACTACCTGGGTCTTTCAGTTTAGGAGGCATGTTGTTTTGGATTATTGCGCTACACTCAGTAGTAAGCGTAACTGTTTCGTTATCCTTAATCTTTTTCTTATTAGATAGGATTTCTTTAAGGAACTTAGCATATGAGGGCATCTGAGTGATAGCTTCTGTAAAAGGTATTGTGATGTTTAATTGTTTCAGAAGTTCGACAAATTTCTTAAATTGCCCTGCAGTTTTAGAATTTGCGAATCTTTGAGGATACGAAATCGGTGGTTTATATGGTGGTGGAGGCACATAAGGCTTCTCCACGGCCTCTTGGTCATTATCTTCCTTTTCCTTGGATTCATTCTCCTTCTCAGTATTAGGCTTTTGGTACATGGGTGGATTCTGAAGTCTTGGATCAACGGGTCCTTCTAGTTCTTTACCACTTCTCAATATAACGACATTTGCATGTCCTTTCGGGTTAGGTTGTGGCTGTCCAGGAAATGTTCCTGCAGGGGCGGCAGTAGGTGCTTGTTGTTGTGCCACTTGCGAAATTTGGGTTTCAAGCATTTTGTTGTGGGTGGTTAAAGCGTCTACTTTGTTTGCTAATTGCTTAATTTGCTCACTAGTGTGTATATTTTGATTCAGGAAGTCTTTGTTTGTTTGAGCCTGGGTGGCTATAAAGTTTTCCATCAGTAGTTCAAGGTTGGACTTCCTAGGAACATTAGGGGCAGTTGCAGCAGCCTTTTGGTAGCCTGGTGGCGCAGCAGGTGCCTGACCAGGTGCATATAATGCATTGTTGTTTTTATAAGAGAAGTTTGGGTGGTTCTTCCATCCCGGATTGTAGGTATTTGCATAAGGGTTACCTTGAGCATAATTTACTTGGTCACTGGAGACTCCTGCCAAAATTTGACATTCAGTGGCAGCATGTCCAGGGTTTCCGCATAATTCGCAGTTTTGAGCTACAACAGCCACGGTGGCTGCAGGTGTTATGGTCAAGTTATCAATCTTTTGGGCAAGGGCATCTACCTTAGCATTGACATGATCAAGGCTACTTACCTCGTACATTCCACCTTTTGTTTGGGATTTTTCCACTGCAGTTCTTTCTCCTCCCCATTGGTAGTGGTTTTGAGCCATGCTCTCGATCAGTTGGTGGGCTTCTTCATATGGTTTATCCATAAGCGTACCACCAGCGGCGGCATCTATTGTCAATCTTGTATTGTACAAGAGACCATTGTAAAATGTATGGATGATTAACCAATCTTCAAGACCGTGATGTGGGCACATCCTCATCATGTCTTTATATCTTTCCCATACATCGTAAAGAGATTCGTTATCCTTCTGTCGAAAACTATTAATTTGGGCTCTCAACATAGCTGTTTTGCTCGGGGGGAAATATCGTGCTAAGAATACCTTTTTCAACTCATCCCACGTAGTAACAGAGTTTGATGGCAAGGATTGCAACCAAGCCCAAGCTCTGTCTCTTAATGAGAAAGGAAAAAGACGTAGTCTTATTGCGTCTGCAGTTACACCATTTGCCTTTACTGTGTCTGCGTACTGCACAAACTTGGTCAGATGTTCATTGGGATCTTCTGTAGGGTTTCCAGAAAACTGATGTTGTTGTACGGCTAACAGCAATGAAGGTTTCAACTTGAAATCGTTTCGGTTGATAGCAGGGGCAGCAATGCTACTATGTGGTTCTTGCTCAGACGGGGTGGCATAGAACTTAAGAGGACGGTTTTGTGGTCTCTCACCCATGTTTTGTTCCTTGACTGGTTCAGGGGGGTAAGCAGGGAGATCAGGAATATTATACTTGCGTTGATACTCAAGTAGTCTGCGTCTTAAATGTAAGAAACGCTCTAGTTCGGCGATTGGGGGTTGCAACTCTTCGCTTTGTGAGCGAGTACTTGGCATACAATCGAGAAAAAAGGAAAATAAAATTTGTTGCCTTAGTCTATACTGCGCAACAAATGAATCGCACTAATGACTAAATCAAAGTCCCCGGCAACGGCGCCAAAAACTTGGCCGCGACTTTATGAGTCGAATGGGGTTACTAACTGCAAGCGCACAGTCTATCGCGTAGTTTTAAAAAGATATCGATCCCACAAGGACTGATAATCAAACTAGTGCTATCAGAATGTTACTATGTTTAGCTAAGACTAATATTTCTAAGGGAAGTAAGGCGACAGAAAATAAATCTAAGAGTACTAACTTTAAATAAGAATAATCAATAACGAGATATCAGTATGTAACGCATTAATCGACTGGAATTTAATAAGTCATCGGTGCAGGTTTAAATGTCAAATTACTTTTCAGTAGAAAATATTCATTTAAAAGACCTCACCTCACACTCTCGTGTTTGTTGATTCAGACTATACCGTTAAATCAGAATGAGCGCTCTCGCTGTATCATTTGCATTTAAAAATACTTTTTGAAAATAAACAAGTCCTAATCGATTCCAAATTGCTTCCGCTGTGTTTAAAATCAATGCCTAGTTTCAGCTATCTGGTTAAACTCTCAAACTCTCGTTTATCTTGACTTCGACCTTAAATGTCTTTTTACTTTCGTAAGAAAAACTACTTGATAAAATAAGAAACCTCGGCCTAAAAACTAATTTGTAGAAATATGGCACCGATTATTACTTAATCCCATGTGAATAATTTGTTTACATACTGATACCAGATATTTAGCCAGACATAGTTGGAATTGAAAACATGCTAACAATATGTATATAACTACTATTCATCATGCTGTAAATAATAACAGAATAAAGCATATAATAAAAACCTGGAATTTAAATAACTTGCAAATGGTTCCTTGGTACAAACTTGAAGCTGATCCAACACAGTGCTTACACGAGGAAATAATGGAAAAAGAACAAGGAACGGAAATGCAGAAAATGCAGAAAAACAACTAAAGCTAATAACTGTTAAATCTCAAGGATGCAGAAAAACTGATTTGCTCTCTCTCCCAATTTTTCTGACTCCTTCAATGAAGGTCTTCAGTTTAATTTATAGGGCTTGGCCGTTGAGAAAAAATCGTGTGAATCGTGTGGAAGTTGCTGAGAGAATCATGCAATGGACGGTTGAAAAACCTAGAGAAAATAGGAGGGTGGTGCACTATTTTTTTTCTTTTTTTTTCCTCAGAGATAGGTGGCGGGCGCCACCTCATCCCTTCACCAATGTGGCTTGCGCCACTTTATTTGCATGTGGTGGGCGCCACTCCTTAGGTGTGACTTGCGCCACCCTTTGCTGAGTGGTGGGCCCACCTATATTTTTTCTTTTTCTTTTCTTTCCTCCTTATTCCTTTCCTTTCATTTTCTTTCCATCTCACTTCTTCCAATCATTTTCTTTCCATTTCATTTCTTTTCTCTTCATTTCTTCAATAATTATTTATTTTCCGTTAAATCCCGGTTCGACTCGAGTGCCTAAAAAACATAAACAAATACGGGTAGAATAAAACATAAATCGGGAAAAACCAATTAAAAACACAATATAAATTAATGCATGTCAAGTCAAATACACGATATAATTTCGTGTTATCACATTTCCATTGTGAATTTGGCAGATGAGATTATTGAAGATGGTTTTTTCCTTGTAATCTTCAAGGGTGTCACCGCTTTCATTACACTTGATTGCTTGAGCAATGATGGATGGATTAATCAACACATGGATTTCGGAGATGGTTGATTGAATGATGTGTTGGTTATGCATATTTGAAAACACATCAGCATTTGCCCAGAACTCTTTAACACAATCTGTGTAAATGATACCTGGTAGCATGTCAAGGTAACCTTCCCAATTCTGACATTGTAATTCAGAAGATGTTCTTATAAAGCCGAGTTCTTTGAGAGAACTGCGGTGTATCGAGAATTCATTCAAGACTTTTGATTTTGAGTATTTACCCTTAGCAGCCAAAGTTTGTGAGTCAGACATCTTTTGAGATGGTACACAGAATATATATATATATATATATATATATATATATATATATATATATATATATATATATATATAGAGAGAGAGAGAGAGAGAGAGAGAGAGAGAGAAAATCACAACTGATATCGGCTTGAGATATGGGTAAGAGAATGAGCACGGTGCCTTAAATAGGTAGAACATAGTGAAGTTAATGAATGCTTGTGACTTCAAGCGATAGGTTTTCATTTCCAAGGTTTTAGATAGTTTATAGGTACTAAGTCTAACGGTCTTTTAATCTTCGAAGGACAAGAGATCACGCATGAGATTTAATTAATTTCTAGGCATGAGTTAAGTATGTGCAATAAATGTGGTTGAGTTTTGTTTGACGTGATTGAAAATATTGACTCATAGTGAAACAGAAGAGACGCAATCTCAAAATAGAACTTCATACTAATGAGAGCAAGGCCATGGATATTACTAGGAGGATTTTTACTATTCCCAATTCTAGAGGTAATCTTATCCAGTCAATTCATGACCATGCTTAGTTAGATAATATTGCCTAGGTGATGAGGTATTTAGGTAAAGGTAGCACGTTTCCCTATTTTGCAGCGGATACTATCAATACACGTATATCAAGGATATTTGGATGGATGAGAATTTTCTAAGTAAGGATTTGGACGGATTTTCCTATATGAGAAAAATCAAAAGAGTATCATTCAATTTAATTGAACACCATAGTTTCTAAGACTTAACTAAGTTAGATGGAGGGATTCTAAGAGAGAGAGAGAGAGAGAGTTAGGTTTGGAATAGGAGCACTAGTTGGAGTGTACTTATGGGTTATAGGATGTGGCTAACACAGAGTGATATGATGGAGAGAATCTTATGTGTAAGACTGATTTTACTTTAACTATTCACCAAGCACATGCAGACATATTTTGAGAGGAATAAATTATTTTCTAAATATTTTTCTAACCAATTCTCACAAAACTAAACATAACATGACTAAAAGCTTAGAGTATTTCAGGTTGTTATCATAAGTTTTAATAAGTCATGAATGGAAGAATAATGGTACCTTAAAGATCTTTACAGACTTATTCTCATCTTGATTTTTATCTTTCTTTCTGGAGAATTGAAAATTCCATATCATTCCTTTCATAAATGCATTCCGTTCTGAGCTCTTGATTATTGATTCTCTGATTCTGCTTGCTTCTGAGTGAACTGTTGTGGGTTCTTGGATTCTTCAAGATTTACTTGCATTCTGGTTTCTGAATAATGTGAATATTTTCTGAACTCTGATTCTAGGTAGAGAGCTGGAATCATTTTAAGCACAGATTCTTTCCTTCTCTTATTCAACCTCATTCATCTGATTTCTAAGAATTTTCAGAACCAGAAGATAGACTTCTTCTGATATTTAACTACTAAGAATGCACTTCACAACATCCATCTGATATAGGTGATGTTATGATTTACTGAAAGGGAATTGATACTCGTATTGCTTCAAGTCTGATAACCGGAGCAAAGGTTTTGTTGTAATCAATTCCTTCTTGTTGATTGTATCCTTGAGCAACAAGTCGTGCCTTGTTTCTGATAACTTCTCCCTTCTCGTTAAGCTTGTTCCTGAATACCCACTTGGTTCCAATGAACATTCTTAGGTTTTAGAACTGAATCCCAAACATCATTCTTTGAGAATTGATAAAGTTCTTCTTTCATAGCCAGAACCCAGTCCTTATCCATAAGAGCCTTTTTGTTTACAGAAGATCATTATGTTCAAGGCTTTAACATGAACCGTTGAGAAGTTATGTGTACAGAAATCTTCTGCAGAGATTCTTTACTTACCATAACTTTTCAAGCATTTGACGGAAGTAACATTTGGAACTGATAGCAATTTTGACTTGTTTCTTAAGCCAAATGCAAATCTTGTTCAGAACTAAGTATCATCAAGCTTGTACATAAAACTAGACATAGTTTGCATAACTCTTCTTGATCTCACAATGCTGATCTGACTAGTACACAGTTAATTCATCAGAGACTAACACCACATTTACTTCTGAACAGAATGTTAACTGATTTCTTCCTTCTGAAGAACATTAGTAGCTTAAGTTCCTTTTAACTTTAAGTGGAAAGCTTAAGTGTCTGGTTTAGCATCTTCTGAATCCAGCGCTTGAGAGGTTCTGAATAACTTATCAGAGAGTGAATTAATTAATAATATTTGATTCAACTGAGATAGAATCTCAAGTTTAACAGAACTTAATCATCTGAGTTTATTCAACCAAGACTTAGAATATATTTTGATCAAGTACTTGATGAATCATTTAATTTCTTATTCCTGAATATTCTTTACAGTTTATACTTTCCGAGAAAACAATATTCAGTACTTCATTAAATCTTTCAACTTCTTGATTAGTCAAGATTCAGATGCTGAATCATTTCTAAGAGTTTGAACTTATCAGATTTCTGACTTCATCAGACTTAATTCTAAAGTTCAAAATCATAGAACAACAATCTTTCTTCTTTACATGAAGAAGTTCTGAATGAGCTTTAAACGAGAAAGTCAAGGGTGGACCTAATCCATTTCTTGAAAACATCTCAAAAACTCATAAAGAATTAATCTTCAGCAAACAAGACTTCTTGTTTTCTGATGATTCAACTTTGAGCAAATACGTGGTTCATCCACACGTATCTTTCAAGATAAGCATTCAATAGATATTACTTCTTATCTGATGAATCTATCTTATCAGCTGATTCTCCAATCTTCATTAAAACTTAAGTGAGGAAGATTTAGTTGTTTGACAACTGCAAAAACTTCCAGAATGAGTGATTTGCTCAAGTACTCATATTGATTACAATTTTGTACACAATCATCTTCTGAACTGTTACAGAAATTGTAAGTGGATTTCAATCTCACCCAGAGTATTTCTACGCATGCATCTGGATCTTTTTCTGACACTGTTAAGTGTTTGATATCCATCAATAACAGAACCGGAGCTCTGATACCAAATGAAGGTGCGAGAAAGACACAAGAAAGGGGGTTTGAATTGTGTATTTACTCTTTTAACAACTTTTCGCTTCTTGTCAATAAGACACTTTACGTTACATCAGAGTTCGTTGAGAGACTCTGACTTGCGAAGTTATATTCAGACTTGACAATGCTTAGAGCATGAGAACCAATAAGAGTCTGAACGCTATGTACATCATTCAGAACTTGCAGAGCAGAAGCTTATCAGAGTTGCAAGGTTCTGACTTGCTTATGTAAGGTTCTGATCCTCAACATAGAAACATAAACAAAGACATTAAGCGTAAGAGTAAAGAACACACGATATATCCTGGTTCACCATAAAGGCTAATCCAGTCCACCCTCCTCAGGCGATTTCGCCTTGAACACAGGGTCTTAATCCACTATAATCAATCTAGATTACAGATGCACGAGCACATAGCTGGTGACTAACAAACTACACAACCGCACTGTGACTAACATACAATGAACCGTTCAGGGATTCAACTTAATGAATATAACGAACATTGACCTGCAGGTTCCAATCTCGCAAGATCTACTGCTAGGCTTTCACAGCTAGACGTTTAGGGATTCATCACAATGAATATAACGCTACTGACCCTATTTCAGGATTTACCACAATGACATCTCGCCATTGTCTTCTCGAGTCTCCGGTCACACTGATCACTCAAGGAATCCTAATTCACCAAGAATTAGTTAACAGGAGATTACAAAGATGCTTCTTAACAACCAGATTACTCCTAAGTTTAAGTGCAAAGAACACATAAGTGTTCAAGCAAGATATGAGCAACAACTCCTTGCTATCCTAAGAAACTACAAAGATGTATAATGATTTGACAGTTGTTGACATCTTGTATATCTTCTTCTTCTTCTTCGTCCTCTTGGGTGAGCAAGCTTTGAGCAACAACTCCTTGCTTTAGATCTTCAATGTAGCGCTGACGAGAAGGTGGTTGATGACTTGACTGATTTGCAATATTGTGTTTTTCATCAACAGCTTCTGTACCAATTCATTATTGTCGTGTTAAGTGATGATCTTTGAGCTTCAACAACAACGGTCATGCGTAAATGGTGATAGCTTTGGATGTTTAAGTGTTATAATGAGAACTCATCGTTGTTGCTATCTTCACACAATGACTTTGATCAATTCACCATTCATGGACTGAATCGATACCTTCAAAAGTGAGAACTTTTTCCTTTAAATAGCCCAGTAGAAATATAGCCGTTTGAAATACTGTTGGCTGTTGGAAAAGAGACGTTGTGTAATAATTAGCTGTACTAACACATCTCCTTTTTGTTGTGGGAGAAGTAACGGGATATCTTCTTGAGCAGTGTGTACAGTTGTTCACAACAGTAACATTTGACTTCCAAACTTCAGAGGCTTCTGATGGCAATTTGATGAAGCATGAGTAGAGACTTCTTAACAGGATATCTGATACGTCAAGTCTTCAGTCATTTGAAGAAGTCCATTAGGAATCAGTCTTCAGAACTTCAGCACTTGTCTTTAAGAACATTATCCTTTACTACTTCAAGTCTTCTGAAACTTCAGAACTTGTCCATTAGGAATCCGCCTTCAGAGTCTTCAGCACTTGACCTTTGGAACTGTAATCTTCAGAACAAATAAGTCTTCAGAGTCTTTCTGCACTTGGTCTTCAGAGCCTTCCATCTTCAGAACTTCAAGTCATGAGAGTCTTCAGCACTTCGGTTCTCTTCTTCAGAAGCTTCGCAATCTTCAGAATCATAACCACTTTCAGAGAGCATCCACAAGAGCATTGCAACAGCAATATCAGCATCCTTGGATCTGACTGATCATAATCAGATACAGAAGCATTCTTGCTTCTTGCGACTTGTGTTACACATAGTAACTTCGCATATAATCATTTTCGCTCATCTGGTTGGTGCTTGTTGAATCTGATATCTTCTATAATTATGATCTGCACACAACACATGTTAGAACATAAAATAGTTCTTTCACAAATACACATTGTTATCATCAAAACATAGATTGACTTGTAGAGAAAATTCTTTCTCTCACACGTATGGTCGGATTCCTCATGGGATTTCACAATCATGTCTTCCATGTAAACCTCGAGCATATCCCCGATCTCTCCTTGCGAGACTTTATTCATCATTCTCTAGTAGGTAGCGCCAATGTTTTTAAGCCGAAAGACATTACGTTATAGTAATAATTTCCCGATTCGGTCATGAAGGTTGTGTACATTTTATCGCTTTTGGCCATGAGTATGTGGTCGTAACCCGAATACGCATCCATGAAAGACAATAATTTAAAACCGCAGAATTATCAACTAATTTATCTATGTTGGGGAGAGGATAAACGTCTTTAGGTCATACCTTATTAAGATCACTATAGTCAACACACATTCTCCATTTTCCATTAGATTTTTTTCACGAGTACAACGTTGGACAGCCAAGTTGTGTACTTGGCTTCCAAAATGAAATTTGCCTCTAGAAGGTCTTTTACAGCTTGCTCGACAGCCTCCATTTTTTCCGGGGATTGCTTGCGCCCATGTTGAGCTACTTCCCTAATGGCGGAGTTGATGGTGAGCTGGTGGCAGACCACCTCTGAATCCAGCTAGGGCATCTCCGAGGTGCTCCACGCGAATATGTCCACATTCTCTCTGAGATAAGCTTTCAACTGCTTCCTCGCAAGGTCGGGGAGGCTGGTCCCAATCTTTACTCCCCTGAGGGGGTCGTCTCCGAGGAGGACTAGCTCGAATTTGCCATCCGAGATTGGCCGCATTAGATGGACAGGCTCGCTGTTGCTTGTTGATGTTGAGGGGCTGCTCGAGTTCGACTAAGTCTCATTCCCCTTAGAGAAACGGCTGTCGAGGTCGATGGAGTCAACACGGGGCAGCAGTTTCGCCACGTCGGAGTTGTAGGTCAGAGCAGGCTTGCTAGATGTCTTTTGTCAAGTGACGATGGTGTTCATCCCTTTTGAGGGTGCCTCGAAGCACCTTCTTAATGCCTCTATGTCTCCGTGTAGGGTGGCGACGAGCCCTTTGGAAGTGTAATACTCCATCTTCAAGTGCACCTTGGAGGGTACAACTATCAATTCAGCCAACGTTGGTCATCCGAAGATGCACTGGTAAAGGGATGGGTAATCGATTACCAAAAACTGGACCTTGATGGATCTGGCCGTCTCCGCTGCCCCGAAGGTGACAATCAGCTTCACGTATCCCTATGGCTTCATAACTAAACAGTTGAAGTCTTGTAGATCTGAGCCTCCATTGGGTGTCAGGTGCGTTTCCTCCAGCTGAAGTATGGAGAATAGTTGGGAGTACATGATGTCGACTGAGCTTCCCTGGTCGACCAGAATTCTCCGAATATCAAAGTTGGCCATCTGCGCCCTTATGAGCAGAGGAATACTGGAATTGGGGGCTCCGCCGAGGAGTTCTTCGCGATAGAAGGTGATGGGAACTGAATCTCCCCGGATCTTGTCGAGGGTAAAACTCCGGTTCGAGCTCGTATTGATGAGGCATTCGAAATTTCTCTTTACTGACCCTACGGTCACCTTGTTGAATCCCCCTCCCGATATGAACATGGCGGAGGGGAAGGTTTCCCATGGGCTGTGTATAGTAAAGTAAAGAGGGACGTTGAGCCCATCGGGGACATAGAAGTCTTTTGGTTGTGAGATGCTCATGGTGACCTGAAGACTGACGTCATCCGAGGATGGCACTTCCTCTTCGACCTTCTTTGAATCTTAGGCATCCTGTTGAGGAACGTCTTTCTTATTCGCAAACTGCTTTAGGTGCTCGTCCCTGATCAAGATTTCAATTGCATCCTTGAGATGGATGTAGTCGTCTGTCATGTGCCCATGGCACTTGTGGAACTGGTAGTACTGTGTTTTATTTGTGTTTGGCTTGGCAGGTATTTGCTTTGGGAAATGGACCCCTGTCTGCCGAAACTCTGATTTTGTGCATTCGGAGAGAATCTTCTCGCGCGAGGCGGTCAGCGGTGTATACTCGTGGAAACTGCCAGATGGCCCTTTGTGATCTCGGGATTCTTGGGAGTGGTCATCTCTTCTTTTTTCTGCTCCCCAACGAGTTGACGAGGAGTCGTCGTGTTTTGAGGACCTGACATTCTCTTGGTGCCTTGAGTCCCGGGCAGTGTTTGACATTTCTTTTTCTTCATACTGGATGTACGCCTGAGCCTCGAGGAGGAGGGCGTCTAGTGTTGCTAAGGTCTCGATGATAAACGCCTTGGCAAAGTTGCTGCGGGAACGGAGCCCTCGTTCGAGCAAATATTTTTTCATGTCGTCAGTCGTGAAGACCTGAACGACTTCTTTATTGAATCTTTCGACGTAAGTTCGAAGAGATTCATTTTTTCCTTGAATTATGGCCTCGAGGATGGCTTATGTCTTCGGATGACGGAGATAAGCTGTAAAATGTCTTGAGAACATCCTCCCTAACTGCCTCCATGAGGTTATGGATTCGTAGGGGAGGCTCTTGTACCAGGACATTGCTCCCTTCCTCAGTGTAGTCGGGAAACAATTTGCATTTGATGGCGCCTCTGACGCCACGGTAGTCGAGAGGGCGTCGATGTTCTCAATGTGCTCGTCGGGATCTGTCGTGCCATCATATGGGCCCAGGGGCGGGGGTTTCTCCAGCCCTTTGGGTAATCGAGTGGCCATGATCTCCTAGGACAACGGGCGTTGTAGCTGCTCGACTGATCCGCTGTCGCGCACGGATCAAAACGAGTGATTTTTAAACTGTAGTTTAGCGACAATGGCTCGAGTCGTATCACAAGGATTCTTATTCAATTTAACCAAAAGGAATCAAATTGGGGGGTTATTTTTGTTTCAAAAAAAACTTTGAGAAAAAGTGATTAAAATAAGTGATTATGCAATAAGCTAAATGATTTATCTACTGTTTCGGTTTCCCAACTTATCATTGATCCACATAATTTCCATACCCAAACGGATTCTAATCCCTTTTCGATAATAGTATCAATTGACAAGCGCAATTGACCCTATAAGACTTATATTCCTAAATACCGAATTAAGCAAACGGATTAAATGTTTCGTGAATTAAGCAAACACGAAACTTGCGCGGATTAAGCAAACGCGATAAAGTTTAGGAATACGAGATGCAATCGAAATTATCAATATTGTTCTATATAATTGAATAAAGCAAACAAGATATATAACATAATATTGAATGGGAAAATCATTTGATTGAAAATTATAGAACCTTAAGGTTGCGGTGGAAACCGATTACAGTAGATGAATCTTAGTGATTAGTTCTCCATGAAATTCGTCAAAAGCCAAAAGATTATTTTTTTCGTGAATAGAATGTGAACATTAACACGCTTCCCTAGTTATACAATAAAAAGGAAATCGGGTCATAACCCAACTGGGTCAAAAACAAGATAAAAATCGGCCCAAAACTAATTGTTTCTTTATGACTGAAACTTCAACGAATTTTCCGAGGCATCTATATTCTGAATCAGCTTCTGGCTTCCAAACGAAAGTTGTAGCTCTTTCTATTAGCTTTCCAACGACTGGTAGAACGCCTCGATCCAATTCCTGTAGCTCTAGTTATGAATTTTTTATTGAAAACTGCTAATGCTGAAAATAACAAACGAAAATCAAATAAGGCTGAAAATAAATTAAATTATAAAAACATCATAAAATAGAAAAATAAACAAATAAAACCATAGAAATGCCTAAGTATAAACATAGAGGAATGTGCATCAAAATGCACTGATCAAAGTCCCCCATACTTGAACTTTTGCACTCCGAGCAAAAAAATCAAAAATTTAAAACAGAACTTCAAACAAAAACCAAACAGAGCATGTAATCTCAAAGGTTCTCTGGATACAAGGTGCAAGCAAATTTCTAACTCTAAGCTTCAAGAATATGACACTAGTAATTAACTCTTTTGTGACATTCAAAGTATATATGAAAAACATATTACCAAAAAGTACATCACAAGCATTAAGATCCTCACAAGATAACTGTTTCCACTCAACTCTCAAGTGTTTAGGTTACTGTTTACACTCAAAGCACAACATGAGAGTTAGTACTACCATAAGCTTGACAAAAAAACTCTAACATTCACAATTGACTTACATGCACACAAAGATCAAAAGGACTTTTATTAAGGTTGTAACGTGGCCAAGGTAAGGGTATGATAAATCCTAAGGGGTACTAGGCTAAAATCAAAGAGTCAAAAGAAAATTGAAAGAATTGCGGGAGTTAAACTACATGATACATGAATTGCTTTCAAACAAAAACCTCACAACTTATTTCTCTTATCTTTTTCCTTTTATTCTTCTTTTTTTTTTCGGAAGGATTATGAATTGACATCCTTCTCTATTTTTTTTTTCATTTTTTTTCTTCTGCCAACATCATAACAACATTACAACAATCATTCAAAAATAATTCTCAACCCCACACAACTCCATACAAGACTCTCTTAACCCTTTGAATAGGGTTATTTCATTATTTTTCACTTTTCGGTTTATAATGAGTTTTAAACAAAAAAAAGGATAATAGGCTCAAAGGGGCTTCAAAATAAGAGGTAATATTATCAAGGTTGGCTTTTTGGCTAACTAGTTAAAAATAAAACAAAACAAAATGCCTTTATCATTTTAGTGTGCACAAGTAAATAAAAAGCTTCAACAAGAGTCAATTCAAGTTCTAGAGACTAACAAACATGAGTGAAATCACACAAGAAAGAAAGAGATGGATTTTTGATGTATATCCATTATTAGGCTCAAAATCTCACAAGGTTTAGTGATCTACCACCAATGATGTACAATTCAGAGATTAGTCCTACATATTACACTAAGAATGCACAAAAAGAATCAATGACATCACACCACAAGTCTTTTGTCAAAGAACATAGAGGAAACTCACAGTTGTAACAAAATAACCAACGAAAAAGCATGCAATTTAAATTTTTTTATTGAAAAAGAAATAAACAAAAACAAAGAAAACAAAATGAAAACCATAGGTTCCCTCCCCCACACTTAAAACAGACATTGTCCTCAATGAAAGGAACATAAATATTACTCCCTTCGTCCCAAATTATAAGACGTTTTGGGTTTTTCACACAAATTAAGAAACTTAATTATTACTTTATGGGAAAGACAAATTATGTATAACTTTACAGTAATGTCCCTCATAATTATATAGGAGAGAGAAATTAAAAGAGTTGAAAGAATAAATAATAATAAATATTTGAGGGTATATTGGGGAAGATGTCATTTATATTGCATTGGGAATGTAAGGTGACTTATAATTTGGGACAAATTTTTTTGGCAAAGTGACTTATAATTTGGGACGGAGGGAGTAAATAAGAGTGAGGGAAAGGAAAGAACACACCTGAGTATTCAAGGTAGATAAGTGATCGCATAAGCATCCTTTCCCAAAGAGAGATTTCCAATTGTCTCCTCTTCCAAAGTGGGGAGGATTTTTAGGTAGCATCCATCGACCTCGAAATTTTTATTATTGCCTTTGCCTTTTATTCCAGGATCAAAGAACCTTCTTATTGCGGTGAAAATCGGATAACAAGCTATTAATTAACTTGCATCATATTTCTTTTACAACCGACTTTGATTTATCCAGAGGAAAGGTTCAAGATCGTTAAAAAACCTAAAAGGGGAGATATAAGGTTCGGGGGTTGGTTACGTCTAGGGAAGGTATTAGCACCCTAAACGTCCGTAGTACTCTACGGGAACCTTTTGTTTAAGTTATCTTATGTTTGCTAAAGGTTCTATGCTAAAGGTTGAAACCCTAGGGGTTAGTATCTAAGTATACTCGACAAAGCATCGCACTTTGCGCCTACGTATCCTCGGGAATAAAATCAGAGTATGTGTAGTTCTACTTCTACTGAATGATTGACTATGGTCAATATTCAGAGGGGAAACGAGTACAAGCTCATTGTAGAGTTTGAGAACTCTCTAAATCTAGCTGTAATGGACCTATGTTATGTTTAGTCAGTAGGGAAAGGTGATGATTCATTGTGATGAATACCACTAAGAGTTTAAGAACTCCTCCTAAAGCTAGTTATGATTTCTATGGCTCTGATGAGGCCAAGAAATAAAGTTTTCCCCTAAGAAGTTACCTAAGTTAAGGTGGGGGTCAATGATTTATGAGTCAACATATTTCACCTTCCTTTGGAATGGGGGGAATAATAACAGTTATAAGATACTAAAAGATAACAAGTTATAAAAGCACATATGATGAATATAGGATGATGAGATGAGATAAAATAGAAATAGTCTCGTCTTAATCAAGATTTAATCGACAGCTCGATAATCAATGATTCTTGACTTTCATCGACTAAATAGGTGAATAAAATTGAAATAAAGATAAAGTGGTCTCGTGTTGATCAAAGTTTTGTCAACTCAATGAAATCAACCAAACCATGAGGTTTGTTATGTCATCGACCAAAATAGGTGAATAAAATTGAAATAAAGATAAAGTGGTCTCGTCTAAATTAAGAATTAATCGAGAAATCGATAATCTTAATATTTGACTTTCATTGACCAACAAAAATAAATAAACAGTAGCCTCACATTCATCAAGACTTTACTGACTTGAAATGGTCAAAGTCAAGATTTGTGTAACGTCATCGGCCTAAATAAAGATTATGAAATAAAGATAAGGTTGATCTCATCTTAATCAAGATTTAAATCGGCAAATCGATAATCTTGATATTTGATTTTCATCGACCAAAATAGCATCGGAATAAAGATCAAGTTGGTCTCGTTTAAATCAAGATTTAATCGACAAATCGATAATCTTAGATTTTTAACTTTCATCGACCAAAATAAATGAAAAAAATAGGTGGCCTCCTACAAATCTAGATTTTTAGTGATTTTGAAATAATAAAAAAGTCATGATTTTGTAATATGTCATTGGCCATAAAAAATAATTAAAAGCATAATGAGAAATAAAAATACAAGTTGCTAAATATTTAAAAGATCCACCATTTTTTAGAAAAACTTCTAAAAATCCTTGAAAGAGAGACACCATAAAAGTAAATTAAAAACTTTCCCTCAACAAATAAAAAAAAAGAGAGGCGGCTGAGAAAGAAAAAGAAACACATGAGGATCATGTGGGCTCAAAGCCCATCACCTCTCTTTAAAAGAGCACGGGCTAATGAATGAAACAAGGGTGGTGAATAGAAACTAACTGAAAAAAAAAACAAAAGAGGATCATATGGGCTAAGAGCCCATCACCTACTAAAAAAAAAGGGGGGCTGAGGACACCACCTGGGCCTCACGGCCCACTCCGCTGGCAGCACAAAGCTTAAAGAGAAACACAAGCCGTATGGTATTGAATCCCTCACACGATTGAGTCTTCAATCAACAACAACAAACTAAAAGAAAAAAAAACACACGATCTTAACATCAGGAAAAAAACCAAAGACGAAGTAACGAAATCAACACGGTTCATCCTCGAAGGTGAAACCGGGTCCCTAACGTCAATATAGCGATGAATCCCGACCTTGTTCCGCCGCGATCTAGATATGGATTCCAGATTTTCGTTCAGTTCAAGATTGAAAACGACTTCTTGAATCCTCTCTCACTCGCTTTCGGTTTCGCTTCAATCCCCAGGTTTTGGGTTTGATCGCTTATAGTTTGCTTCAGGTTTGTTTGATTCAAGCTTTCTTCTTCATCTCAGATTCTGAGTTTCTTGTGTTTGAAATGGGTTGAAAGAAAAAAAATAAGGGTTTGACTTGGTGTGGTTGTGATTGTTGGTTTGTGTGCGGATTTCGGTTTGTGAGGAGGAGAAAGAGGGTTTCGACAGGTTGTTATGGGGATTTGGGTGATGAGGTTCCGGCGAGGGGGTGAGGTTGAATAAGTTATGAGATTGAAAAAGGTGATGAAGGGTTCATGTGGACAGCTTCCGGCACGGTGAGTTTTGTGGTGAATGAACCGGTTTCATGGCAAGTTGTTTGAAGTGATGATGGTTCGGAAATGTTGTGGGTTAACACAGTGAGGTACGTATGGTTTTGTGGTGATGATTGTTCGAGGCTATGAAAGGAAGGTACAGGGAGTTGAGGATGGTTTTATTAGTGAGTTAAAATGGCGGTTGATGTTGAAGAAAAGAAAAAGAAGAGTTTGATGCATTTTGTGAATGGTGATGGAAGGGAAACAGAGGCGACGAAGTGAAGGGTGGTTTGTCATGGTTTTGGAACGGAGAAGTTGAAGACTTCGGTTATTTTCATGGAAAGAAGATATGCCATTGTTTTTTAGTCTTTGATTTTTTTTGCAGATAAATTCTCTCCCCCTCTCCTCTTCTAATCTCTGCTATTTAACCAAAAAAAAAAGAATTTGTTTCCTTCAATTTCAAATTGAGTTTTTGACCGTTGGTGGATTGTCATTTTCATGGTTTGCAGGAGGAACAGGTCGTACGGTTGAGCAGCAGGTCTGTGTAGCTTTGGTACAAGGCGCATGGGTTTGGCATGTAGTGAAGCTTGATACAGGTTTTGTAAGGTTCTGATGGAGTGTGGCTTCTATCATTGAATTCTCGTTGTTATAATAAATTACACGGGCTTACCGTTTCTTGTAAATGGACTTTGGGAGACCTTTCTCTTTTATTTGGTAATTTGTAAAATGGGCTTCTGATGAATTAATAATGAGCTTTGTAAAATAAATTGTGACTTGGGCTTGGAAATTAATGTAAATGGAACAATGGATTTATGGTTGAAAAATAGTAAGAAATATGGAATGGATTTAATTGGATAAACAAAAAAGTGGATTTAAATGGATAATTGGAAAAAAAAATTTTAATGGATATTATGGATAATGATGAATTATATGAATAAAATGCAATTTGGGTTTTAGAAATGGATTTGAAAAGTCAACAAAAAAGAAATGCTTGCATCCTATTGGTCGATGGTTAATGCATTTTCCAATAGTGAAATATGGACTAAACATGGTGGACCCAAAAGTGGTGGTAGAAATAAAATAATTTTCTTTAAATTTAAAATAACATGCTAAATAAAAATAATAACTATTAAAATGACAATTAATTCAAAATAATTAAACTAGTGCACAATTAAATTAAACTGAGGTTAATTTAAATTAATAAAAGATAGGACAAATAAATAAAATTAAAAATGAGCCAAATTGAAATTAAATTAAAATAAAAACAAATAAAAATATTAAAATAAATATTAGATTAAAACAAATAGAGGAAAATAAATAAAAACATCAACTAGTAAAAAAAATGAGGGTAAAATTTGGGGCTGCCTCATCGTTTTTTCTCCTTCTTCAAGCAAAATCTGATGCATGCACATGGAAGGGCTAATACATGGAATGTCTGCCAAGATCCACCCAATCGCCTTTTTATGCCTCTTTAAGACCTGCAAGAGCTTACTTTCTTGATCGAAATCAAGGTTAGACAAAATAATAACAGGAAGCTTTTCATTTCTCTCGAAGTAGGCATATTTAAGATTTTCCGAGAGTGGTTTGAGATCTGAAGAAAGAGGTTGTTCAATGGACGGAATAGTTAGGGCAACAGGGATGTCAAGAGCCTCAGCCACACAAACCACTTCATCTATACCCTCATCCACATGAAAAACTTCAGCCTGCAGGGTAGCATTTATTTCGGCACAAACAAAGCAAACATTAGTGTTAGTACATACATCACAAGAGTAGACATCATCAAAATCAGACAATGATGGAAAATCAGCTGCAAACAAATCGGTACAAGAATCATCAACAGTTTCAGAAGGCAAATCTTTTGGATTCACTACTGTTTTAGAAGCTTGTTGGTTTGATTCTTGAGCTTGAAGTATGGCATTTATAGAGATAGCAAGTTGTCCAATCTGAGTCTGCAAGGCCTGAATGCTAGAATATGTTCGCTGCTGAAACTGGAGATCATTTATAGCCATTTGCTTGACAAGGTCCTCTAGTGAATGAAATTGATTAGTTCTTTGTTCAGTCATGTTATCAAAAAGAAAGGAAAATTAAAAAAATACCGACAATGTCCCTATTAAGAAAAAGAAAGGAAAAATAAAAAAGCGAATAAAATAAAATCCAAAATTATGAAAATATTACTAAAAATCAAATCAAATCAGAATATATCTTCACAAAAAATTTCGGATTTTTTTGAAAATAGAAAATAAATGAAATAAAATAGAAAAATAAGGAATTTGCGATTTTCAGGGTCAAAATCTTTTAGAATTTTATTCTAAATGAGTATTGTTCAATGGTTTTTTTTTATTTTTTGGAAAAAAATTCGGAGCAAATCGAAACAGTAGCTTCCAAAATTACCTGACAGGCTGAAACGCTTACCGCTGCACTGCAACTTTGAAAATCAACAACCAAAAAGAAAAAACAAAAAACAAAAACAAAAATATCTAACAAAACTATAAACTCAAATTCTAAAATCGGTTAAAATCTACAAGAATCCCCGGCAACGGCGCCAATTTGATCCGCTGTCGCGCACGGATCAAAACGAGTGATTATTAAACTGTAGTTTAGCGACAATGGCTCGAGTCATATCGCAAGGATTCTTATTCAATTTAACCAAAAGGAATCAAATTGGGGGGTTGTTTTTGTTTCAAAAAAAAACTTTGAGAAAAAGTGATTATGCAATAAGCTAAACGATTTATCTACTGTTTCGGTTTCCCAACTTATCATTGATCCACATAATTTCCATACCCAAGCGGATTCTAATACCTTTTCGATAAAAGTATCAATTAACCAGCGCAATTGACCCTATAAGACTTATATTCCTAAATCTCAAATTAAGCAAACAAATTAAATGTTTCGTGAATTAAGCAAACACGAAACTTGCGCGGATTAAGCAAACGCGATAAAGTTTAGGAATATGAGATGCAATCGAAATTAATCAATATTGTTCTATATAATTGAATAAAGCAAACAAGATATATAACATAATATTGAAAGGGAAAAGCATTTGATTGAAAATTATAGAACCTCAAGGTTGCGGTGGAAACTGATTACAGTAGATGAATCTTAGTGATTAGTTCTCCATGAAATTCGTCAAAAGCCAAAAGATTATTTTTTTCGTGAATAGAATGTGAACATTAACACGTTTCCCTAGTTATACAATAAAAAGGAAATCGGGTCATAACCCAACTGGGTCAAAAACAAGATAAAAACCGGCCCAAAACTAATTGTTTCTTTATGACTGAAACTTCAACAAATTTTCCGAGGCATCTATAGTCTGAATCAACTTCTGGCTTCCAAACAAAAGTTGTAGCTCTTTCTCTTAACTTTCCAACGACTGGTAGAACGCCTCGATCCGATTCCTGTAGCTCTAGTTATGAATTTTTTATTGAAAACTGCTAATGCTGAAAATAACAAACGAAAATCAAATAAGGCTGAAAATAAATTAAATTATAAAAACATCATAAAATAGAAAAATAAACAAATAAAACCATAGAAATGCCTAAGTATAAACATAAAGGAGTGTGCATCAAAATGAACTGATCATCGACCGCGAACGAGAACTGGCGTTTTTGCCAGGATGAGAACCGCGATCTCGATGGGGAGAAGGAGTTCGCGACCGGCCCTTGGATCTGGACGGAGGCGAACGCTGGTTTTCTACCCGCAGATCCCTTCTTGTTCTCTCGTCCCCTGGGGAGTGCTGGATCCGGGGAGGAGTATGGTCGTGTTTCCTCATTGACAGGGATTATGGCTCCATTGGGATCCGACGATTTCTTCCGAGTCTGGGAGAATGGCTCTGAGATCTCCGGTGCTCGCGCCTCGGTGGAGGATATCTTGGACGGTGGGTCTCTTCCAATGCTCCAATCCTTGCATTCTGTTGTAGGATCAGAAAGTTCGTCTTGTTGAGGGGTTCGACCAGGGCTGCCATGGCCAGGTCGGCGTTGGGCGGAACTGGGATGAGCTGATGGTCCTCTGGGGACTGGATCTCTATATTGTTGGCGTGATCCGTGGAGGGAGACACGGTGACTCTATCCCTCTGCCGATGAACGTCGTCTACAAGAAATAGGTTTGTCCCGTCATTGTCTGTCTTCTTGACAGGGAAGATGATGGTGTTGCGCGCATCGTTGACGTTGTCATGGCTTGCCATGATTAGAATCTTGAAAAACTGCTTTGATCTTTGGTTTCTGAGGAAAGAAAGATGGGGAGAATAAAAGTTCCCACAGACAGTGCCACTGATCTTACCGGTTGATCAGAACCTGAAGTGGGCCAGAGACTTCGTCTTCGATGTTGGATTCGAGGAGGACGGGGTGTAACTGTAAGACACTCCGATGCTAAAGTAAGAATTGGGAGAGTAGAAGGCAAGTACAAAGTAAGAATGTCTTATGATGATTTTTGAATACCTGACCCTCTCAAAGGAAAGAGTATTTATAATGCCCCTAGCACTTGGCCATTAGTCCCTATTTTCGGGCCGAGATATTCGCTCCCCAAAAATAGTTAACTGGAATAAACTAGCTGTTGTGACGGGCAAGCATGCTCGAAACTAGTCGTTGCTTTGAGCAAGGGCGTGGTTGCAGGCAAGAGCGTCATGGTCGTTCCTGGATAGTTGAACTGTGTGTGGCGGGCAGAGATGTGACGACGGGCAGCTGATCCTAGGGGTCAGCTAGCCAGCCCTCATCGGCTGAGGGTGTCATACCCAAAATTATCCTACCTGTATATACCTTTCATCTGTACTTCCATCCGCTAACTCTTATTTAGAAAAATCAAAAAAATATGTTGCTTTTCTTTCATTGTCTTATTGTCTAAACTCAAGTTGTTTCAAGGATAGTAAGTCAGGAGTGTGTGGTATAGATTGATGTTCATCTGGTTTTGACCTAATCGTAGTCAGGCAATGGTTTGCTTCATGATCAAGGCCAAGGTTTCCATACAAAATACAATACTTCTCTATACAAAGTTTTTCAGCATGAATTTAAGCCAAGCCAAGGAAGCCTCATGCAGTAACCTTTACCACACGATGCAACAGTTCACAAGCCAATACCCCACAGCTTTCAATATGACCATACCACATGATATACAACCTTCACTTTACTGCAAACTATTCCAAGCCCTTACGCACCAAGTCCTGCGTAAAAATGAAATGCCATTAAATCACAATTATTTCACATACACAAAGAAAATAATACACACAACACACCATAAAGCAATGCCATTAAATCACAATTCTCACCTTGTTTCGTTTTTCTTTGTTTTTCTTTCTCTGATGGTATTTTTGTTGATCTTGCGTTTTTTTAAAAAAGGAAGAAGAAAAGCTGATTCCTTGCTCTCTTTTCACCGTGCCCTGTTTATGAGGAAAATATTTTTTTCTGTTTTAAAAAAGAAACGTGTTTGGGATGTGGGCTTGTGGAAAGCCCATGGTGGATTTAGTTTTCACACACGCCTCCCTTCTCATTCTCAACCTGCCTTGTTCTCACCAATCGTGTGATGAATGAGCTTGAAGGCCATTGTGATTCACACACCCAGAGATTTTAGTGCACCTCCTCCCTGCTTGGCCATGATACTACAATTTGTTTTTTAAATTTTGTTCTTATGGTTTTTATGTTTTTTTAATTCTTTTTCTTAGATGATTTTTTTCTTAGTATTATACTATTAGTTTTTTTATCAAATCATTTTTAAGTTAGTTCCATTTCCATTTTTCGAGTTCCATTCTCGATTTTATTTTTATTATTGGTCAATGAACATCTAAGAGTCATGGATTATCGATTTATCGATGAAAATCCATGATTAAGATCAGACCACCTTTTTTTTCTAACTTATCTTATTCCAATTTATTTTTGCTCATTCCATTTCATTTCATAGTAACTTCAACTTTATTTTATTTTGGATTACATTTTATTTTCAATCTTGATCAATGAAAGTCTTTAATATTACAAATGTTGGTTAGTTGAGGTTGTTTAACCTTCATGATTCCAAATCTATAGAAAATGATCATTGAGATCATTTTCTATACTTTGGGATCGTTGTAACACCCCAAATCTATACCCCGAGTAATTAAAGCGATAACAAAATAATCAGAGTATAATTAAAACATTCATGGCATAGACGGGAGCATCACATCAAAGTAATGAAATATAACAACCTACTCATATAGACATGCAACAATCAGGTAGCAACATAAACAGAGGAACTCGGTTCCTAACACCCACAATTCAGATACAGAATAAAAGCGGAAAATCTGCAACTGAAATCTCATATATAAACATATAAGTTTGTCTGTCATATACAGAGTCATACATGTACAATCCAAAGATATATATATATATATACACATAATCACATAACGATCTCCCCGACTAACCGGTGCTACATATCAAAGCCGACCGACATAAGAATGAAGACATAATCTTCACAAAAAGACCTCCAGCATCTAATCTGCAATGCCTCATAGAGCATTCAAAACAGCAGAAGGGTGAGAAACAAAATTATAATATAGCTGCATACAATTATGTAATAACATGAAATACTCATGCAAAACATTCTCACCACAACGTACACCATAGTTCAAATACAAAACAAAACAATTTATAATTAATGCATCCATCACAAAGGCATATCAATCATGCTCAACACATTTATCACCAATATATATATATATATATATATATATATATATATATATATATATATATATATCAACTCATCAATCCCATTCACAATTTCCCACACATAATCAATCCATTCATGACTTATGTAAATGCACAGAGACCGACACAACGACTCTATGCATGCGGTACCATTCCATCCATCATTCTCATCATCATTAATTCACTCAGGAATTATTGGAATCATCGCTTGTTACTTAGTGTAACTCCCCGTCGGGCAAACAATGTTCCCCGTCGCTTTAGGTCCTCTTTGTATAAGGCACACGATGTTTATGGATCGCTTCTGGTCCTCTTTGTATAAGGCACACGATCCAATCGCTTTAGGTCCTCTTTGCATAAGGCACACGATCGTCTATAACGTCGCTTTAGGTCCTCTTTGTATAAGGCACACGGCCGTTACAGCAGATTTCCTCTGGAATCGTTTCGTCGCTCACACCCCACAAGGGCACACGACATCACAAGATGCATATCACGATGCATGGCATACTAATGACTCATGACAATCAAATGCATATACATATATAACCATGTGAACCATCTCAACATCCATAATCATGCATTGCAATCAAACCCAAAACAATGCATTTATTTTCCATAAGGCCACAAACCATCATCACAACATTTCATCACATGCATTCACATTATATAACAGCACACAAGCTACACGTTATATATCAATGACAATCAAATGCATATACATATATAACCATGTGAACCATCTCAACATCCATAATCATGCATTGCAATCAAACCCAAAACAATGCATTTATTTTCCATAAGGCCACAAACCATCATCACAACATTTCATCACATGCATTCACATTATATAACAGCACACAAGCTACACGTTATATATCAAAAGCATATCTCATGATAACACATCAATCGCCACAATTACGACGATAAAAGTCGACAAAACGACATGTTTCCAAATTCCCGACACAATTAAATCGGCCGCCAACCTCAAACCCATTTTTATAAGAAAGAACATCTCATTAGCTTTTCAACGGTACTAAGAACGTCTCGATCCGAGTTACGGATCAAAAGTTATGGATTTTAGAAAAACAGTTTTATTTTTGCTCCAGGTCGCGCTAAGCGGGCTCCACCCCGCGCTAAGCGCGCTCCTCACTGCCTAGAGAGGTTGCAAATTCTCCAGACCGCGCTAAGTGCGCAGACCCGCGCTAAGCGCGCACTGCGATACGCAGAAAAATAAACCCTTCGACAGTCCTTCCCAAAAATCACCATTTTCATCTCAAATCAGTTCCAAACAGCATAACAAGTATCAACAAATGTTCATATGCATAGTATGATCATACTACGTGATTCATATCGATTTCCGACCGTGAAAACATTAATTTCTATTCATTTTTCTCATTTCAACCTAGAATTGAAAAACTATGAAAAGCAAGAGAACATTCAAACACACACATACATATTCATACACAAGCATATGATAACCAAGTTTCGCACCCTTACCCGATTAATCGTGCTTTGAAGTGTCGGTTGAATCGATTTCTTACAGTCCAAGTTTTCCTCTTTTTTTTTTCTTCTTCTCACTCTCTTTTTCTCTTCTCTTTCTTTTCTCTCTTTCTAATCTCTATGTTTATATTTTATGAAAAACAATAATATCTAACCAAGCAAAATGACCAAAATACCCCTACACTTAATTTTCTCGCAAACGCTCTCAAACGCGATAAAACATAATAACGATAAACATAACATATTTACCAAATAAAAACCAAGAATAAAATAATATAAAAAAAAAATAATTAAATCGACTCGATTAAATAAATCTAACAAAAAATGGGGCGTTACAATTGTGATAGGTTACCTTCAATTAATCGACGCAAGTTTGTGATGAAGACGAGATCATCCGCTTTTCTTTTCATGTGGCACGATTTCTTTAGAGAATGATTCAAAATATCATTTATCTATCGTGTTTTAGCACAAATACCATAGCTCGCGCGACCTCCTATAGTATGATCTTTATCATAGATCGTGCTACGATGGTTTAGCGATATAGTCGACCCGATTTGTCCGATTAATAACAATTAACGATTAATCACTAACAACTAACTTTAATTTCTGTCAATATATTCTTGATTTACTTTTCCGTCAATATATCTCATTTATATTATATTCTTGTCTATATTCATATTGTTCATATTCATATCATATTCATCTTATCATCTTGTTCATATCTTGATCATATTATTTGAAAACACACTAAAGTGATCGAAACCCTAAAAGATTCAATTGATGGACTATTGGTTACTTTTCCGAGCAACGGAACTTAGACTTTGTACAGAAACCCTAGCTCTTGCTCGTGGCTTAGTTTAGGACACCTCGCACACACACACACAACATCCTCTTGGGCTACCTTACAATGACCCCATTTATTTCGTACAATCCCATATAACTTACATGTACCCCGCTCCCATTCTGATGTACACACTTTACTCGCTTTTGATTGTGGTTTGTTTACTAGGAGCACCCCTAGGGACTAGCATAGACTAAACCATTTTCAAACTAATTTTCGATTTGTCGTCGAGCCATTTTCAAAACACCCTTGTAAGTCGATTTCGCTTTAGCATTCACCATCAACCTAACGCACACACTCGTACATTTCGTCGTGGTTTCGTTACTAGGAGCACCCCTAGGGACTAGGATCGATTCACACCTCTTTTCACAAACTCTCGATTCGTTGTCGAGCCATTTTCTAATCAAACTTTTTAAGACGAGTGCCTTTTGCCTCGCAATCAACCTCTTCACATACAATCAAACCCTTGATCCAACATCAAACGGATATTCTCAATCAAACTTCAAAATGATTAACAACTATCAAAATTCTTTTTAAAGGTGAAAAAGAGGTGGATTGAGCCTTTGATCTCTCTTCAGTTGTTTGGGTGCGAGTTCTCTTACTCGCGTGTGAACAATTGACGCCTCTAAAACACTTCCAACTCGATAAAATTCAAACTTATCTTCCAACCATTGGTCATTTAAAACACTTTTCAAACACAACCTATTTTCAAGGTGAAATAGGAGGGGGATGGAGTCTTCTGTCTTTTTCCTCAATCGTTTGGGTGCGAGTTCTCTTACTCGTGTGTAAACAATTGTCACCTTTCCAACCAAACCTTATTTCTCAATCACTTAGATGAAAAAGAGAGAGAGTCAAGCCTTTGACTTACTCTCTCGATTACATGGGCCCGAGGAGCCTTTCTTAAGCTTCAAGTTATCTTCATCCAAACCAAACTTCAACACACCAAACAACTTCTCTTTGTGGTCGTATCCACGAACTACGAACGCTCTGATTCTTCATTCATTCGAATGTAAGATACATAGGCACGAGATTGCGATGACCTTGGTGAGCACACTTCCATCTTTTTCCGTCATTCCGCGTCTACCCTATATCTTTTCCCGTAGTCGAACTATGAGCGTTCTGATTCCTCATTCTCGTCCGAGTGAGCATACCTAGGCACAAGAGCCTCAATCCTTGGCGAGGACCCTATCCTAAAACCATTCATTTCCCTTAGCATCGATTCCCTTTTATTTTACCTTTTAGCTTTACTCGTTTAGAAGAAAACAAATAAGCTTAGCTAACGTTCATCACAATTCGAATTAAGAGGTTCCTGTTGAGTACAACGGATGTGAGGGGGTCCTAATACCTTCCTCTCACGTAACCGACTCCCGAACCCAGAATGTGGTTGCGACGACCATGTTCTTATCTCTTTAAAAGGTTTTCTCGATATTTTCCTTTCCCTCTTTTGGGATAAATAAAGTTCGGCGGCGACTCTGTCGAACCGTAATTTCTTTTGTGCCTTTTACGCGAGGGTCATATTATCGATGATTTTTCAAGGTACGGCAGAAGGGAAGAAGAGAAAATGCTTTCCTTTACCCTTAACAGGCAGGTGTTGAAGCGGTAAAGCGGCAAGCAACAAAAATTTTGGAAGTATTTTTCCGGGAATTATCGTGTCCACAGAGATCGGTGCTACTGAACTGCCGTTCGACAATTTAATTGTTAATGAGTTTGGGTTTTAAATGGTTTAAAGCGTAAATGCGGGAAAGTAAATAAAAACATAAAAAGTATAGATTCTTCGGAGAAAAGAAACTTATCAAGCATACATATAATCCACTCGTCACAAACATAAATTTATCGATCATTTTCACTATACTACAATACTCGTCAAAATCATCCAGCATCACTCACAACAGTGTCTATCTCTGGCACACTGAGCTGAGAGACAACCGTATTACTCTCTTCGTCACTCTCGCGCACAAAGCCTCGAAACACGGAAAACATTAAGTTCCGCCACCAAAAAGATTATCATCTAAATCTATCTCTAGCATCTAGACAATATATATCCACCCCTAATCAAGATTTGTGATGTTTATCTCTAACACAACACAAATCCAAACATAAATGCAAAAAGATCAAGGAAGACATCGATAATGATTTGTAAAGCAAATTTCATATAATATTAAGATCAACAAAGATACATATGTTCATAGTAACTATACAATACCCAACAAAAAGAAATTACAAAGAGAAGAGAGAAGATGAACCAAACATTTTTTGGTTTGTCAACACCAATCGACGAGAGATTCGACTCCGGATCATCCAAATGCAAGCTCCAATGATGTTTTCTAAGCTAATCTATAAGAAAAATGAAGTTTGATGGAGTTGGGAGCAAAAAATACCCAAAACCATCCCTAAAAATGTGTTTTTCCCCATATTTGATGTTTATGTCCGCCCAGTTTCGCCCGGCGGATTTTGGGGCGCCCGACGGCGAAAGGCGGTTTATTTTTGCAAGTTCCAGTGCTGTTTCAGAGCGCCCAGCGCTGGAATTTTCGCCCGGCGGAATTTTCGCCCGGCGCAGCACACCAGAAAATTCTGCATTGTTTTATTCGCAACTTTTGAACCGTAACTCCGTTTTTCGCCCGGTTCGAAGCGTTGGAAAGCTTATTCAATGCTCTATACAACAATGGCAAGATATCATTGATTTAATACCTGCAAAAATGAGAGAAAATCAATTAAACTCATTGATATTTACACTATAACGCAATATATACACTATAACGTAAAGTAAACGTATTTACAAACAAAGCGGGGTTTATTCGCAAAAAGAACTGATAAGTGCAACAAAACTTATATACAAAAATAGCTACAATTTGCACTTATCAAACTCTCCCTAACTTACCTAATTATTTGTCCTCAAACAAAAATCAAGCCACTCAAAGAAACAAAAGCAATAACCAAAGAATTACGAATCAACAGGTTTTGAAAACGGAAAACAAATGTATGGTTCAAATGAAAAACGGTACACACAAAGTAAATACTTACCACTAAACTACGACAATAACATAGTCACGAAACAAATGCAAAATACAAAAATCATGCCAAAAATTCTAAAACAACACAAGTTCCAATGTGAATCACACCTAGCAAAAATAATCATCGGTAGATGAAAAACACACAATAAGGTACTTTACACTCATATAACACTCATGCAAACAAAAAACTAAATTATGCATACATCTACAAATTCACATTGAAAATACAAAGGCAAGAATCACAAGGACTTCCATGGTTGTAACGTGGTCGGGTAAACAAACAAGGGGCAATTTCTCAAGGTAATTGAAACAAAAACTTGCCTAAACCTAAGGGAGTGAAAACTCACAAAGATTCACACACAAAATTTCAACCAACTTCTTCCACAATCCCAAGTGCTACACAACACACAATACTTATTTAGCACAATTATTGAAACTCTTTTTGTTTCCTTTTTCAAGGATTTTTCTTTTTCTTCCTTTTTCACTTTTTTCTTTTTTTTTCTTTGACATATTTTTCTCTTTTTTCTTCTTTTCTTTTTCAATCCTCATAGAATCCAACCAATGAGTACACAATCATTCTCTCCCCAACTTGAATTCAACCGCACTATCATGTGAATACTCTCTACTTTCTAAGGCAAGGAAAAAATCCATACAACAACACAAAATTGAGGTCCAAGAAAAAACAAAATCCATTCAAAAATAAGTGAACTAAACACTCATAGACAAGCATTAAGTTCAAATAGAAACATGGATCAAAAAGCTCAAAGGGGTTACAAATTCTCACACACTCACAAGGTGAATTGACTATTTGGCTAAGGTAGTTGTGCTCAAAATGAAACAATTGCCTTGATCCTTTTCATGCATTCATATAAACAACACAAACAAAAGATTCAACATAATAAAATCCAGTTAGAACAAGAATGTTGGAACTCCGAGCATATATGAACAATGGAAGGCTTCCTCACAAAAAGGTTGGGAACTAAAGTGATTCACACAAGAACAAGTATACAAAAGAATGAATGACATGAAAGTTTGTAAAATGCCTAAGTATCATGAATATGCTAAAGTCAAGAAAGCGATAAATACATACCTCAGACGTGTACAAAACTTAACAAGATCATTACCATGCATTCGCAAGTTGAAACGAACCAACTTGGAAAATCACCAAAGCATCCTCAAATAAGTCCATCAAAATTTGCGAGCAAACAACAACCAAAAACATTAGAAATGAAAAACAATAAAAACATGCTTGTTTTACGTCGTAAGCTCGACGCCTTTACGGTGCTTAATTAGAAACTTCCTTCATTCATGCCATGGTGATGTCTCACCTCGCAACCAAAAGCAAGCGTCCTAACCAACCACTTGAACAAACGTTACGGGAACAAAATGTATACAACACTTGAACAAACATAATGGAAATAGACAATATATACGATATATACAAAACTCAAAAACAAAGAAACTATCGCAATGCGATTCAATATCAAAACTAATCCCCGACAACGACGCCATTTTGTTGAAGCGGTATAGGGCAAGCAAACAAAAAGATTTGGAAGTATTTTTCGGGAATTATCGTGTCCACAGAGATCGGTGCTATTGAACTGCCGTTCGACAATTTAATTGTTAATGAGTTTGGGTTTTAAATGGTTTAAAGCGTAAATGCGGGAAAGTAAATAAAAACATAAAAAGTATACATTCTTCGGAGAAAAGAAACTTATCAAGCATACATATGATCCACTCGTCACAAACATAAATTTATCGATCATTTTCACTATACTACAATACTCGTCAAAATCATCCAGCATCACTCACAACAGTGTCTATCTCTGGCACACTGAGCTGAGAGACAACCGTATTACTCTCTTCGTCACTCTCGCGCACGAAGCCTCGAAACACGGAAAACATTAAGTTCCGCCACCAAAAAGATTATCATCTAAATCTATCTCTAGCATCTAGACAATATATATCCACCCCTAATCAAGATTTGTGATGTTTATCTCTAACACAACACAAATCCAAACATAAATGCAAAAAGATCAAGGAAGACATCGATAATGATTTGTAAAGCAAATTTTATATAATATTAAGATCAACAAAGATACATATGTTCATAGTAACTATACAATACCCAACAAAAAGAAATTACAAAGAGAAGAGAGAAGAGGAACCAAACATTTCTTGGTTTGTCAACACCAATCGACGAGAGATTCGACTCCGGATCATCCAAATGCAAGCTCCAATGATGTTTTCTAAGCTAATCTATAAGAAAAATGAAGTTTGATGGAGTTGGGAGCAAAAAATACCCAAAACCATCCCTAAAAATGTGTTTTTCCCCATATTTGATGTTTATGTCCGCCCAGTTTCGCCCGGCGGATTTTGGGGCGCCCGACGGTGAAAGGCGGTTTATTTTTGCAAGTTCCAGCGCTGTTTCAGAGCGCCCAGCGCTGGAATTTTCGCCCGGCGGAATTTTCGCCCGGCGCAGCACACCAGAAAATTCTGCATTGTTTTATTCGCAACTTTTGAACCGTAACTCCGTTTTTCGCCCGGTTCGAAGCGTTGGAAAGCTTATTCAATGCTCTATACAACAATGACAAGATATCATTGATTTAATACCTGCAAAAATGAGAGAAAATCAATTAAACTCATTGATATTTACACTATAACGCAATATATACACTATAACGTAAAGTAAACGTATTTACAAACAAAGCAGGGTTTATTCGCAAAAAGAACTGATAAGTGCAACAAAACTTATATACAAAAATAGCTACAATTTGCACTTATCAAACTCTCCCTAACTTACCTAATTATTTGTCCTCAAACAAAAATCAAGCCACTCAAAGAAACAAAAGCAATAACCAAAGAATTACGAATCAACAGGTTTTGAAAACGGAAAACAAATGTATGGTTCAAATGAAAAACGGTACACACAAAGTAAATACTTACCACTAAACTACGACAATAACATAGTCACGAAACAAATGCAAAATACAAAAATCATGCCAAAAATTCTAAAACAACACAAGTTCCAATGTGAATCACACCTAGCAAAAATAATCATCGGTAGATGAAAAACACACAATAAGGTACTTTACACTCATATAACACTCATGCAAACAAAAAACTAAATTATGCATACATCTACAAATTCACATTGAAAATACAAAGGCAAGAATCACAAGGACTTCCATGGTTGTAACGTGGTCGGGTAAACAAACAAGGGGCAATTTCTCAAGGTAATTGAAACAAAAACTTGCCTAAACCTAAGGGAGTGAAAACTCACAAAGATTCACACACAAAATTTCAACCAACTTCTTCCACAATCCCAAGTGCTACACAACACACAATACTTATTTAGCACAATTATTGAAACTCTTTTTGTTTCCTTTTTCAAGGATTTTTCTTTTTCTTCCTTTTTCACTTTTTTCTTTTCTTTTCTTTGACATATTTTTCTCTTTTTTCTTCTTTTCTTTTTCAATCCTCATAGAATCCAACCAATGAGTACACAATCATTCTCTCCCCAACTTGAATTCAACCGCACTATCATGTGAATACTCTCTACTTTCTAAGGCAAGGAAAAAATCCATACAACAACACAAAACTGAGGTCCAAGAAAAAACAAAATCCATTCAAAAATAAGTGAACTAAACACTCATAGACAAGCATTAAGTTCAAATAGAAACATGGATCAAAAAGCTCAAAGGGGTTACAAATTCTCACACACTAACAAGGTGAATTGACTATTTGGCTAAGGTAGTTGTGCTCAAAATGAAACAATTGCCTTGATCCTTTTCATGCATTCATATAAACAACACAAACAAAAGATTCAACATAATAAAATCCAGTTAGAACAAGAATGTTGGAACTCCGAGCATATATGAACAATGGAAGGCTTCCTCACAAAAAGGTTGGGAACTAAAGTGATTCACACAAGAACAAGTATACAAAAGAATGAATGACATGAAAGTTTGTAAAATGCCTAAGTATCATGAATATGCTAAAGTCAAGAAAGCGATAAATACATACCTCAGACGTGTACAAAACTTAACAAGATCATTACCACGCATTCGCAAGTTGAAACGAACCAACTTGGAAAATCACCAAAGCATCCTCAAATAAGTCCATCAAAATTTGCGAGCAAACAACAACCAAAAACATTAGAAATGAAAAACAATAAAAACATGCTTGTTTTACGTCGTAAGCTCGACGCCTTTATGGTGCTTAATTAGAAACTTCCTTCATTCATGCCATGGTGATGTCTCACCTCGCAACCAAAAGCAAGCGTCCTAACCAACCACTTGAACAAACGTTACGGGAACAAAATGTATACAACACTTGAACAAACATAATGGAAATAGACAATATATACGATATATACAAAACTCAAAAACAAAGAAACTATCGCAATGCGATTCAATATCAAAACTAATCCCCGACAACGACGCCATTTTGTTGAAGCGGTATAGGGCAAGCAAACAAAAAGATTTGGAAGTATTTTTCGGGAATTATCGTGTCCACAGAGATCGGTGCTATTGAACTGCCGTTCGACAATTTAATTGTTAATGAGTTTGGGTTTTAAATGGTTTAAAGCGTAAATGCGGGAAAGTAAATAAAAACATAAAAAGTATACATTCTTCGGAGAAAAGAAACTTATCAAGCATACATATGATCCACTCGTCACAAACATAAATTTATCGATCATTTTCACTATACTACAATACTCGTCAAAATCATCCAGCATCACTCACAACAGTGTCTATCTCTGGCACACTGAGCTGAGAGACAACCGTATTACTCTCTTCGTCACTCTCGCGCACGAAGCCTCGAAACACGGAAAACATTAAGTTCCGCCACCAAAAAGATTATCATCTAAATCTATCTCTAGCATCTAGACAATATATATCCACCCCTAATCAAGATTTGTGATGTTTATCTCTAACACAACACAAATCCAAACATAAATGCAAAAAGATCAAGGAAGACATCGATAATGATTTGTAAAGCAAATTTTATATAATATTAAGATCAACAAAGATACATATGTTCATAGTAACTATACAATACCCAACAAAAAGAAATTACAAAGAGAAGAGAGAAGAGGAACCAAACATTTCTTGGTTTGTCAACACCAATCGACGAGAGATTCGACTCCGGATCATCCAAATGCAAGCTCCAATGATGTTTTCTAAGCTAATCTATAAGAAAAATGAAGTTTGATGGAGTTGGGAGCAAAAAATACCCAAAACCATCCCTAAAAATGTGTTTTTCCCCATATTTGATGTTTATGTCCGCCCAGTTTCGCCCGGCGGATTTTGGGGCGCCCGACGGCGAAAGGCGGTTTATTTTTGCAAGTTCCAGTGCTGTTTCAGAGCGCCCAGCGCTGGAATTTTCGCCCGGCAGAATTTTCGCCCGGCGCAGCACACCAGAAAATTCTGCATTGTTTTATTCGCAACTTTTGAACCGTAACTCCGTTTTTCGCCCGGTTCGAAGCGTTGGAAAGCTTATTCAATGCTCTATACAACAATGGCAAGATATCATTGATTTAATACCTGCAAAAATGAGAGAAAATCAATTAAACTCATTGATATTTACACTATAACGCAATATATACACTATAACGTAAAGTAAACGTATTTACAAACAAAGCGGGGTTTATTCGCAAAAAGAACTGATAAGTGCAACAAAACTTATATACAAAAATAGCTACAATTTGCACTTATCAAACTCTCCCTAACTTACCTAATTATTTGTCCTCAAACAAAAATCAAGCCACTCAAAGAAACAAAAGCAATAACCAAAGAATTACGAATCAACAGGTTTTGAAAACGGAAAACAAATGTATGGTTCAAATGAAAAACGGTACACACAAAGTAAATACTTACCACTAAACTACGACAATAACATAGTCACGAAACAAATGCAAAATACAAAAATCATGCCAAAAATTCTAAAACAACACAAGTTCCAATGTGAATCACACCTAGCAAAAATAATCATCGGTAGATGAAAAACACACAATAAGGTACTTTACACTCATATAACACTCATGCAAACAAAAAACTAAATTATGCATACATCTACAAATTCACATTGAAAATACAAAGGCAAGAATCACAAGGACTTCCATGGTTGTAACGTGGTCGGGTAAACAAACAAGGGGCAATTTCTCAAGGTAATTGAAACAAAAACTTGCCTAAACCTAAGGGAGTGAAAACTCACAAAGATTCACACACAAAATTTCAACCAACTTCTTCCACAATCCCAAGTGCTACACAACACACAATACTTATTTAGCACAATTATTGAAACTCTTTTTGTTTCCTTTTTCAAGGATTTTTCTTTTTCTTCCTTTTTCACTTTTTTCTTTTCTTTTCTTTGACATATTTTTCTCTTTTTTCTTCTTTTCTTTTTCAATCCTCATAGAATCCAACCAATGAGTACACAATCATTCTCTCCCCAACTTGAATTCAACCGCACTATCATGTGAATACTCTCTACTTTCTAAGGCAAGGAAAAAATCCATACAACAACACAAAACTGAGGTCCAAGAAAAAACAAAATCCATTCAAAAATAAGTGAACTAAACACTCATAGACAAGCATTAAGTTCAAATAGAAACATGGATCAAAAAGCTCAAAGGGGTTACAAATTCTCACACACTAACAAGGTGAATTGACTATTTGACTAAGGTAGTTGTGCTCAAAATGAAACAATTGCCTTGATCCTTTTCATGCATTCATATAAACAACACAAACAAAAGATTCAACATAATAAAATCCAGTTAGAACAAGAATGTTGGAACTCCGAGCATATATGAACAATGGAAGGCTTCCTCACAAAAAGGTTGGGAACTAAAGTGATTCACACAAGAACAAGTATACAAAAGAATGAATGACATGAAAGTTTGTAAAATGCCTAAGTATCATGAATATGCTAAAGTCAAGAAAGCGATAAATACATACCTCAGACGTGTACAAAACTTAACAAGATCATTACCACGCATTCGCAAGTTGAAACGAACCAACTTGGAAAATCACCAAAGCATCCTCAAATAAGTCCATCAAAATTTGCGAGCAAACAACAACCAAAAACATTAGAAATGAAAAACAATAAAAACATGCTTGTTTTACGTCGTAAGCTCGACGCCTTTACGGTGCTTAATTAGAAACTTCCTTCATTCATGCCATGGTGATGTCTCACCTCGCAACCAAAAGCAAGCGTCCTAACCAACCACTTGAACAAACGTTACGGGAACAAAATGTATACAACACTTGAACAAACATAATGGAAATAGACAATATATACGATATATACAAAACTCAAAAACAAAGAAACTATCGCAATGCGATTCAATATCAAAACTAATCCCCGACAACGACGCCATTTTGTTGAAGCGGTATAGGGCAAGCAAACAAAAAGATTTGGAAGTATTTTTCGGGAATTATCGTGTCCACAGAGATCGGTGCTATTGAACTGCCGTTCGACAATTTAATTGTTAATGAGTTTGGGTTTTAAATGGTTTAAAGCGTAAATGCGGGAAAGTAAATAAAAACATAAAAAGTATACATTCTTCGGAGAAAAGAAACTTATCAAGCATACATATGATCCACTCGTCATAAACATAAATTTATCGATCATTTTCACTATACTACAATACTCGTCAAAATCATCCAGCATCACTCACAACAGTGTCCATCTCTGGCATACTGAGCTGAGAGACAACCGTATTACTCTCTTCGTCACTCTCGCGCACGAAGCCTCGAAACACGGAAGATATTAAGTTCCGACACCAAAAAGATTATCATCTAAATCTATCTCTAGCATCTAGACAATAGATATCCATCCCTAATCAAGATTTGTGATGTTTATCTCTAACACAACACTAATTCAAACTTAAATGCAAAAAGATCAAGGAAGACATCGATAATGATTTGTAAAGCAAATTTCATATAATATTAAGATCAACAAAGATACATATGTTCATAGTAACTATACAATACCCAACAAAAAGAAATTACAAAGAGAAGAGAGAAGAGGAACCAAACATTTCTTGGTTTGTCAACATCAATCAACGAGAGATTCGACTCCGGATCATCCAAATGCAAGCTCCAATGATATTTTCTAAGCTAATCTACAAGAAAAATAAAGTTTGATGGAGTTGGGAGCAAAAAATACCCAAAACCATCCCTAAAAATGTGTTTTTCCCCATATTTGATGTTTCTGTCCGCCCAGTTTCGCCCGGCGGAATTTTGGGGCGCCCGGCGGTGAAAGGCGGTTTATTTTTACAAGTTCCAGTGCTGTTTCGGAGCGCCCGGCGCTGGAAATTTCGCCCGGCGCAGCACACCAGAAAATTCTGCATTGTTTTATTCGTAACTTTTGAACCGTAACTCCGTTTTTCGCCCGGTTCGAAGCGTTAGAAAGCTTATTCAATGCTCTATACAACAATGGCAAGATATCCTTGATTTAATACCTGCAAAAATGAGAGAAAATCAATTAAACTCATTGATATTTACACTATAACGCAATATATACACTATAACGTAAAGTAAACGTATTTACAAACGAAGCGGGGTTTATTCGCAAAAAGAACTGATAAGTGCAACAAAACTCATATAAAAAAATAGCTACAATTTGCACTTATCAGCAGGGCTTTGGCTATTGGGCCGTTCTGGGGCGCAGAAGTAGATTGGGCCATACCTAGCCATTGGGCCAGTCCGAAACAGTTTTGATTTTTAATAATATAAGTTTATGTTATAGTATGTCAAAATTTGTCTTTTAATTTATAAAAAACAAATTTAGAAAAACTTGTAATATTTTGAAAAACGTATTTTTAGAATCTATTTTCGAAAATACAAAGAAAAAATTCATTTTTTTGAAGCTAAAACAAACTGACCCTTTGTCTCCTATGGTTAAAAGTTATATGGCCATTTTATAGGTTGTAGTGTCTTCAAATTTGCAATTCTCTATTTTTTAAGTTTTGGACAAATTTATTGTCGTGTCGTGCAAAATATCCAATTATAAAAGAATGATCTTTAACCATATTCAAACCATATTGAAAAAATCTAATATGTAATATGTAGTTATAATTGCATCCATTTAAATTTTTAAGATTCAATTTGGTTTTATAACCGGTTTATAGAATGAAATTTGTGACCTGTAAGAAGTTCTTTATACTACCAGGCTTTTTGTGTCATAGTTTGGTCTCATCTTCCTTGGATATCAAACTTGTGTAGGGTTGACTTTTGTTTAGAGACACCCACAAATAACAATTTTCTTTGGGCTGTGATCCTTTCATTAACATTTCTTAACCTTTTCTAGAAACAATGCATTCTGATTTGTTGAAGTTCACATTCAAACATTGATCACATAGTTGTTTATACTTATTAAGTTTGTAGTTATTCCTTCCACCAACAACACATCATCAATTCTAGGGAGGTCTGGATATACCAGTTTGCTTATGCCCTTGATTTTTCCTCTTGCTCCATCACCAAATGTAACATAACTATTTGAGTAGGGTTTCAACTCTTCAAGATAATTCTTTTCTCCAGCCATGTGCCTATAACATCCACTATCAAAGTACCAATCTTCTCTTGAGGAAACTCTAAGAGATGCATGAGCTATGAGACATGTGACAATTTCTTTAGGTTTCCACACTTTCCTTACTTGAATGCTCTTGCCTCATTTTCTGTCGAACCTTGGATGATTATAAGACTAAGGGTATCCATATAGCTTATAACAAAAGGGTCTTATATGACCATATCTTCCACAATGGTGACATCTCCATGAAGATCTCTTGTTTCTTCTGTATCGAGGGTACTTATGTTGGGCAAGATGTTGAAACATGGGGTCAAACATTAGAACCTCAATTTTCTTCCCAGGGGGGACAAACTTCTTATTTAGATCTTTTGCTTCTTTGCTCATGGAGCTGTAGTCAAATTCTATTCCCCTCACTTCATTAGCCATTTCTCCAATTTCTAGAATTTCATAAATAGCCTTAGAACCATTGTTCAAAATACGTACAAACTTTATCATATTATCAAGCTTGGATTTTAACAATGTGACTTCCTCTTATAGACCTGCAATGGTTGAGCTAAGTTTTTATTTTTCCAAAAGGATAACATTTATGGTTTTCTTTTGTTTATCTACTACCTTGTATGCTTCCTTCCCTTGAGTGAGCAAAAGTCTGTATGTTTCGCCAACTCTTCATCACTGATTTCTTCATCACTAGACTCACTACCATAATCATATTTTACAATTAAAGTCATTACCTTATTAGTTGTCTCTTCTTCACTCTCATCGTCAGATTCATACCAAGTGATTGACATTTCTCTTTTTTCTGCTTCTTTAAAAATGTAGGATATTCGACTTTAATATGGCCAAAACCTTCACATTCATAACATTGAGCTTCTTTTCCTTTGTTTGGTTTGTCTTCATCTTTGCTTTTGCTCTAGGGACCATCACATTCAACTTTAATGTGACACATTACCTTCAACATTTGTCCTCCATTTTCTGTCCAATTCTTTTAAGTTTTTGTTAAAATTTCTACCAAGAAGAGCTATAACATCTGATATACTTTCCTGACTTTCACCCTGATCTTTATTCTCTTTATGTTAGATATAAAGGCTATAATTTTGTTTTTCTTTTCAGTTCTATCATCTATTGTTATCTCAAAGGTTTGCAAAGATCCAATGAGTTCATCCATTTTGATGTTGCTTAAGTCTTGAGCTTCTTCAATATATGTGACCTTCATATCAAGATTTGTATGGCTAGCTTTTCTTCAGACATCTTTTCTCCTAATGCAAAAGAAGTGTTGGAAATATCACACAGTTTGATGTTGAAGTCAGTGATGGATTCATCTTCATTCATTTTCACATTCTCAAACTTTATTGTGAGGAGTTGCAGCCTTGACATACAAACTTTGGATGTGCCTTCATGTGTAGTTTTTAGAATCTCCAATGCTTTTTGGACTTGAGTACATGTGTTAATCAATCTAAATATGTTATTATCCACACCATTGAAAATAGCATTCAAGGCCTTGGAATTTCCAAGTGCTTCATCATCTTCAGTATTAGTCCAGTCAGCTTTAGGCTTTAAGGTTGATGTTCCATCTTGAGAGGTAATCACATGGTGTTTCCAACCTTTTATAACAGCCTTCCATGTTTTGTTGTCCATGGACTTAAGAAAAAGAAACCATTTTGGCTTTCCAATAATTATAGTTGGTGTCATCCAAGACACGTGGTCTATTAATTGATTCTTCATTCTTATTTTTGTCCATTTGAATAGAAAATATCTTCCCTGAAGCTCACCTAAACAGAACAATGTGCCTACTCTGATGCCAATTAAATTATGTTCTCAGGAGGACAGATGTCAGACCATATGTCTAAGCAAATGTGTTCAATATTTTATACCATATTTGACAGATAATATAGAACAATGATAAATCATAAATAAAATAAAGAACATAAGAGAATTGGTAACCCAGTTCAGTGAAACGTCACTATGTTTGGGGGGCTTCCAACCCAAGAAAGGAAATTCACTGATCTCAATAGTACTGATACAAAATACCTTATATAAACAAACCTTGTTCAAAGTCCATCTTCTTAATACTACCAGGTCTTTCTATTTAGGGTTCTTCCTAAATATGAGAGCCCTCTCACTTTCTCTTAACTACTAACCCTAGTGATCAATAAAATAAATAGAATATTGATTGTTTGAAGTACAACTCAACTATCAAACCAATATATATGTCTTTAGATATGAATGTGGGAGATAGAGTGATGCACAAACAATAATGCAAACAAAGGACTCAAGATAGAAACTCTAACACAAATATTCTTCAATACTCGAGCACACCTCAAACTTAAGTTTAAGTCTTCTTAAACATTAATGCAACTTCTGGGCTTTTCTCCAATGGGCATAAGATTTGATCACGTCCAGTTTTGTAGAGGATTTTGTTTTGATTTGTTTTCTAAAAATCTCCAATAAAAGGATTTTATTTGTTTTTATTCAAATTTAACTCTCTAAATAATTAGATTTTATCTTATTCAAGTTGCCAAACAAATCTAATTAACACATTGCTAAAAGATAGCAACAAATTTGATTAAAACACAATTAGAATTTTTGCTCAAAACAACAACGACCATGGCATGCTGACAAAGGCCAGATGTTGCACACATGCTAGAACATTTGGCATGACATCTGACCATGTAACAAAATTCTGAATCTTGAACAACTCAAATAAAATCTTTACTTTATATAAAACATAATTCCAACTTCTCAAGTAAAAGATTCAGAATAAATCTCTTCATGGAATGAATCTTTAATCAATATCTTTGCATATCCAATAAATTAAATATGAAACAAATCTTCCTCCAAGGCATATTCAAATAAATATTTTTCTTCAAAGCAAATCCAATCAAACCAGATCTTCTTATTTAAATAAAATATTTCCAAATTGATTTGGATTACCAAGCTTCTTCCAAAAGAAAACTTCTTCATCTTCTAGATAAATTAACACCAAAACAAATCTAAAGAAAATATGAAGATAATCAGAACCCAATCCGTACGCCAAGATGTCACACAACATGTGTTGAACACCTTACACAACACAAAATCTAGCTAACAGGCTGAGGCCAGATGATGCAACTCATGCTGAAATATCTGGGCCCATATGACGCATCTTCACAATTAACATCTCATACTACCCATATTGTTTTACCAAAAGCAACCAATCAAAAGAATAACAACAACCATGGTGAAAACTCTGTCATGAAATGTATTTTTTTTGTAGTAGTGATGTGTGTCTTTTTGGTATATGAATAGAAAGTTGTTGGACTTGATTTGGGAGAAACAAATACATGAAACGTAATATGCAAATTATTTGTACCATGCTCTATGGAGTGACTTAAGGACATGTAGTGATTTGCACAGAAGACAAACGTGATTTAGACAAGTAAGATCCTTGAACTCCAACAATTTATATATATGTACATTGTTTTTCAAGTTCAACAAGTAAGACAGAATTTTTAAAACAATCTATAGCCATTTTCCAATTTGAGTTTTTGAGTGCAGACACTAGTTAACGTGGGAGGGAGGATTTTGTAACATGTGTGTGAAGGTCATATTATTTATTGTTGGTGTTGGACTAAAAATAATTGTCATAGTAATTTTGCCAATAAAAACCATATTGTGGTAGGTTAAGTTATCTTATCCATAAGGATTATATTAATCTCATACAAGGACAAAGTGATTGAACTTGTGAGTTCAACATAGTAAGTTTGTAAGGGTAACGGTGGGTGCGTTGAGTGCGGCTGATTGGCTTGTGTGCTAAATTGTAAATCTAATCGCTAACTTACGGTTGACAAATATAATTATAAAATCGATTAAGTTCTCATTTTGAATCATCTACCTATAAATGTGAGAATTCCTACAACTAAACTTGCAATGACTTTGTTTTGTAAAATAGTGAAGTACAACCTCACATCCCCTCATATACTGGGAGTCTCCAATCGCAAGGTGACCCTCTTCGTCAAAAGAACCCCCATATATTGAGAGTATCCAATTGCAACAACAAAGATTTAGTGGCGCGTAATATAAGATGATAATTTTACAAAACACTGAATTACAACCTCGCAACCCTTCATTTATTGGGAGTCTCCAATCACAAGATGATTCGCTTTGTCATAATCAAGTACCCATGTATCAAGAGTCTCAAATCACAATGACAAAGTTTTTATAGTGTGTAAGACTAGAATAATGGACGAGACTATTCTTTTCGCAACGCAAACTATCATTACAATCTCATAGGTTTACCAATCGAATGAACAAATCACTGCTAAGTCTCAATTGCCATCTAAATCAATTCTCCCAATTCCGTAGACATGAGAAAACATTAAAATCAAATAAAACTATATAATCATAAATAGAAATTCATTATAGAGATAGGCACATGGAATTACATAAAACACATGTTTAGGGTACAATCATCTCTATAAAGAACCTAATCTAAGGAGCCTAATCAATCATTCTTAAGAGATTCATGGTTTTAACAATAAAAAAATAAAGACTTATAACGATTAGAAATTAACATCTAATGGTAGCCTTCATTTTCTCTTCTATTTGATACATAAAAACACATTAGACTCTCTAAATATCGGAACCTTAATGATTAAACAGATTTTTTCAATTTATAGAAAAAAAATGAAATTGGAGGATTGTTTCGCACCTATACTTCATCTTGTTGCAATTGGATATTTACTCTGGCTTTCAATTCTGGCCGGATGTTTGAATCGCACCAGACATATACTTAATTGTGCTGCTATTGATGCATCATATGTTGTTGGTGGTCCAATTTTGTTGATTGGGATTGTTTGGCGAAGAAGTTTGAGTTATTAAATCAATGTCAAAGTTTTGAAATTTTGTGAAGAGTGTTGTCAAAGATGAGAAGGAACTAGATTTGCGGGCAACACTTTAAAGCATGGTTGATTCTATGAGTTCTAATCTCAACTTTGATGTTGCAAAAGTTGGGAACATCATGTTGTTAAATGTACATCACAAAATCACTATATGCATTGAGCCTGAAAATCATATTTAACACCAAATTTGTATTTGTGACAAGGGAGTCGACATTCACCAATTAATCGGCTATGAGTTTGAGACGCTTGCAACAAGCTTTGATGGAGAAAAAGCCCTCCAAGTTGGTGTTTTTGAATTGGTTCTCGAGTTGGACACTCTCGAGTATTTGTTGACGTGGAACATAGTCGCAACACAGTTCCAAAACTGTTTAGTCGACTCGTCAATCACAAGTATAGAGTTGAGGATATCTTGTGATAGATTAGCATAAATTCACTACAACACAACTACATCATGATGATTCCAGGGTTCTATATCATTGATCTTGGTAGTGGCTTTCGTTTGACGAGCTTGCTTGTTGGTAGGCGAAATGATGTGATCAAGCACATTGATTGGAAAATGGGGGATTAAAACAATGATTCGAGACCATGGAGCCATCATTACTTCAGTGACATGTCTTGTGGATGGAGGTAACGACCCACTTTTGGATGAGAGCATGGAGTTAGCCATGTGATTTTTGAGTCAGACTGCCAAAGACTAATTGATATAATTGAAGAGAAGAAGGAAAACGAAGAAAGATGGTGTTGCTGTCTTTTGAAGTAGTGTTTCTTTCAAGTTACAAACGTTATGCTTTAACTGGCCCCATTTTTTTAGCACAGTATGGTTTCTAACGATGAAACCTTACCATATAAAGTCAACTCTAAAGTGTTGAGATTGTAGTGTATTTTCTTACAACCCATATACTCATGAAAAATAATTTATATTGAATATTTAAAATCAAATTATATGAATTTAGTCATTGAGTTCAAGTGACAAAATAATCATTCAACGTTGATTCATTTAAATGATATTCATGTTTGATTTTTGGGTAAAATAATTTTTGATTATATATATATTTTGAATTGTAGATAACATGTCATGCATAGTATTATCACGTGGTATAAGTAAATAAAGAATTAATCCTCCTCCTCCATTATGCAGAATAAATAATAAACATTAAGCGGATTGATAGTGGAGTAATTAATTGGTGAATCTAAATTATCATGATAAATATTCTAAATGCTTATATCACATCCTTGGGTTTGGTATATATCTTTCTAAACTAGAAAAGTCATAGATTTGATATCCTCATATCCATAATAATATATAGCACAGTGGTTTGCTTGACAGTCCTATTTATAGAAGGGATATATTGCTACTCATTCCACAAAACTAACTAGAAGCTTTAGTGGCTTCAGCTGCAAAAGTGGACATGGCGTGATATTGATCCGGCTCATCTATCTTCAACCATCAATCTGTCATATATATCAATTTCAGACGAGCCGAATCAATATCACTCTTGTTTGCTCCATTGCATATTACTATGTATTATCAGCAATATTGAAGTGAGGAAGTAGATGAATTCTGCAGAAGTTGACAGGGGTGTTATTGTTTCTGCTCATCTTATTGATTGTTAGTGAAGAATCACATTTGCACAATTATAAGACGAGCCGAATCAATATCACTCCAGTATACTTCACTGCATAAATTTATGTTCCACCATCACTTGGTAATCTTTTTTTAATTCATAAATATATATTACTCATATTCATCTTTAATTTACACTTAACTGTAGCCTCATTCTGTCCTCAGATTCAAGGCAATATTAAGCATCTAGAGATTGAAAATTTTGAAGGATTTCAAGTATATAGACAATTTATCAGTGACAAATTTTCCTAGCTATATATGCTTAATTTGTCTCTTTGTATTTCAAAATCTTAATGTTTGTTACCTAATCATAATACAAGAGGAATGTTGATTTCGTTATGTCTACTTGCCCAGAATCTTAGTCTCATCAATCAGTATAGACTAGTTGTTTTTTCTTTCTTAGTTTATTTGGTAGTACTGAGAAGTTAAACTTTCTTGTGTATGTTGGATTAACTTGTAGATCTATACGTACTATTTTAATGGAATGGCAACATATATATATATATATATATATAAAAGTGGGGTCAACTTACTCTAAGAATAAGTTTTTTTTACTTACTCCAAATCATAACCTTTGAATTGAATGTAATGTAATGGTTAAATTATGGGGCGTTTGTTTCGCGGAATCAAAAAATTATTCCCAGGAATTATTTACCCGGGAAAATAAATATAGGAAATTTATTCCAAGGAATTTTTTGAAAAATTGTTTGGCAAACATTTTGATATTCCTTGGAAAAAATAAGGTTTTAATTAATTTTTAAAAAAAAGTTTATAAAATTTCATGGGAATCCACATTCCCATCATTTTACTTGGGAATAATTTCATGAGAATATGGGAAGTTATGAGAAGTTATTTTCTTCCTTGGAATCTTTATACCCAAGAATAATTATTTTCAATCTTGTAACAAACATGGGTATATTCATTTTTTATTCATATATTCCCAGGAATCTTATTTCTAAACTTGAAACAAACACCCTCTTAGTCTTTTACTTAATTAACCATTAGATTGAATTCAATTCAAAAACTTTGATTTTGCGTAAGTTAATACTCCCTCCGTTCCATATTATAAGCAAATTTTATTTTTTAGATACATTAAATAATTAATGTATCTGGTCTATATATAGATCATATACATTAATTATTCAATGTATCTAAAAAGTAAAATTTGCTTATAATATGAAACGGAGGGAGTATATATATATATATATATATATATATATATATATATATATATATATATATATATATATACACACCCTCCGTCTCATATTATAAGCAAAAATTACTTTTTATATACATTGAATAATTAATGTATCTGACCTATATATAAACCAGATACATTAACTTACACAAAATCAAAGTCTTTGAATTGAATCCAATCTAATGGTTAATTAAGTAAAAGACTAATTTAACCATTAGATTACATTCAATTCAAAAGTTATGATTTGGATTAAGAAAAAAATTTATTCATAAAATAAGTTGACCCCACTTATATATAATATATCACCTCTTAAATAAAATATGTCAATGTCCATATTAGTGTCAGACACCGATACTAATATTTGTAATTACATTTAAATAATTAATTTAATTTTTAAAATTATTATCGATATTATCGATATAATTGTGTCAATGTCGGAATTGTGTTTAGGATGTATGTGCTATGTAATATCAAAAGTGCTTTTGTATACTTAAAGATATATCATCAGACCAATGTCCAGGACACTAACTTTCAGTACACTAACATTTGTTGGTTTCTCGGCTCTTTTTCAATAAAACATACAACAACAACTAAGGTTTATCTCACTAAACATAGTGATCACCTGCCTTATGAAAATCTAAAATGTTTTTTTTGTATCGTTTGGATTTTAAAATTCAAATACGTCTATTATATACAAAATCACTAAATTAAAGCGACACTATTATTTTTGCCAAAAAAAAAGGTCTGGATTTTAATATTTAAACAAAAACTTATGCATTGATTTTTCATTTTCGATATTTCCTTACAATAGAGTGTGTATCTTTGTATTTTCTTTGTTGTAAAAAATGGCCCGGATTTTAAAATCTTGACAAATCCCATGACAATATTTTCTTTGTATTTTTCACCTTTAAGTTAGAAGAATTTGACATTTTTTTGATAAACCTCATTTCTAAATCTATCCCATAATAAAACACACACACACAAACACACACACACACACACACACACACTTGTCATTCAATAACCAAATCAAACATTCAAATAAAATGTTGGTAAACCATATACCAATGTTCATAAAATACAACAAACCAAAATACAAAATGTCAAATTGTTGTGGATATTTGACACCCATCTTCCTCATTTGCCTCTTAGATTGCAACGCATGTTCATGTGCTATGACGGCCTATAGAGTGACCCTCTCATGAGTGTTTTACTGGAACTCGCCTCTAGCTATGGCTTCTCTCCCAATTGCCACAATACAGTGACATATAAGTAACACATCCATGACATGGACCACCCTTGTCTGCCCCTCTTCTAGGATTTCCTTATGAGTTGGCATTGAAAGATCTCTTTCTACATCTGGTGTCATGTAAGGATGTGACACTATAAAACCATTGAATATAATCGTATATCATACTTCATGCATGAGGAGCTGACACTCGACGTACATCCTCTAGGATTAGATGATTATAGTACTCCGCAAATATCCCACAACATCTCAGAAGATGATAGTGACAAAAGTAGCAATAGTGGAATCTCTAGGTATACCTTGCATATACCCAAACCGTCTCAGAACTCGCTCAAGTAGATGCTGGTACACAAGTCAAAACCCAAAAACCTACCATTCACACTACAATGATATCACCTCTGAAATAAAATATGTCAATGTCCATATTAGTGTCGGACACCTATACTAACATTTGTAATTACGTTTAATTAATTAATTTAATTTTAAAAATTATTATCGATATTATCGATATAATTGTGTCAATGTCGGGATTGTGTTTAGGATGTACGAGCAATGTAATATCAAAAGTGCTTTTGTATACTTAAAGATATATCAAGAGACCAATGTCCAGGACACTAACTTTCAGTACACTAACATTTGTTGGTTTCTCAGCTCTTTTTCAATAAAACATACAACAACAACTAAGGTTGGTTTATCTCACTAAACATAGTGATCACCAGTCTTACGAAAATCTAAAATGTTTTTTTTTATCGTTTGGATTTTAAAATTCAAATACGTCTATTATATACAAAATCAGTAAATCAGAGCGACACCATTATTTTTGCCAAAAAAAAGTCTGGATTTTAATATTTAGACAAAAACATGTGCATTGATTTTTCATTTTCGATATTTCCTTACAATAGAGTGTGTGTCTTTGTATTTTCTTTGTTGTAAAAAATGGTCAGGATTTTAAAATCTTGACAAATCCCATGACAATATTTTCTTTGTATTTTACACCTTTAAGTTAGAAGAATTTGACATTTTTTTGATAAACCTCATTTATAAATCTAGCCCATAATAAAACACACACACACTTGTCATTCAATAACAAAATCAAACATTTAAATAAAATGTTGGTAAACCATATACCAATGTTCATAAAATACAACAAACCAAAATACAAAATGTCAAATTGTTGTGGATATCTGACACCCATCTTCCTCATTTGCCTCTTAGATTGCAACGCATGTTCATGTGCTATGACGGCCTATAGAGTGACTCTCTCATGAGTGTTTTACTGAAACTCGTCTCTAGCTATGGCTCCTCTCCCAATTGCCACAATACAGTGACATATAAGTAACACATCGACGTAAAGACATAATATAAGTAATTCACTATTGCTTCTTCTTACATATACTTCATGCTCAGTTGTGCACTTTACAAATTCCTCCTCCCTTAGAAATCTATCTATCTTCTTATTCCAAGCTCTTGGAGCTTGCTTAAGTCCATACAGGGCTTTATGCAGCCTGTATACCTTACTTTCTTCGCCTTGTTTCACAAACCCAGCTGGTTGTGCAACATAAACTTTTAGTCTAAGGGGCCATTCAGGAATGCACATTTCACATCCATCTGACACTTTTTCCAGTTCTTTATATTTGCTAAACCAACAACCAACCTGATTGTTTCGATTCTAGCAACAAGTGCAAAAACTTTGTCAAAGTCGATTCCTTCTTTCTTAAGAAATCCTTTTGCCACAAGTCTTGCCTTGTGTCGAGTTACTTTTCCTTTGGAATTTGACTTCACCTTGTATACCCACTTCACATCGTTTGTCTTCTTATTTTGAGGTAACTCGACAAGTGACCAAGTGTTGCTTACTTCGATGGACTTCAGTTCCTCATCCGTTGCTTTCTTTCACTTTGAATCCTTTAATGCCTCATCTGCATTGAATGGTTCGACATATGCATAGAAAGCATAGTGTACCAACTCACTTTCAGAATCGACCACATCATCTAATGTAATCGCACATTCTTGCAACATTGCAGGCCCGTGTCTCATTCTTTGAGGTCTGCTTGTGCTTGCTTGACCTCTGACTTCTTCTTGCCGAACTTCTCTTTCGATTTCACTTGCTGGTTCTTCACATAATATTCTCACTGGATCTTTCTTTACATTTTCAGTCCAATCCCATTCCTTAAGCTCATTGTTGAAGTGGTATAGCGGCAAGCAAAAGTAAGTTTGGAAGTATTTTGGGTTTTATCGTATCCACAAGGATCGGTGTGAGGGATCAAATGTTGTTCAATGGTTTCTACGTTTCTAAGCTTGTTGCAACAAATTTTGGTTAAAAGATTCAAGGTACAATAGATAAAAGCGGAAAAATATAAAGACGAAAAATATAAAGTAAATACTTAAAATAAACGGAGCCTTGTTGGGATTGGATCTCATCCATTGATAACACCTGCATTCTTCTAACCAAGTTAAACACAAATCAATCATTCGTCTAATATCCTCACGTATCACCACAACAGAGGTTATGTCTAATGCAATGTCGAGAAAACAACTGTATTGTCTCATTGGTGATGCCTCACGCAACTCAACAACACAAAGCATTAAGAACTGATACTTAAGCAAAGGTTAAGCCTAAATCCATGTCTAAAGCTTAGAACCTAACAGATATTCATCCTAGATCCAGATCTGAAGAGTATATGTCTATAGCGGTTCAAATCAAAGATGAACAGGTAAACAAATATGACACCCATATCAGATCCATGATTGATTCATATAAAACGCCATGATCAAAATACGTACATACGCTTAACCCTTTTTACATGCATTAAACTAATATTCCAAATGTTCGTGAACATAGTTTCTCATCTCTATTATCACGCATCCTCACAATACCGTATTGATCCTACTCATGCTACTAATCAACACAATAAAATAAAAGATACTAGTGAATATCAACTTACAAGACTATGTCAAAAGTTTGCTCATTGATAGATGAATATCTAAGATCCAAGATTTGAAAAATGTTTTGTAAAGACCCACAAATAAGAAATCAAAGAGAACATCAATATTTAATCAAAACTAGTTTACAACACATAGATTAGATGAAATACATAAGGTATCAAAAGATTGCATCCAAACCTAACAAGAAATCAAAGCTACTTAATCGAAAACTTTCGTATTTACACTAAAACATATAGATTTACTACTAAAATACCAAAGAAACAATTGGAAAGTGCCACAAAATACTATACAAAATATACACTTTTTGGCACTTAACACTCATCTATGATAATGTTTCTGTTGATCACTACTTGCTCGTTTACTGGGTCTAACAACTTGTGACCATCAACAACATCTTGTCTTCTTCACGCTTTGCAAACTTTGCATCATTATCTTGACTATCATGTTTCTCAAGACAATCACTAGAGTAGTGACCATACTTTTGAAAATTGAAACACTGAATGTAACTTTTGTCAGGTTTTCGACCATAGCCTATTTCTCTACCTGCTGCACCACCTCTTTGGTATGAGGATTTTCTCTAATTCGACCAGGCTCCTTCTTGTTGATTTTGACCATTTGAATTATTATAGTCTCCTCTACCTTTTCAACTTCCTTTGTTAATTGCTCCTGCAGAGCCACGTCACTCTTCGACTTGCCTGCAGCTCTTTCAGCCATCCTTTGTTCATGAGATTCAAGCGTCCTTGAAGTCCTTCCTTTGTCAAACTTGACAAATCTTTTGACTCTTCTATGGCTAGTACCACGTGGTCGAAATTTGGAGTCAATGACCTCAAGATATTTGCAACAACTGATCTTAATGTCAACACTCCTCTACATACCTTGATTTGATTCACCAGTTTTGTAACCCTAGTGAAAAAATCAGTTATGCTTTCATTGTCTTCCATCTGAAGTAATTCATAAGTTCTTTTGTGAGTTTGTAACCTCACTTATTTCACCTTCTTTGGGCCTCCAAACAATTTCTCCAAGATCTCCCATGCTTCTTTCGCTGATTCTACATCACTGACATTTTCGAAATTGTCTGGATTAACACATTGATAAATTATAAAGAGTGCTTTATAATCGTTCTTCTTCAATTCGTTGTATGCAGCCTTTTCTTGATCTGATGCATTTTCTGTAAGTGGTGTTACTCTTTCCTTGACAAGATCCCAAGATCTTGATAATAGAAAACCACCTCCATCTGTTTGCACCAATTCTCATAATTCTGACCCTTCAGAATTAGTAGACTCGCCTGTTAGATGTCAATCATGATATGTATTTGTATGAATTATTTGGCATTTTTCATTTCTTTTCATGTAGAATATGTTGATTTTAGTGTGAAATGGTGTTGTTGTGCATTCATTGACATATACCGTTGGTGCTTGTAATGTGGGTGTTATTGTGCAGGAAATGCACTAAATGATCAAAGTTAGAAGACCCAAAGAAATAGTGCAAGCTGCCAAAGAATTGAAATCAACAACAGTATTCGCTAGGCGAGTGTTGGCGAAGGTGCCAGCGAAGGTTCGCCTAGCGAACGTCAGCGAGGATGCCAGCGAGATGGTGGCAGAAAGTGTGCAAAACTTACAGTAGGAAAACTGGGTAAATTCGCTGGGCGAGTAGGCCAGCGAATGCTCGCTGATGTGCTCGCGGGGCGAATGTGCCAGCGAAGGGTGGCAGAAACTTTCCATTTTGAAAACACCCAAGCTTCGCTGGGGCGAAGGTTGCAGCGAATGCTCGCGAAGCGAATGATTTCATTCGCCTAGCGAACCCACCATAACTTTTGTGGGCGGTTTAAGTCTGAGGCACTTAAATGTGCCATATTTTTGGTCATTCGCTAGGCGAATGAGTCCTTCGCTAGGCGAAGGGTGCTGTTAGGAAAGGTGTATAAATAGAATTGTTACTTTTTGGAACGAGATCTCTTGCTCATTTTACATTAGAATTAAGGGTTTACACTATTTTGTTCAGAAAAGCTTGTATTTTCATTGGAGAAGCTGATTTTGCATCCATTCTCGATTAGTCGGCGTGGATGTTTATTCATCTCCTCTCTTTACTTGTCATCCAAGCTACCATGAGAAGTGGTAGCTAATCACTGAATGTTGAGGTTAGATGTAGTTGATTCTGTTTTTATGTATTAATATTGATCTCTTGTATATGAACAAAGTCTTTGATCAATATAGATGATGTTGTTTTCTCTTAATGATCCATTTGTGAATTGTTTTGCTCTAGACATAGACTTTACAACTCTTGACCTAACAATTTCATCTCTTAAAAACCAAACTCTAGACATAGATTTGGGATTTGCTATTCGCATTGTATTGATCTTAATGATCGTTGCTTAGATTGTTAGCGTGAGACATCATCTAACGGTCTAAACAACGGTACTCACGATTCCGCTTTAGACATAAACGTAGTCGGGAGGATACGCGGTTATATTAGTCGGAAACCGAGTTCATATGCTTGATTAATCGTTTATACATGAATAGGATTGATGAAACCTAACCTTAACATGCTTTTATAAAATCTTTTACAAAAATCTTTGTGACCTAATTAATCTTTGCTACAAGTGAATGATAACAACAAGTGAAACTTTTGAAAACGTTAACTTAGAATATCGCAACTATTGAACGGCAAGCATCAAATATCCGACAATCCCTGTGGATACGATAACAAAAACCCACACTAATACTCTTCTAACAAATTGGCGTCGTTGCCGGGGATTGTTAGTTGATATTGCAAGCATTGCGATAGTTGAGTTATTGTAAGCTGTTACCGCTTTATCTTGAACTTGTTAATCTGTTTATTTAGTGTGCAGACTTAGTTTATGCGAGGGAAACTACCGGCGGACCAACTTCTTTTCGATCCTGAGATTGAAAGAACCGCTCGTAGAATCAATAGCCGAACTAGAAGAAGGAGGCAGCTAGCGAAACAGAGGCGAGAACAAGAGGAAAGTACATCTACACCACCACCATTTCCATAAATACTTCCAATTATGGAGGGAGATCCACCACCACCACCTGCTTCTAGGCCATGTACAAATAGTCTAAGGCACAATGCTCAGTTCGCCCGTCATGCAAACAATGGTCGTCATGCTGAGATGAAGATCGGAATCCTCCAACTGTTATACCAAAGTCCCTTTACAGGTATGGATCATGAAGATCCTTTCACCCATTTGACAAAATTTTATGAAATCGCTGGAGCGACGGGTGCACCAGAAGCAGAAGATGAGTCTTTGTTCAAGAGACTATTCCCGCATTCCCTCATTGGGAAGGCCAAAGAATGGTACCTTGATCAGTCAATTGCCATCATGACTGATTGGAATGCTTTGGAAGAAAAATTTTTGGAAAGATTTTTTCCGTACACTCGGTTCATGGAAGCGAAGACCGCTATAGCGGTATTCACACAAGGAGCTAATGAATCTCTCAACGAAGCTTGGGAGAGGTTCAAATCAATGTTACGAAAGTGCAAAGGCCATGGTTTCGATGAATTGTCACAAATTCATATATTCAGAAATGGGCTGCAGCTAGTACACAAAACCTTGTTGGATGCCACCGCGGGTGGTTCGTTGTTAAGCAAAACTGCAGCGGAAGCCACAGCTATCATTGATAAAATGGCCTTGAACGATCATCAAGGTAGTCACAACCGTGGACCTGCTCAACGAACTCCGGGTGTGTTGGAATTAGGAACAAGTGACGTTATCCTTGCACAAAACAAATTGTTATCACAACAGGTTGAGCTGTTAACGAAACAAATGTCTAAGCTGCCTTAACAATTCAAGGAGATGCATGAATCGTCAAGTAAAAATGTGCAAGTGTTAGTGTGTGAGTTATGCAGAGGTGACCATTTGACCGGTTATTGTCCTCCGGTTGTGGAGGAAGCAAATTATGCGGGAAATCAAGGTTACCAACCCCGTCCTCCGTATCAACAAGGCAACCAAGGTTACCAACAACGTGGTAACCAAGGTTATCAACAACCATGGAGACCGCAAGAAGCCGGGCCATCAAACCGTCAACCTTACCAAAATTACACCCAACCTCAGCAAGCTCCCGTTGGAAATACAAAGATGGAAGATACTCTAACACAATTTATGCAAATATCCATGTCTAATCAAAAGAATACAGATGCTGCGATAAGGAACCTCGAAACACAAGTCGGGCAATTATCTAAACAATTGGCCGATCAACAAAAAGGTCCCTTTACGGCAACTACTCTTCCAAATCCGAAAGATTGTAAAGCGATTATTACAAGAAGTGGACGGGAGATTGACATGAATGTGGGTGAAAGAGTAGTGGAGGAGGAGGTTGTGGTTGAAAAAGAACATGTGAGTGAGGAATTAGAAGTAGAAAAGAATGTTGAGGGTGTTGTAGTTGAAAAAGAAAATGAAAAAAGTGAGAATGAGAGAAAAATTGATAATGAGGAAAGAGTGAAAAGAACGAAAAAAGGAAAAGAGCCGGTGAGTAATATTCCGATACAACACTTACCTTATCCGCATGCTCCTACAAGGAAAGATAGTGCAAGGCATTATACTCGGTTTATGGATATTTTTAAACAGTTACAAATAAATATCCCATTTTCTGAGGCCTTGGAACAAATGCCCAAATATGCTAAATTCATGAAGGACATCCTTACGAAGAAGAAAAGATACACATATCAAGAAACTATTATGGTGGATGCAAGTTATAGCGCAATCATTCAACAGACTCTCCCTCGGAAAGAATGTGATCCGGGAAGAGTTACATTGCCGGTTACGATAGGAAACATCTATGTGGGTAATGGATTTATTGATTTGGGTTCTAGCATCAACTTGATACCATTATCGATTGTGAGACGGTTAGGCCATATGGAATTAAGGTCCACTCAAATGACTTTGCAACTCGCAGATAAATCCACTACCCGTCCTCACGGTGTAGCGGAAGATGTGTTGGTCAAAGTGGACAAATTTTTGTTTCCAATTGATTTTGTTGTCATTGAAATGGATGAGGATGAGGATGCACCTTTGATTCTTGGAAGGCCTTTCATGAAAACTGCCCGTATGGCAATTGACATGGACGATGGTCTCATGAAAGTGAGAGTCCAAGATGAAGAGGTTTGTTTCAATCTTTATGATGCCATGAAGCACAAGAAGGATAAGAGTGATTGTTTTCGAATTGATGTAACGGAAGAGGCAAGTTCGGGGGTGACAAATCAAATTCATGTCATTGAACCGTTACAAAGAGCTTTAGATGAGTCCTTGGAAATATTCTCGGTTGAAGAAGAACAAGCTTTAGAAGAGTGTTTATTAGAACTTGAAGCTTTGGATGAAATGCAACCATGGGAATATGAAGAGGAGATTCTAAAAAAATTAGTTAATGATGATGAACCACCCAAAATTGAATTGAAAATGTTACCTTCCAACTTGAAGTATGCTTTCCTTGATGACGGAGGGAATAAACCGGTGATCATAAGTAATATTTTGTCTGAAAACGAGGAAAACCGATTAATTCAAGTGCTGAAAAAGAATCAAGATGCAATGGGATGGACATTGTCCGATCTCAAAGGCATTAGTCCATCATATTGCATGCACCGTATTTTTATGGAGGAGGATTTTAAACCGGTTGCTCAACCTCAACGCCGCCTTAATCCAATCATGAAAGAAGTGGTAAGAAAAGAAGTGGTGAAAATGTTGGACGCCGGAATGATTTACCCGATCTCTGACAGCCCGTGGGTAAGTCCGGTGCATGTGGTGCCAAAAAAAAGTGGAATGACGGTGGTCCGAAATGACAAAAATGAGCTTATTCCAACAAAGACTGTTACCGGGTGGAGGATGTGTATCGACTACCGTAGGTTGAACAAAGCTACGAGAAAAGATCATTTTCCTTTACCTTTTATGGATCAAATGCTCGAACGTCTCTCCGGTCAAGAATTTTATTGTTTTTTGGATGGTTATTCGGGTTATAACCAAATCATTGTTAACCCGGATGATCACGAAAAAACTGCTTTTACATGTCCGTTCAGAATCTTTGCTTATAGGAGGATGCCGTTTGGATTATGTAATGCACCGGCTACTTTTCAGCGGTGTATGCAAGTTATCTTCGCGGACTTGATCGAAAAGACAATCGAGGTCTTTATGGATGATTTCTCAGTTTTTGGGCAATCGTTTGATTTGTGCTTGAAAAATCTGGATACGGTGTTGGAGCGGTGCGTGGAAACTAATCTGGTTCTTAACTGGGAAAAATGCAACTTCATGGTTAAAGAGGGAATTGTGCTCGGGCACAAAGTGTCTTCAAAAGGCCTAGAAGTTGATAAAGCTAAAGTGGACTTAATCGAGAAATTACCACCGCCGATGAATGTCAAAGGAATACGGAGCTTTCTTGGACATGCCGGGTTCTACCGGAGATTCATCAAGGACTTCGCAAAGGTCGCGAAGCCGTTGAGCAACTTGCTTGTCCAAGGTAAGGTTTTTGACTTTGACGAGTCATGTCTTTTTGCTTTTAATTTTTTGAAAAACAGTTTAACAACTTCACCGATAATCGTTGCACCAAACTGGAAAATGGATTTTGAATTAATGTGCGATGCTAGCGATTATGCGGTGGGGGCTGTTTTGGGACAAAGAAAAACGAAGGTTTTCCACGCTATACATTATGCGAGCAAGGTGCTAAATGAGGCTCAAATTAACTATGCGACAACTGAAAAAGAGTTGCTCGCCATAGTGTATGCGTTGGAGAAGTTTCGTTCTTATTTGATTGGTGCGAAAGTCATCGTTTACACTGACCAACCGCTATAAGGTATCTGCTTACCAAACCTGATTCTAAGCAGAGGCTTATTAGGTGGATCCTTTTGTTACAGGAATTTGATCTTGAAATTCGTGACAAAAAGGGATCCGAAAATTTGGTAGCAGATCACTTATCTCGTTTGGTAAACGTTGAGGTGACCAAGAATGAATTTGAGGTAAAAGAGGAATTTCCAGACGAAAAACTGTTTAGAGTGCAAGTTAGACCGTGGTTCGCCGACATGGCTAACCATAAAGCCGCCGGATTGATACTGGACGGTCTAACGCACCACCAAAAAAGAAAATTTTTGTTTGACGCCAAGACTTTTGTGTGGGATGAACCTTATTTATTCAAACTTGGTGTCGACAACCTCTTAAGAAGGTGTGTCTCTTTGGAGGAAGCCACAAATATTCTGTGGCACTGTCATAACTCTCCGTATGTAGGGCACTTTAATGGGTTAAGAACGGCTACTAAAGTCCTCCAGTCTGGATTTTATTGGCCGTCCTTATTCAAGGATGCGCATTCGCATGCCCTTAGTTGTGACAGGTGCCAGAGAAGTGCAGGAATTTCACGGCGGCACGAGATGCCTTTACAAAATATGTTAGAGATTGAAGTTTTTGACTGTTGGGGGATCGACTTTGTCGGTCCGTTTCCATCTTCATTCTCTAATGAATATATTTTGGTCGCCGTTGATTATGTGTCAAAATGGGTGGAGGCGATAGCTTGCGCTAAAGCCGATGGAAAAACAGTGGTAAAATTTTTGAAGAAAAATATTTTTGCACGTTTTGGTACTCCTCGAGTGTTAATAAGTGATGGAGGATCTCACTTTTGTAACACTCATCTTGACAAAGCTTTGGAGCAGTATGGTGTGAAGCACAAGGTTGCTACACCATATCATCCACAAGCTAACGGTCAAGCAGAGGTATCTAATCGTGAAATTAAATGGATTTTAGAGAAAACGGTCTCTGCCTCGAGAAAAGATTGGGCCAACAGATTAGATGATGCTTTGTGGGCGTATCGGACCGCTTTTAAGGCTCCGATCGGTCTCACACCGTTTAAAATGGTCTATGGTAAGAATTGTCACTTGCCGGTAGAGTTGGAGCACAAGGCGTTTTGGGCCTTAAAATTTTTGAATTTTGATCCAACTCTAAGCGGGGAAAATAGAAAAGTGCAATTGCACGAGTTGGATGAATTGCGCCTTCAGGCGTACGATTCCAATAAATTGTATAAGGATCGTGTCAAGTCTTACCATGACAAAAGAATTGTCATCAAACATTTTGAGGTCGGACAACTGGTCTTATTGTTCAATTCTCGATTAAAATTGTTTCCCGGAAAATTAAGATCTAAATGGTCCGGACCTTTTCGGATTGTGGAAATCAAACCTTATGGAGCAATAGTAATTGAGGACACAAAGTCAAAGGAAAGTTGGACTGTCAATGGACAGAGGCTGAAAGTTTATCTTGGAGGAGATTTCGAGCGGAATCCCGCCATTGTTCCCTTCCGCGATCCGTGAGATTGCGGTGGACCGTCGAGCTTAGCCGACGTTAAACAAGCGCTGGTTGGGAGGCACCCCAACATTGTAAGTATTACTGTTATTTCTGTTTTTAGAATGTTTAGATATCACTATGATGCTTAAAAATTGTGGCACATTTTGGAAAAATTTTGAAAATTCTGGTCTTGTTCGCTGGTGTTCGCCTAGCGAGCTGGGGCGAGCATTCGCTGGCCTTCACTCCGCGAACCCAGCGAGGCAGACCAACCCAAGTTTCTGCCACATCAGAAAAAAATGGATTGTGGGTGGGCCACCAAATTGGGCCCAAGACCCACTTTGAAAACAGAATAGAGGGGGGAAAAACCCTAGCCTCTTGACCTCTTCATCATTTCCCTCCGTGTCATTCTTTTCCTTTCATTTCCTCTTGTGCACTTCAACACTCATCTCCTTCTACTTTCCAATTGCCCTAATCCACCATTAACAGTGCGAAATTCAGGTTTGTTTACTCTTTACAGTTTATTTCTGTAAGCATTGTTTATGTTAATTGATCAATATGGGTTTTGTGAAAAATTGGTATACTCTGTCATGTTACTTTTGTCTTGCATGTTAGAAACTACATAAGCAATATGACTAGAGTAGTATTTGAAATTAGGAGATGGGAGAGGGCCTGTTTGTAACTGTGTTTTTTTGAAAAATCGCGCCTTCGCTGGTTCGTTCGCCTCGCGAGTCTGCGCGAGCATTCGCCAGACTTCGCCTAGCGAGTCTGGCGCGAACAGAGGCAGATTTTTAATTTTTTTTACTTGTCAATGCAGAGCTCTGCCTGGTTGTTTTTAGTTGCTAATGCATTTGTTGCCCTTGTTTGGTTTCATTGTTTGTTATGTGCAGATGGCACCAAAAATGGCGATTCACGCGGCTAAGAAGCGAAAGGCTTCAACCTCCAGACAAGTGCCCGTGCGATTTGACGAAGAACGATTCAGGGGAGCTAAGCAGGCTGCCAGGTACGAGACCCTTGAAAGAAAGCACATCCTGTCGGAGAAAAGATTCCTTCTTAGTGATCGAGGAAGTTACCGAACAATTGATGCACTTTTTGTGGCGAAGAAGTGGGATCGTTTAATGATGCCACTGGATGGGTACAACATTGAAATTGTTCGGGAATTTTTTGCGAATGCATTACGGGATGATGGTGAAAGATTCAGTTGGGCCTCTTGGGTTAGAGGTACTGTTGTGAGGTTTGATCGTAGGACGATCAACACTGTTTTGGGAGATCCTTTACCGTTGGTTGGGACTGAGCTGGATGCCTATCATCGAGACTTGCATCTTCATCGTGAGATTGAGAAGATGACTCAGGATTTACTTCTTGAAGGTAAGGAAGTTGAGCGGAATACCTCCGGGGTGCCGATTAGGTTCAGAAGGGTGGACATGCTGCCCTTGGTTCAGGTTATTTTATTGTTTGTGCTCACTAACATTTGTCCCAGGTCGCATCATAGTACAGTTCCTATTGCTCTGGCTCATCTTATCCACAGCATTCAGAAGAATGTTCAGATTGACGTGGCCCGCATCATTGCGGATGAAATCAAGGCAGTTGTGTTAAGTGGTTCGGGAGGTATGGCGGCGCGCAAGAATGCCCCGCTTATTTTTCCATGTCTGATCATGTCCTTGTGTGCTCACGCTGGTGTTGATATGCCAGCCCGCAGGCAGGTCACTATTTCATCTGCTATTGATGATCGGTATGTGGATAAGTTCTGTAAGGCTAGAGGGATGGTTGGAGGCTCTTCTAGTGCTGGTGCTGATGATGCTGCTGAAGCTGGGGGAGGTTCTGAGCCGGCAACGCCGGCCTATTATCCATATCAGCAGGAGATCTGCAATTATAACTGGGATTGGATGGCTGCCCAGCAGCGTGCTATGACGGATATTCATGATTCCTTGCAGGCTCTTCAGTTGCAGATCCGTGACCCTTCTTCTGAGCATCTTATGATGACTAGGGAGCAGTTCCTAGTGCATGCTGGTTGGTCTGAGGCCAGGCCAATATTTGGAGGGGGTGAGGACGATGCTGATGATGATGAGGCTGGAGTCGAGACTGTTGGCGATGATTATGAGGCTACTTCTGCTGGAGGTGAGGAGGAGGACATGGACGATGATGATGAGGAGGATTGATTTTTTTTTTGTGATCTTAGACTTGTGTACTTCCTTTGGTCTCCAAAGTGAAGTTTTCATATATTATGTATTTTTCAGCTTTTACTAGTCAAGTATTAATGTACTCGTACCCGTGTGGTACTTTTTGAATTATGTAGGTGTTTTATACACCAGGTACTTTATGATATTATTAGTAATAATTATGGTTTGTAGTAAAAAAAGTTTGTTTCGCTTTACTAATAATTGTTGGTTTTTAATTATAGTAGTAAGTGTGTTTTTGTATGTGTTATTTTGATTTTTCTTCTTTAATGGTGGAACTTTGGGAAGTAGGTTGGACTCTTGTGATTAAAGAGAAATTCCTCCAAGATGTGAGGGCTATGATAGTACCGTAAGCATTGTGTTGCGACAAGGTATATCGTTACCTTGATTCAAGAATTTTTTATGTTTTAGAATTTTGTGTCTTGGGCAAGTGTAAATGTGTTTCATGTTACAACTTCTTTTGAATACATATGTCATTTTAGGATCTGAAACTAGTAAAGTGAGAAGCCTCAAAATTGTATTATATGTCAAGGAGTGTTGATGAATGTTGTCTTTATTTTTAATTCATGCCTTATCTTGTGACCGTGTGATTTTGTGGAAGTAGGAGAAGTGATCAAGGCAATTTTTTGTTAGTGAGCACAACTATGCCCAAATATTAATTTACCTGTGAGTAGTGAGTATTCGGTAGCCCCTTTGAGCCTAAACAGTTTAGAACTCAATTGAATGATGAACTTGTTTTATGTACATAATTTTCTAGTTTGGTTCATCATTGAATTTGGTGAGTTTCTAACATTTTCTTCTTGAACCTTTGTAAATTGTTTATTTTGACTTCCTTGCCCTAAAAAGCAAGGAACATTCACTTTAGGTGGAGTTGAAAATGAGTTGGGGAGAGAATAAAAAGAAGATAGGTGCATTACTCCTAATTTTGAAAAGAAAATTTTTTTTTCAAGCAAGCATGTAAAAAGAAGAGTGTGAATATATTGTACAAAAGAGAAAATGCTTGCTTGAACGAAAAAAATAATAGAATCAATAAGGGTGCACGGTAGTTTGTGAAGGTGGAATGACAATTTGGTGAAATGAAGTGTGTTGTGTAAATATGTACATAGTGAATGTTCTTTTGCGTCGGCAATTTCGTTTCAAAGACCTTTAGAAATGTCCCTTTTTTGTTCACCCGACCAAGCTACAACCCTTTAAGCCCTTAGTGATCTTTTACTTCCATAATTTCTGTTATGATCATTGAGATATGATATGAATTGCTTAGTATTGCATAATTTGTCATTTGAGTGTAACTGTCCCGTGCTTGTAAGCACATTTGCCTTCAATCCTATTTCGAAGAGGAGTGTAGAATGACATGTGTTTGATGAATTAGTTATCTCTTGAAACATTGTTTAATTTGTTTAAGAGTCAAGTTCTTTTACGTTTTGAGTTCTTGAATTGCGTAATTGTTGCATTGTTGTGATCGTTGTTTAGCTGAGCCGTTTTCGTGTCTTGGTTGAATTGAATCCTCGAGCAAATCCTCGGGAGAGGCATACTTTGCTTGAGGACAAGCAATGAGTTAGTTGGGGAGAGTTTGTTAGATGTCAATCATGATATGTATTTGTATGAATTATTTGGCATTTTTCATTTCTTTTCATGTAGAATATGTTGATTTTAGTGTGAAATGGTGTTGTTGTGCATTCATTGACATATACCGTTGGTGCTTGTAATGTGGGTGTTATTGTGCAGGAAATGCACTAAATGATCAAAGTTGGAAGACCCAAAGAAATAGTGCAAGCTGCCAAAGAATTGAAATCAACAACAGTATTCGCTAGGCGAGTGTTGGCGAAGGTGCCAGCGAAGGTTCGCCTAGCGAACGTCAGCGAGGATGCCAGCGAGATGGTGGCAGAAAGTGTGCAAAACTTACAGTAGGAAAACTGGGTAAATTCGCTGGGCGAGTAGGCCAGCGAATGCTCGCTGATGTGCTCGCGGGGCGAATGTGTCAGCGAAGGGTGGCAGAAACTTTCCATTTTGAAAACACCCAAGCTTCGCTGGGGCGAAGGTTGCAGCGAATGCTCGCGAAGCGAATGATTTCATCCGCCTAGCGAACCCACGATAACTTTTGTGGGCGGTTTAAGTCTGAGGCACTTAAATGTGCCATATTTTTGGTCATTCGCTAGGCGAATGAGTCCTTCGCTAGGCGAAGGGTGCTGTTAGGAAAGGTGTATAAATAGAATTGTTACTTTTTGGAACGAGATCTCTTGCTCATTTTACATTAGAATTAAGGGTTTACAGTATTTTGTTCAGAAAAGCTTGTATTTTCATTGGAGAAGCTGATTTTGCATCCATTCTCGATTAGTCGGCGTGGATGTTTATTCATCTCCTCTCTTTACTTGTCATCCAAGCTACCATGAGAAGTGGTAGCTAATCACTCAATGTTGAGGTTAGATGTAGTTGATTCTGTTTTTATGTATTGATATTGATCTCTTGTATATGAACAAAGTCTTTGATCAATATAGATGATGTTGTTTTCTCTTAATGATCCATTTGTGAATTGTTTTGCTCTAGACATAGACTTTACAACTCTTGACCTAACAATTTCATCTCTTAAAAACCAAACTCTAGACATAGATTTGGGATTTGCTATTCGCACTGTATTGATCTTAATGATCGTTGCTTAGATTGTTAGCGTGAGACGTCATCTAACGGTCTAAACAACGGTACTCACGATTCCGCTTTAGACATAAACGTAGTCGGGAGGATACGCGGTTATATTAGTCAGAAACCGAGTTCATATGCTTGATTAATCGTTTATACATGAATAGGATTGATGAAACCTAACCTTAACATGCTTTTATAAAATCTTTTACAAAAATCTTTGTGACCTAATTAATCTTTGCTACAAGTGAATGATAACAACAAGTGAAACTTTTGAAAACGTTAACTTAGAATATCGCAACTATTGAACGACAAGCATCAAATATCCGACAATCCCTGTGGATACGATAACAAAAACCCACACTAATACTCTTCTAACATCGTCGGAAAATGCCCGTTCGGATGATTCATCGCCATCGTGTTTTGCTTCCCATGAATCGCTCAGTCAGTGCTCTAATACCAGATGTTGGAATTAAACCCAAAACTTTGAGTAATTCCAAATCAATCTTGATGAACAAGATTCAATCACACTGGTCGAATTCCCTCTTGTTCTTCACTCTTCACTTGAGCGAATCAACCAACCTTGGTTGTAAGATTGTATCCATACATAATGACAATGAAAGGAGAAAAAAATGAGTCGGGGAAGAAAGAAATATTAGGGTTTTAGAGAAAAAATGGGAGAAGAGATTTTCTGCAAAGCTTCTCTCTGCTTCCAAACTTGAAATTTTATTCTTTGCAACTGCAAGTGTTTCAAGTGTATACAGTAATACGGGTTACTCCCTATTTATAGATTTTTGGCTTACTTGCTCCTCAAGCAAGGCCCAAAACTAACCTAACTAACTTAGCTAAACAAACAAATAAGCTAAGTTTAACATTACTGTAGAGATACTCTTCGACATTTCGACACTTCCTTGCTTCTGTCGAGCAACCTGCTTCGACACAAGGAATTACTATTCAACACTAAAAACCCTAGACAACAGTAATGGTAGTAATCCGCTCATACTCACTATTTCCGACGACAGTTTTTCCAATCCTACAAGGTACGTGACGTCGTTCTTAATTATTCTCTAAGTATAAAATAATACAAAGACAACAACCAAGTCTTATTCCAGTAACTGAGGTCGGCTACATAAATCAACTTTTGTCATAACGTTATATTCAAAATCATGCTTTTATCTAAATTATTCTCTAAAATAATAATATGCTATAATTTATATCTATCGATTTTCAATTTAATCTAAATTATTAAATCTTACCATTAGTATTTCATAGCCATGTTAGATACATTTTATGACTAATTTTATTAAATATGGTTAATCATATGAATAATTATGGTAATTTGTGTTTTTAATTTAACATTTATATAGAACCTTAGTGGTACGTGAAACATTGGATCAAATTATTTTGTTGGCTTTATCTCCTAACAGTCTGTTCAAAATGTTGAAAAATGTTGATAATTGATGTAGTTGTTGCCGTAAATTGTAATGGATTTTAGTTGAATAGCGTGCAAGTTCTGAATACATATTACATGATGGTATTACATATTATCTCCATAAAAGAACAACTCACAAAACCTTTCATTTACGTTGTTGAAATTTTGGAAATTTCTTAACACACCACCCAACCTTCTTAGGCACCGCGCGCTGACGAAAATACCTCTGCGTTTCGGATGTGCAAATCCGAACGCGCCTTTTTTTTTTTAAATTTCAGTTTTTTCCAGATGTGCACATCCGGAAGAAATTCGTATTTGCAAATCTGGAAAAAATCCCGATACAGAACACCAAAAATCCAACAATATTTCTCACATTCATAAAATAAAATCGGGATTACATTCAAAAAATCGTCATTACATCGACAGAAATTTAAATATTACATGATCAATAGCCCGGTGGACGCTTGCACATCTCTAAGATGTCATCGACCGTTCTTCGAATTTTGACGGTCGCCTCGAACTCGAGCGAGAATCGTTCTTCGTAACCGAAAAAAGTTTGTCACATCGCTCTAACATCGTGTTGATTCTTGAGCTCAACAAGGCTGTAAGCGACGTTCCCTTCGTTGTCAACCGAAGGTGAACGATATTGAAGCTTCGCAACCTTCCGTTTGTCTCCGTAAGGTAGGAGATGTTCGATGTCGTCAATGATCTCACCGATGGAGATGTCCCTCGTTAGCTTAAACGTGCGACCACGTGTTTTGCCGTCGGTGTAGGAGACACTTGCGACATACCAACGGAACTTGATATCATACAATTGAGACATTTTGAATTTGTGTGAATGATATCAATGAAACCCCTAATTTATAGAAAAGTTAGGGTAAAGTTATTTCTGCCTAAGTTCGTTCAGGATGTGCAGATCCGAAAAAACCCTACAAATATTGGTTCTGGATGTGCACATCGGGAAATTTTCCGGATCTACAAATCAGAATGTTTTACTGATACATTTTCAAACAGAATTGAACATGTTATGCAACCAATTGGAATGCTTTCATTGCAATAAAATTCATAAGAGTATTAAAAAGACATATGAATGAAAATTCAATATATTTCACTTCAAAAATGTACATTTTGTCGTATGATTATACAAAAGAGTTAAAACAAAAATCTCCGTCTAAATCTATCGGAGCTTGAACTTTCGAATTTTCCGCATTTGATGCCTTTTCAATTGCGTTGAATCTTTCGAATTCAAGCATCCTTTCAACAAAACTATCCGGCCACGACTAGGCAATTGCGGTTGCATGCGTCGCCCATTGCGGTGATTTAGGTGGTATGAGGCATCCGGGTTTCAAGATAACTTGTACAAAATGTCTTGATTTCGCAAGCCATCTGATACACATGATGCGATCATTTGGATTGGACGGAGGTGTGGTGTGGAGTGGAAAAAAGGTTTCCAAAAAACCGTATCGCGTCAAGTCGATACACACCATATCGTAGGCGCATGCGATAAGATGACCCATCTCGGGGAAGCTCATCCATTTCGATACCGGAGCCGGATCACTCAACCACGGAACAAGTGACTCGTAAACCTTGTCGTATTTTTCTTGATTTTCATAGAGACACAAGTATGCTTCTTTATGCGTCTCCAACTCTAGGATAAGTTGATGACGGGCAAGTGCATGACCTTCCTCTCCTTTACCGAGTAGAGCCGACACGACTCGGTAACCGCAATTACCATCCCCTACAACATCGATGATACAGTCGATATGCTTGTGCATAAAAACCGGCATCTCGTCGATAAAGGAAATTATACGTGGAGTCGGAGTCGGAACTCGTGGAATCGGTGTCGGAGCCGGTTTGGAAATGCGAGCTCCTTTCATGACACTTTGTAGAGATTTTGGAGTCGGAGAGTCCGGAAAGAGTTTGTCAACGTGCTCATAATATGAAGGAGACCGAGTTGTCGAGTTGTCATTAGGTGTAGGCTTCAACTTCTTCGGAGCAGCCTTTGTCTTAACCGGTTGAGACGGCGGTATCATTACGGTTGTTTCGGGGAAGGCAATCTTCCTCAACTCTTCTTTGATATGTAGCTTCATATTATCATCGGCCTTCAAAAATCTTGCTTGAATCGCTTCCAATTCGGCCAAAATAGAGATATCCAGTTTATTTCCTTCCTTACAACCATCATCATCAAAACTAAGTCTCATCCAATGAGGGCAAACTTCGTCAATTTGTATTGGCTCACCTAGTTTCAACCTTGTAGGTACTATCTAGAATGAGCACTGTCGAGAACGTGTTGAACAACTAGATGGAATCCGGATGAGTCCAAAAAATATCTCGGACCGTAATTCCATCATCGCGATATCTGTACCGAGACACGTAATCGTTGTCCTCCAACAATTTCAACAGTTGTTGCATCTCACTCCTATCTCCCTAATTGCCTTGTTCGTCTGATACCGAATGTTATACACTTGCTTTATGTTTGCTACATTTTCGGGTTACTTCCGTTTCAACGTGGCAAGTATATTTTTTGGTTGGACAAGATTCAAGGTCATGTTGGCTATACATGTCTTCTCTTCCGCCTTGAGCCGACATATACTTGGATGACCTTGCAACTTTGAGCATATTTCGTGGTTATGTCCTAGACCTCTAGTCTTATGATCCTATACAGATAATGACTCCCCAGCAGAGTCGCCATTTCTGTGACATTTTGTTGAATTTAAATCTCTCACCCTAAAAGAGGCTAGAAAGAATACGTCCCACTGTGGTCGCCACTTTTCTGTAGCGCGATTTTTGTGGTTTCGAATCACTATGCTTGGGTACTACAGTTTGATTCATTTTTTATCCTGTGAAGTTGATTAAGGAAGGGAAATAGATGTCTCCAATTAACCCTGCTTGAAACTGAGATTAAACAGTCAAAACTATTGGTTTACAGATGCTATCAAGAGGGGGTTCTTAAAAGGGCACTCACATTTTCTAGTATCGGTAAATCTCAATTTCTTGGTAGCTAACATGTAACCACCAATCTTAAAAGGGCACTCACATTTTCTAGTATCGGTCTCGTCTTTTTTTAACTTCTGTAGAGGTGCTTGATATTTGCCGCTTCTTTCGCACCCCAAAATTACAAAAGCCTTTCTTCTTTCCGAACCATTATCCGATCTTTCGATATTTACACCGAAGCCAAGCTCAATAGCCGTCCTACGAATGTATGCTAGCATGCTTTCACGATCATCAAAGTCTTGCTTGTTGTTAAAGTCACTCCCGACATCAACAGACTTTACGAGCATGCCTTCATCTTTCGAGGAAATCGGCGCAACTAATTCTTTTGACATGTTATCGGGGTGCACCATATCTATTTATAAACAAGAATATAACAATAAATATATATAAATAAAACATATTAAAAATTTCTGAAATTTTAAATTAATTAGTTCCAGGCAATTTTCCAGATGTGCACATCCGGAAATGTTCATGCTAAATTCGTTCCGGATGTGCACATTCGGAGGTAGCGTAACTTGTTTTTTCATAAAAGTAGATTGATAATGTGAGAAATGTAGTGGATGAAGTTAAATATTTACCTGAAATTCAATCTTTTCTTGCTACCTTTGATTTGTTGCACCAAAAATTTGAACTTTTTGAGTGAGAAATGGTATTGATGAAGTAGGGTTTTTTGGGTTGGTGAGAGTGAGTGTGGAAGAAGAAAGGTTGATAATGGGAAGGGGGAGTGATCATGCAGCTTCAAATATATCAGCAATTATTCCGAATATACAGATCCGGAGGTCTTCTGGATATGCACATCCGGAACAACTTTTTTTTAAGGTTACGGTGCGTCCGGATGTGCACACCCGGAATCAGGGGGCAAAAAAGAAATTTCACGTGGTGCCTAAGAAAGTTGGGTGGTGTATTAAGAAACTCTCGAAATTTTTTCCTTGCATATGGTTTAACACTTATCCAAGTATCAATGATCAAGACCAATTATCAAAGGCAATTTCTTTTCTCTCCTTTGTGTCTCACATCTCTGAAAACTTAAAATTACTTTCATAAAATTTCGGAGATACATCTCCAAATGCACTTTGAATCACTTAATCATTTGTAAATCAAACTGTCACTGTATTTTTGCCAAAATTTAATTTGGAGATGTATCTTCAAAAATTTCAGGAGTGAATTCGGAGATACATCTCTGAAAACCCTAAACTCAGTTAGAAAATATAATGAGAGATAAAGAATAATATATTTGATCCGATGAATACAGTGTACATATATAGCAAATGCTAGCAATACACGGTCCTATGATTAAGGTTAGCATTAAGATACTACAAGCAAATAAGGCAACAAATAATACTGATAGCCATTGATTGGTAATTACACTAATTACAATGATTGACAGTGTCAAGGTTAATCATTGGATCCACACATTAAGGGATATTGTCTCTAATTCCCCCTTTAAACTGATGGGTGAGAGAGTCACCCCAAGTTTGCCTTTGAGTTGGTTGAATCGTGTGTGAGTTAATGCTTTAGTAAGGCAGTCAGCAACTTGATCAGCTGATGGAACTTAGGCTACAACAATCTTATTTTGCAGCACTTGATCTTTGATGTAGTGCACATCAATTTCAATGTGTTTGGATCGAGTATGCATAACTGGATTTGAAGCTAATGCCTTGGCACTCAAGTTATCACACCACTGTGTTGGTTTTCTTGGTAGAGGGAGTCTCAGCTCATCAAGGAGTGAACGAGTCCATGCTATTTCAGCAGCTAAGTCAGCCAGGGCTCTATATTTTGACTATGTACTAGATCTTGAGACTACCTTTTGCTTCCTTGAGGACTAAGAAACAAGTGTTTCACCAAAGAAGACACATTGACCTGCCATGGATTTTCTATCGTCCACACTTGTGGCCTAATCTGCATCTGAGAAGCCTGTAAAGTCCAAGTCAATGGATGGTTTAATGTGTAGGTAGTGTTGGATGTTACCTTGAAGATATCTCAATATTCTTTTGATGCCTTGCTAGCAATCTATAGTGGGAGAGCTCATGAATTGGCTGAGCTTATTAACTGAGAATGCTATGTCAGGCCTTGTGTTTGTTAAGTATTGCAATGCTCCTATAACTTTTCTAAACACGGTTGGGTCTTTTAAGTTCTCTCCTTCAGCTGTAAATTGCTTGCTAGTTACCATAGGTGTTGGACAAGATGAAGCATTTTCCATTTTGAATTTTCTTAGAATGTTTCCTATGTATTTCGATTGCTTCAAGTACATACCAGATGCATCTCTTTGAGCTTCTATGCCTAAGAAGTAGTGTAGTGGACCAAGGTCCTTAAGGGAAAACATAACATTGAGTTGTTTGATGAAGGATTCTAAAAATTTGGTGTTGTTCCCTGTGACAATTATATCATCCACATATATAAGTAGAAAAGTAATGTGATCTGTACCTCTTAGAGTGAAGAGTGAGGAATCATTTTTTGTGTTTTTGAAACCCCAACTGAGTAAGGCATTTTTTAGGCTATCAAATCAAGCTCTTGAGGCCTGTTTCAATCCATAGATTACCTTAGATAACTTGCAGACATGTTCAGGTTTAATTGAGTATACAAATCCCTCTGGTTGATGCATAAACACAGTTTCTTTGAGGTAGCCATTAAAGAATGCATTGTTTATGTCCAGTTGTTTGACCTCCTGTTGAAGCGGTAAAGCGGCAAGCAAAAATATTATTTTCGGAAAAATTCCCTCCGGGATTTATGTCGTGTCCACAAGGATCGGTTCGAGGGAAAGAATGTTGTTCGACAATCTCTACGTCTCAAAGCTTGGGTTTAAATGGTTTGGGATAAAAGTACAAAAGGAAAAAAACATAAAACATGAAAATAAATACATTCTTAAGACATGAGAAAACCCGTCAGGAGTTGTATTTCAATCTACCCATCAAGCACTAAAAAATATATGGATCAAATGCACGCAACCTAAATCACTCGTCAAAATCCCCACGTATCGCTCACAACAAGAGGTTATGTCTAACGCAAACGTTGAGAGATCAACCGCATTCTCTCGGAGGTGATGTCTCACGCAACTCAACAACACGGAGCATTAAGATCCGACACACATGTGAATATTAGACCGCTTCCCACAGCCAATAGACATTCATCTAAGGTCGAGTTCGAAAAGTATATTTCTATAGCGAATCAAACTCATTAAGATAGAGATTAAATTAAAGATGACATCGATTAAGAGTTGTAAAAGATATTTTACACAAAGATCCATAAATATACATACAATCAAGATAAACTTACATACAAAACCCCAACAAATGAAAAATACATAGAGAGGAAGGAAGAAGAACACAAATCTCACAGTTTGTCAACTCCGATTGAAGTGGATTCGACTCCAGATCGTCAAGATATACACTCCATGTGTTGTTTCTAAGCTAAATCTACTCAAGAATGTTTTTGATGAAGTTGGGGTAAAAAGTTCCAACAACATAACCTAAAAAATGCTGAAAAGTGACTTAAATACGGGGCTGAAAAGACGCGAACCGCGCTAAGCGCGCTATGAGGGCGCTTAGCACCATCAGCAAAATCACAATTCTTGTTTTCTTCATAACTTTTGAACCGTAACTCCGATTGACGTACGGTCGGAAGCGTTGGAAAGATTATTCAATGCTCTAAACAATAAAGGTAAAATATCATTGCTTGAATACCTTCAAAAATGAGATAAATTAAAATTAGAAAGAATAAAATTTTATTACAACCGCGCTAAGCGTACTCAGAACGCGCTAAGCGCGATCTCACCTAATATACACTTAAACCGCCTTAAAGCGCGCTAAGCACAGTTCTGCCCGTGCTAAGCGTGGTCAAGGAACCTTAGCTACAGCCTCTGGCAGAAAATGCGCGCTGAAGTCGGGCTGAAAAGCTCGCTTAGCGCGAGTTACCGGCACGACTTCTCGAAAATATACTTTTAGGCCTTCTTTCCTTCACAAATTGTTCCTATCATCAAATATAAGCTAGAATACCTGTCAAAGAACATCAAAATGATCAATATTCACAATATTTACAATAAAATAAAAAACTTGCATATTTATACTAAAACTAATAGGTTTACTACTAAAATATCAAGGAAACCATTGAAAAGGGCCACAAAATACTATCTAAAATATGCATAATTTGGCACTTAACAACTCTCCCCAACTTAAACTTGTTTATCCTCAAACAAGAATCAAACAACTCAAAGAAACAAAAGTAATAACCAAGCAATCACAAGTCAACAAGTTTCGAGAAACAAAAACAAATGTATGGTTCAACACAAAAACGTACATGCAAAGAAAAACTTACCACTAAACTACAACGATAACATAACCACGAAACAAATGTTAAATACAAAAATCATGCCAAACACTCCAAAACAACACGAGTTCAATCATGAATCACTCCTAGAAAAAATTCATCAGTGGATGAAAAACACAAAATGAGGTATTTGACACTCACACAACAATCTTGCAAACAAAAGATTAAATTGTGCAATCATCCAAAAATCATATTGAAAACATAAAAGCAAGAATCACAAGGGCTTTCAAGGTTGTAGCATGGTCGGGTAAACAAACAAGGGCAATTTCTAAAGGTAATTGAAACAAAAACTTGCCTAAACCTAAGGGAGTGATCAACTCACAAAGACTCAAACACAAAATTTCAATCAACTTCTTCCAAAATCCCAAGTGTTACACGAAACACAATACTTATTTAGCACAATTATTTGAACTCTTTTTGTTTCCTTTCTCAAGGATTTTTTTTCATTTTTTTTCTTCATATTTTTCTCTTTTTTCTTTTCTTTTTCAACCTCATAAAAACCAACCAATGAGTAAACAATCATTATCTCCCCAACTTGAATTCAACCACATCATCATGTGAATACTCCCTACTTTCTAAGGCAAGGTAAAAATTCATACAACAACACAAAGTTGAGGGTTCAAGAAAAAAAACAATCAATCAAAATCCATACAAAAAGTGAATTCAATACTTATAGACAAGCATTAAGTTCAAACAACATAGATAATGATAGAAAGGCATAAAGGGGTTACGAATGATCACACACTCACAAGGTGAATTGACTATTTGGCTAGGTAGTTGTGCTAAAAATGAAACAAAATGCCTTGATCATTTTCATGCTTTCATATAATCAACACAAACAAAAGATTAAGCATAATAAAATCCAATTAGAACAACAATGTTGGTACTCCGCGCATATATGAACAATGGAAAGCTACCTCACAAAAAAGGGTGGGAACTAAAGTGATTCACATCAAGAACAAGTATACAAAAGAATGAACGACATGGAAGTTTGTAAAAAGCCTAAGTATCATGAATATGCAAAAGTCTAGAAAGCGATAAACACATACCTTGGACGTGTACAAAACTTAACAATATCAACACCATACATTCGCAAGTTGAAACGATCAAACTTGGAAAATCACAAAATGCATCCTCAAGCTAATCAAAACAAACTTGAGAGCAAACACAAAATTTTATTCTAACGACCTAACAAAATTGAATTAAAATCTTACAAAACACACAGACCAAAATTGGTGAAAATGGATGGAAAATGAGAGATTTTTCTTTGCAAAACAAGGCGCGCTTAGCGCCCTCTGTGCGCGCTAACCGCGGGCAGGAAAATTTTGTTTTTCAAAATTGGTTATTTCTCTCATTCACTCCATCCATTTTCACTTTATATTAACTATACTACTAAACATAAAACTGTACAAACTCAAGAATCATTGGGTTGCCTCCCAACAAGCGCTTGTTTCACATCGTTAGCTCGACGCCTTATTTACGTACAAGCTCCTCCATGTTTCTTCGTTCACCGGTAGATACCAAATAAAATCTACAACACTTGAGCAAACGTAAACCAAAAACAAAAATATGCACAAACACATACACATGATGGAAAACACATATATACAATCACTTATGGAAAACAACTATAAACAAGTATATACAAAGCGTAAAAACATAGAAACTATCGCAATGCGATTCAATATCAAAATCAATCCTCGGCAACGACACCATTTTCTTGAAGCGGTAAAGCGGTAGGGATGGCAACGGGTCAGGTCGGGCGCGGGTTTCACACTACCCAAACCCGCATCCGAAATCACCACCCGAACCTGAACCCAAATCCAAAGGCTATTCGGGTGGCAAAACAACACCCACGCCCGCACCCGTTGGGTTCGGGTTTTTTCACCCAAACCCGAACCCGTAGCAAAAACTAAAAAAAAAAATATATATATATATATATATATATATATATATATATATATATATATATATATATATATAGCGGGTGTAGTTTCGGGTTTTGGGCACGGGTTTTACACTACCCAAACCCGCACCTGAAATATCGGGTGGCACCCGAGCCCGAACCCAGTCAACTCGGGTTTTCACCCGTTGACTCGGGTTCGGGTGCGGGTGGGCCCTGCGGGTTTGGGTCTGCCTGCCATCCCTATAAAGCGGCAAGCAAAAATATTATTTTTTGAAGAATTTCCTCCGGGATTTATGTCGTGTCCACAGGGATCGGTTCGAGGGAAAGAATGTCGTTCGACAATCTCTACGCCTCAAAACTTGGGTTTACATGGTTTGGGATAAAAGTGCAAAAGGAAAAAAACATAAAACATGAAAATAAATATATTCTTAAGACACGAGAAAACCCGTCAGGAGTTGTATTTCAATCTACCCATCAAGCACTAAAAAATATATGAATCAAATGCACGCAACCTAAATCACTCATCAAAATCCCTACGTATCGCTCACAACAAGAGGTTATGTCTAACGCAAACGTTGAGAGATCAACCGCATTCTCTCGGAGGTGATGTCTCACGCAACTCAACAACACAATAAGCATTAAGATCCGACACACATGTGAATATTAAACCGCTTCCCACAGCCAATAGACATTCATCTTAGGTCGAGTTCGAAAAGTATATTCTATAGCGAATCAAACTCATTAAGATAGAGATTAAATCAAAGATGACATCGATTAAAAGTTATAAAAGAGATTTTATACAAAGATCCATAAATATACATACAATCAAGATAAACTTACATACAAAACCCCCAACAAATGAAAAATACATAGAGAGGAAGAAAGAAAAACACAAATCTCACAGTTTGTCAACTCCAATTGAAGTGGATTCGACTCCGGATCGTCAAGATATACACTCTATGTGTTGTTTCTAAGCTAAATCTACTCAAGAATGTTTTTGATGAAGTTGGGGTAAAAAGTTCCCAACAACATAACCTAAAAAAATGCTGAAAAGCGACTTAAGTAGGGGCTGAAAAGACGCGAACCGCGCTATGAGGGCGCTTAGATCCCTCAACAAAATCATAATTCATGTTTTCTTCATAACTTTCGAACTGTAACTCCGATTGACGCACGGTCGAAAGCGTTGGAAAGCTTATTTAATGCTCTATACAACAATGAAAAAATATCATTGCTTGAATACCTACAAAAATTAGATAAATTAAAATTAGAAAGAATGAAATTTTATTACAACCGCGCTAAGCGCGTTCAGATCGCGCTAAGCGCGATCTCACCTAATATACACTTAAACCGCCTTAAATTGCTCTAAGTGCAGTTGTGCCCGCGCTAAGCGCGGTCAAGGAACCTTAGCTACTGCCTCTGGCAGAAAATGCGCGCTGAAGCCGCGCTGAAAAGCTCGCTTAGCGCGAGTTACCGGCACGACTTCTCAAAAATCAACTTTTAGGCCTTCTTTCCTTCACCAATTGTTCCTATCATCAAATATAAGCTAGAAGACCTGTCAAAGAACATCAAAATGATCAATATTCACAATGTATACAATAAAATAAAAAACTTGCATATTTACACTAAAACTAATAGATTTACTACTAAAATATCAAGGAAACCATTGAAAAGGGCCACAAAATACTATCTAAAATATGCATAATTTGGCACTTAACACCTCCCAATAGAGATGCACTACAATTGAGAGTATGATTCGAACTGTATTGGCCTTGACATCTGGACTGAAGGTCTCTTCATAATCCAATCCAGCTGTTTGTTGAAATCCTTTTGCAACTAAGCTTGCCTTTCTCCTTTCAATTGCCCCATCTGCTTTGTACTTGGTCTTGAAGATCCATTTAGAATCAATGATGTGTTCTTGGCCTTGATATGGTACCAAAACCCAAGTTTTATTTGACATGAGTGCCTGATACTCATTATCCACAACTTCTTTCCACTGTGGTCTTGTGAGTGCTTCTGTGACATTTTCTGGTTTCTTCTCATTTGTTCAGGTTTAAGCTAACCCAATGTATGGCTACTTTACTTGTGAATTCCAGCCTTGCTCCTGGTCCAATGAGTGTTTTTGTTTGTGCTTGGTTCAACACGGTCTTGGGGAGCTTCAACAACTGTTTCTATGGGATCAGTGTCATGAGAAATTGGACTGTTCCTTGTTGAATCATTTGCATCTTGATCTCTGCTCAAATTACCTGCAGTACTTTCAGTTGGACTGGTTAGTTCTTGTTCGGCAACAAGATTATTGTCATCTGAAGGTGTTGTTTCTCTAGTATGTGAGTTATCTGTAGTATGCAAAGAAAAAGAGGCAGATGGACTTTCAGTTAGTGTTTTCAAGGGACTTCTTGTATTGAGAAAGCCATCATGGAATGGAAAATGTTCTTCATTGAAGGTAACATGTCTTGAAGTGAAGATTCTTCCATGGGAGTTTATGCATTTGTATCCTTTGTAGGAGTTACTATAGCCCAAGAACACACATCTGGTTGTGTGGAATTGCAGTTTATGCTGATTATAGGGCTTGAGACAGGGATAACAAGCACACCCAAAGGGTTTTAGGGAGTTGTAGCTAGGTTCCTTTCTAAAGAGCAGTGAGTAAGGGCTTTTATTTTGAGTGACTAGAGAAAGCAGTCTGTTTATGAGATAAACTGTCATGGAGAAAGCTTCCCACCAATAGTGTAAGGGCATTTTGGCTTGTGCTAGTATTGTCAAGCCAAATTCAGCAATATGTTTGTATTTTCTCTCAGCCCTACCATTTTGTTAGCGAGGTTATTCAGTTGATCAAGTCTACTCTCAAAGGTCAGTAATTGAGCCTGCAAATCAACCCAAGTGAGACTAGTTTGATTAGATAGCTTAACCACCGTAGGGTTGTAATCAGAATCTAAACCATTCAGGGTTTGAATGATTAGATCTGAGTTGGAAATAGGATTGCCTGTAAGTTTAAGCTTGTCAGCGAGATTCTTCATTTTGACTAGATACTCCTCCATCTTCATCTCTCCTTTTCTGATGCTATGAAACATATATTTAAGGTAAGTGACTCGAGACCCTGTGTGTGCACCTGCTAGGCTTTGAGCTTCATCCCAAAGTTGTTTTGAGGTTTCACAGTGCAGCAACTGTGTTGCCATTTCAATAGTTATTGAATTCATCAACCATCCAAGGAGTTGTGAATCATGAGCCTGCCAATCTTCAAAAGCAGGATTTGGCTTCTTGCTTGAATCTGCAGAATCTATGAATTCTTCAGGACACTCCTTTGTCCCTAGCATGTGTCCATCGAGCCTGCAGCCTTTGACTATAGAGATCACCAAGGATTTCCATAGTGGATAGTTGTCTCTGTCCAACTTGACATACACAGTGGATGGGAGATCATTTTTGGACTTTGAATCTGCAGCGGATGCCATGATTTGTATTGGATCAAGAGCCTTCAGGGCTTAAGAGCTCTGATACCAAGTTAGAAAATGTAATGAAAGATAAAGAATGCTATATTTGATCTGATGAATACAGTGTACATATATAGCAAATGCTAGCAATACATGATCCTATGAATAAGGCTAGCATTAAGATACTACAAGCAAATAAGGCAACAAATAATACTGAAGCCATTGATTGGTAATTACACTAATTACAATGAATGACAGTGTCAAGGTTAATCATTGGATCCACACATCAAGGGATATTGTCTCTAATTAACTCAATTTACTATAGGTTTTCATTGAAGTTGACGCCGTTGTCGGGGACTTTCTGTCAGTATTAACTAATATTAGAGTCATAAGAATTATATCTTTATATTCAGCCCCTTATGTTCCTGCTTTTCGATCCTTTACATGAGCTAATGTAGAAAACTCGGTTTTCTAAAAAATCAACTATGAATTGAAATTTTCCCGTGTCATTTCATCAGAAAAAATCACGGATCAAAGTCTCTTATTTAGGGACAAAATACGGAACATCACCCTACCTAAATTCTTTGTTTTTCTATTTTATTTGATTTTTAGTTGTATTTTCATTTTATATAATTTTATTTTAATTATTTTTCTATTTTTCAATTGGTTTTTTCAATAGGATCATTGTTGGTATTTACATATATGTTACATTGTTGATGCATGACTACTAGGCCTACCTATCAGGATACACCCCATACTAAATTTATAAAAAAAAAAAAACACAACATTGCACTTTACGGATATGCATATCCGAAAACATTTTTTTTTAAATATTGTATATCTGGATATGCATATCCAAAATTAAGTATAATAGGAGTGGATCACTCGTTTGCGTTCAATTTGGTGGAAAATGATTGCGTCAAGAGATGCATCTCTGAATTTTAGGAACATTTTTTTATTTTTCACCAAGGGGTTGTGAGAAAATATATGGGTTAGAAAAGAAATCGCCATTATTGAATTTTATAATTGGTTCATAACATTCATGTTAGTGGATCAATAAATGTTAGAGTAAAATTCTCCACTAGAGTGTTCTAAAACCGTGCACCCACTTTGGGTCTCTTTGTTTCAACTTAAAAAAAAATGAATTTTTTCTTTATATTTTTAAAAATAAATTTTATAAAATAGTTTTTAAAAATATTATAAGTTTTTAATATTTGTTTTTTCTAAATTTAAAGATTAATTTTGACATCCTGTAATATAAACATATATTATTGAAGATCAAAACATAGTTGAAATTGCAATTTTTTCAAAAAGTTGTATCTCAAAAATGATTTTTATAAAAGCATAATCTACTTGAGTGATTTTTTGAAACTTTGATATCCAAATTTTTTTTTAATAAAATGATGGAAATTTTTAAATAAAATTTTAAAATTAATTATTTAAACCAAATTTTTTATTTGAAATTTTTATGATAATTTTTTATAATTTTTTTTAAACAAAGTTATGTTACATTATAAAAAATATTTTTAAAAGAAACCAAAACAAACACTCTTTATATGCCAAATTTTGTGGAATTTTTGTTAAATAATTATTTTGATTATTACGCTTTTATTTATAATAAATATAAATATTTTAATATTATCTTATTATATTTACATGCCCATGCATTATCAAAAAATTTAAGGAAATACAAATTGCATTATCTTGTATTTATGTCTCGTGTTACTATTAAAATAGAGTTTTCTTATATTTTATATAATAATTTAGCGTTGATTTATGAATTTTTGAGATGATATTGTAATATTTTAAAGTTATTAAAGTTCAATAACTTTACTTACAAAACTGAATGTCATACTCTATGTGATAATGGTATTTTGTGACTAATTATATAATTACACATAAAGAAAAATTGCTTTTAATATTATATACTCATTTGAAAATTATAAAACATACATTTAAATAAAATTATTATTTTTTTAAATATTTTATAATTAAAACTCTCTATTTATTTTTATAAGTTAATTTCTTGTTATATGCTCAAATAAATATATAAATAAAAAATATAGTTTATGAGTATACTTTAAATCTTATTATTTTTTAGAGTTTTAATCTGAATAATTAAGTAACAATTCTTAGTTTTATAACTGCAATTTCACATATCATAGATAAAATTATATAAATTTTTCTATTTTAAATAAAATATAATTATTTTTAATTTGTATGATTGTAATTCACCTATTGTGGGGTAGAGACGTACAAATTTAGTTTACTAAAATAGTTAAAATTATTTTTAATTTTAATAGAAATTATAATTATAATAATTATATTTTATCCGTGTGTTGTTTTTAATATAATATTTTTTTTAATGTATTTATGATTTATGATTAAGTAGATTAACGTTCAAGTACTTTATCAATATTAGAATTTTTTTGATGACATAATATTTTTACATTGTTATATTTCTTATTTAATATTGTAGAAACTATTATTTAAGAAATAAAAAAATATTTTAAAGATATGTAATAATTTATGAAATCCAATAATTTATTTTCAAAATTTATTTATTAAAAATGGATTTCAATTCTCTTTGTATTATATAAGTGATGAATATATTATATCGGTGTAACGTTACTTGACATGATCATTCTGTGATTGAGAAAATAAGTGAATATTTGTTTAAAATATTTTCTAAACTCTTGAATCAATAATTTAATTATTATTCTCTATCAAGTGGGAGAATTTAACATGTCAATTGTATAAAAATGAGAATCAAATATAATTTGTTCAATATGATTTTATTTTATAAAGACATATCATATCGGTGTGACGTTACTTGACATAATCATTCTGTGATAGAGAAAATAATTGAATACTACTATTAGTTTTAAACATTTTCTAAACTCTTAAATTAATAATTTAATTATTATTCTCTATCAAGTGAGAGAATTTAACATGTGAATTGTATAGAAATGAGAATCAAATATCATTTATTTTATTTTATTTTATTTTATGAAGACTTATATTGAGAATATTATAGTCTTATATTATTCATAGAAGTTTTAATTACTTATTATACCCTTAATATTAAATAAATTAAAGTATTTTTTTTTCCACTGCATATAACATAATATTTTCCTCAAATGTTTGCAGTTATATTTGCAGCATTTGAGTTTTAAGTGAGTTATTAAAAGGTTGTATATAATCTTGTATTATATTTAAAATTAAATGGATTTTATCTTATTCAAATGATGGTAAACATTTTATATGACCATTATATTCTTTCATGCGAAATTATCAAAATAATAATTACGTGGAGAAAGCTTTCCTATGAAAACCTTGCTAGACCTATAGCAGTTTTCATCCTTTAGTTGGCTTGTCAAAATCGCCTGCCTACCAAGGATAGACTGCAACGATTTGGCACTGCAACTCATGGGAGGTGTGTGTTTTATGGACTGCAATAAAGTTGTAACCACTTATTCTTTGACTGTGCTGAGACAAAGAGAGCTTGGACTCAAATTCTTGCTTGGATGAAAATTAGACACAGACCGAGAAATTGGAACTCTAAGCTAAGTTAGTGTAGCCAACTGACCCACGATAAAAGTTGTAAGAGTAAAATCATGAAGATTTCCTTAGCGGAAACAATGTACACAATATGGAATGCTCGAAACAGGATTATATTTCAAAACAAGACTATGAATTGCCTTTGCATTAAAGACATCACATATATGATTATTTGGCGAGATGAAATTGATAGGAAGCTTGATATAGCTTGCAATCAAATGTGATTTATTTTGTGTCTTTCTTTGTTTGCTTGGTGTTGTTGTCTCTTTGTTGTCTGGATCTTCAGCTCGACTCTGTACCTAGTTGTTTCTTGGAATAATTTTTTTTATTGATCAAAAAAAGAAGAAATTATCAAAATAATGATATATTCTATTTACGTGTAAAATATTTGGCTAAGTTTGTACAACTTATATGATGATATATTATAAAACTACTTCTCTGTATAGTTTTGCACTAAAAATAAAATTATTATCTCATTGTATAATCAGAGTACTTAGTATTAGTGGGCTCTGATATATCTTTATCCTATTTATTCATGTTAGATCAATAAAAATACACGTGTACACAATCATAAAATCTGAAAAAATTTAGATTATTATTCTCATATTGTCATATATTTCTGCATGCACTATAAAATATGACATATTCGAAAAAGACTCCAAAATTATACAATAACTCTAAGACGTCTTATTCTATTATACTGAGATATATATTATTCTCTTAATCTCATGAAACGTCATAATTTGATGTTTAGGTCGATATTGAAGATACACAATAATTCTTTAGCATGCAATAATATTGTGTTATTCTATCGTCAACATCCGCACTCTTGCGGTCATAAATACGAAAGTACAAGTAAAATATCAATATTCCCATCGAGTATAATATTGTGTTATGAAAGTACTTATGATTAAATGTAATTACTCTCTTTATAAGGTACACCTATTGTTAAAGGTCAAATTCTGCATACTTTTGACTATATTTTATGGCCCTTTCCAATGGTTTCCTTTATATTTTAGTAGTAAATCTATTAAGTTTTAGTGTAAATAAGCAAGTTTTCGATTTTATTGTAAATATTGTGAATTATGATCATTTTGATGCTCATTGACAGGTCATCTTGCTTATTTTTTATGATAGGAACATATGGTGAAGAAAAGAAGGCCTAAAATATCATTTTCGAGGCGATCGTGTGGTAACATGCGCTTAGCGTGCTTTTCAGCACGGTCTCATCGCACTCTTATTGTTGAGGATGTAGCTAAGACCTTCAACCGCGCTAAGCGGCCTGCTATCGCGCTTAGCGCGATTTCTAGGGAATTGCGTCTGTTTTGCTGACCGCGCTTAGCGCGCTCCTGATTGAGCTTAGTGCGGTGCCACTTACTGGACTTTGTGAACTTGCTATAAATATCTTCTCTTGTAGATATTTTCTCTCTCTCTCTCTCTCTCTCTCTCTTGTCATTTTACACTTTTAAGCATTTTTAGAAAGTAAAAAGGGTTTTTTAGGTCAAAAACCTTAGAAACTCAAGGAGAAGTGAGAATCAAATCTTTGGAGCATCAATCCTTGATTCTTCGACTTTGATGCTAGCAAAGCTTCATTTATTACTTGTTGATAAAGCTACCATGGTGATGGGTAGCTAAACACGTTTGTGTCAATATTAGAGGTAGTTAATCTTGCTTTTATGTATTCCTTTTGATCTTTTGTATGTGAATAAGGTTTATGATCAATAGATGATGAAGATCTTTGCTTTTAATGTTGTATTTATGGTTTGAATCACTCTAGACATAGATTTTCCAAGTCTTGATCTAATTTCTTCATCTGTTAACCAACAAACTCTAGACATAGATTTGAAAGTTAATATTTGCTTTGTATCGATCTTTATGTTTATTATTTCGATTGTTATTTTGAGAAATCATCTAGCGATTAAAACAATAATACCCACGAAGCCGCTTTAAAAATAAACGATTTCGCGAGGATATGCGATTGTATTGATCAAAACTAAGTTCACATGCTTGGTTAATCGAATACGTATAAAAGGGGTTAATGAAATCTAATCTTGACATGCTTTTCTTAAAACAAAACATCTTTGTCCTAATTTACTCTTTGCTACAAAACAATAACTCTTTGAAAACTCGTTACTTAGAACGTTAGACTATTGAACGGAGAGCATCTAGATATCTGAGCAATACCTATGGATACAATAAAACACCCACCTAAAATACTTTCAACAAAATGGCGTCGTTGTCGGGGATTGTTGTCGATATTGATATTGCAAGCATTGCAATAGTTTAGTGATTTTAAGATATTTGTATTGTGAATCTCTTACCTCTGTAATTCTCTTGTGCTTTTTAATTTGTTTGGCTAGTGTGCAGAATCTGTTTATGCGAGGGAGTGTACTTGCAGAAGAACTTCTTTTTGATCCTGAGATTGAAAGAACTGCTCGTAGGCTCTATAGTAGAACAAGGAGGAAACGACAACTTGCTAGAGAAAGACAAGAGCGAGGAGAATCTTCTTCATCCACACCAATTTTTGTGCCAAACATGGCAGATCCACCTCCACCACTACCTTCTGCTTCAACACCATGTATCAACAGTCCAAGGCATAATACTCAATTTGCGCGCAACACCCACAATGGGAGACATTCTGAGATGAAAACTGGAATTCTTGCGCTTCTATACCAAAATCCTTTTACTGGTATGGATCATGAGGATCCTTTCACTCATCTCACAAAATTCTATGAAATTGCGGGTGCAACGGGAGCGCCGGAAGCTGAAGAAGAATCATTGTTCAAGAGACTATTTCCATATTCCTTAATCGGGAAGGCAAAGGAATGGTATCTTGATCAATCAACTTTGGTTATGACAAATTGGAATTTGTCAGAAGAAAAGTTCCTTGAACGATTTTTTCCACACAATCGATTCATGGAAGCAAAGACGGCAATTTCGGTGTTTGCTCAAGGCGGAAATGAATCTCTCAATGAAGCTTGGGAGAGGTTCAAATCCATGTTACGAAAATGTATGGGTCACGGTTTTGATGAACTTACTCAAGTGCACATCTTCTGAAATGGTCTCCAATCGGTCCACAAGACTTTATTGGATGCTACTTCGGGTAGATCGTTAATGTCCCAGAGCGCCGAAGACGTAGTTGCTATTATTGATAGGATGGCACTTAATGATCACCAAGGAAATCATAATCGTGGTACAACGCAAAGGAAGTCGGGCATGATCGAGTTAGAAACAAATGATGCTATTCTTGCTCAAAACAAATTGCTTTCACAACAAGTGGAGTTGTTGACTCAACAAATGTCAAAACTTCAACAACAAATTAAAGAAATGCAAGAAGTTCCCAACAACAACAAATAAGTGGCGAGTTGTGAGCTTTGTAAGGGAGATCACCCTACCGGGTATTGTCCTCCGGTTGTGGAAGAGGCGAATTATGCGGGAAATCAAAACCAAGGGTATCAACCTCGACCACCTTACCAACAAGGCAACCAAGGTTACCAACAAAGAGGTAATCAAGGTTATCAAAAACAATGGAGACCTCAAGATGCCGGAACTTCTAATTGTCAACAACAATATCAAAACTACACTCAACCTCCACAAGCTCCAAGTGGAAATTCAAAGATGGAAGACACCCTCACTCAATTCATGCAAATGGTAATGTCTAATCAAAAGAACACCGATGCGGCTATAAAGAAGCTTGAGACGCAAGTGGGGCAATTATCAAAACAATTGGCCGACCAACACAAAGGAAGTTTTCTGGCGAATACTCAAGTGAATCCAAAAGAGCATTGCAAGGCTATTCTTACTAGAAGTGGTAGAGAAATTGATATGGGCATAAGTGAGGAAGTAGTGGAAAGAGAGGGGGTAGTTGAAAAAGAAAAAGAGATTGATGAGAAAGGAGTAGAAAAAAATGTTGAGGGAGAATTAGTTGAAAATGAAAAGAAATAGAGTGAGGAAGAGGAAAAGAAAATGAGAGAAGCGAAAATGAAAAAGACTGGGAAAGGGACGGAACAAGTGAGCACTATTTCGATTCAAAATTTGCCTTATCCTCATGCTCCGTCAAAGAAAGATAGTGCGAGGCACTATGCTCGGTTTATGGACATTTTAAGCAATTGCAAATTAATATTCCAATTTCCAAGGCATTGGAGCAAATGCCAAAATATGCAAAATTTATGAATGATATTCTCACCAAGAAGAAAAGGTACACGGATCAAAAAACGATCATGGTTGATGCTACTTTTCCGGTTACAGTAGGAAATATTTATGTTGGCAATGGGTTGATCAATTTGGGCTCTAGTATCAATTTGATATCGTTGTCAGTTGGGACATATGGAATTGAGAGCTACTCAAATGACATTGCAACTAGCCGATAAATCCACTACCCGTCCTCACGGTGTAGCGAAAGATGTGTTGGTTAAGGTAGACAAATTCTTGTTTCCCATCGACTTTGTGGTGATTGATATGGAAGAAGATGAAGATGCTTCATTGATTCGTGGAAGACCTTTTATGAAGACCGTTAGAATAGCCATTGATATGGATGATGGTCTCATGAAGGTGAGAGTTCAAGATGAGGAGATTTGTTTTAATCTATTTGAAGCCATGAAGTATTCAAAGGACAAAGGTGATTGTTTTAGAATCGATGCAACAGAGAAGGTGATTAAAGAAGTAACATGGAAATTACAAGTTCCTACCCCATTACAAAAAGTTCTTAAAAATGCTCTTTAAAGTGTCAATGAGAATGAAGAAAAAGAAATCGAAAAGTGTTTGCGAGAACTTGAAGAATTGGATGAAATTCCTCCTTTGAAAGAAAGGGTGGAAATTTTGAAAAATGTAAATAATGAAGAAATCAAGCTTGAATTGAAGTTGTTGCCCTCTAATCTTAAATAAGTGTTTCTTGATGATGAGGGGCATAAACCGGTGATCATAAGCAAAAAGCTAACCAAAAATGAGGAGGACAAATTGATTTGTGTGTTGAAAAATAATCAAGATGCTATGGGGTGGACTATTTTCGATTTAAAAGGAATAAGTCCTTCCTATTGTATGCATCGGATATTCATGGAAGACGATTTCAAACCGGTTGCTCAACCTTAACGTCGCTTGAATCCTACCATGAAAGAAGTGGTTAGGAAGGAAGTGGTGAAAATGTTGGATGCCGAAATGATCTACCCGATTTCCGATAGTCCGTGGGTTAGCTCGGTGCAAGTGGTACCGAAGAAAGGAGTGACGACGGTAATCCGAAACGAGAAGAATGAGTTGATCCCTACAAGAACCATGACCGAATAGAGAATGCGCGTTGATTACTGTAGGCTAGATCAAGCTACGAGGAAAGATCATTTTCCTCTTCCGTTAATGAATCAAATGTTCGAGAGACTTTCCGGTCAAGAATCCTATTGTTTTTTGGATGGTTATTCGGGTTACAATCAAATTATTGTGAACCCGGAGGCCATGAGAAAACTGATTTCACTTGCCCTTTTGGAATCTTCGCTTATAGGAGGATGTCGTTTGGGTTGTGTAATGCACCGACCACTTTTCAATGGTGTATGCATGCAATATTTTCGGACTTGATTGAAAAGTCAATTGAGGTTTTTATGGACGACTTCTCGGTTTTTGGACCATCTTTTGATCTTTATTTGAAAAACTTGAATGTGGTATTGGAAAGGTGTATGGAAACCAACTTGGTTCTTAATTGGGAAAAATGCAATTTCATGGTAACCAAAGGAATTGTGCTCGGCCAAAAAGTTTCTTCAAAGGGCCTTGAAGTTGATTAAGCCAAGGTGGACGTCATTGAAAAATTTCCACCACCATTAAATGTGAAGGGTATAAGGAGCTTCCTTGGTCATGCGAGATTTTATCAGAGGTTCATCAAAGATTTTGCAAAAACCACAAAGCCTTTGAGAAATTTGCTCAACAAAGATAAGTCTTTTGAATTTGATGAGTCTTGCATGATATCTTTTAACTCTTTAAAACAAAGTTTGACTACCGCACCCATAATCAGTGCTCCAAATTGAAAAATTGATTTTGAACTCATGTGTGACGCGAGTGATTATGCGATAGGTGCGGTACTAGGTCAATGAAGAACAAAAATGTTTCATGCTATACACTACGCAAGCAAGGTCTTGAATGAAGCTCAAGTAAACTATGCCACAATAGAAAAAGAGTTGCTTGCGATAGTGTATGCATTGGAGAAATTTTGGTCATACTTAATTGGGTCTAAGGTTGTAGTTTACACGGATCATGTGGCCATTAAGTATTTGATTACCAAGCCGGATTCAAAACAAAGGCTAATTCGTTGGGTCCTTTTGTTGCAAGAGTTTGATTTAGAAATTCGCGACAAAAAGGGATCCGAGAATTTGGTAGTGGATCACTTATCCCGCCTTGTTAATGTTGAGGTGACCAAGAATGAAAGAGAGGTCAAGGAAGAATTTCCTGATGAAAAGTTGTATATGGTGCAAGTTAGACCTTGGTTTGCCGACATGGCAAATCACAAAGCCGCCGGATTAATACCGGAAGGTCTAACTCGTAACAAGAAAAAGAAATTTTTATCTGACACCAAGTACTTTGTATGAGTTGAATCGTATATGTTTAATCTTGGTGTCGATAACATTTTGAGAAGGTGCGTGTCAAAAGAAGAGGCTAATAACTTACTTTGGAATTGTCACAACTCTCCGTATGGAGGGAATTTTAATGGTTTGAGAACGGCAGCGAAAGTCCTTCAATCGGGCTTTCATTGGCCTTATTTGTTCAAAGATGCGCATGCGCATACAAAAAGTTGTGACAAGTGTCAAACGAGTGGTGGAATTTCAAAACGGAATGAAATGTCGTTACAAAACATGTTGGAAGTTGAGGTGTTTGATTATTGGGGCATAGACTTTGTCGGCTCATTTCCATCATCGTTTTCCAATGAATACATTTTGGTCACAGTGGACTATGTATCCAAGTGGGTAGAAGCGATAACATGTGCTAAAGCGGATGGAAAAATTGTGATAAGATTTTTAAAGAAAAATATTTTTTTCTCAATTTGGTACTTTGAGAGTGTTGATAAGTGACTGAGGATTCCACTTTTGCAACACTCAGCTAGAAAAAGCCTTGGAGCAGTATGGTGTAAAGCACAAAGTTGCAACACCATACCATCCACAGGCTAATGGGCAAGTGGAGGTATCAAATCGAGAAATTAAGAGGATTCTTGAGAAAATGTTGTCGGCTTCTAGAAAAGACTGGTCAAACAGGCTCGATGATGCTTTGTGGGCCTATCGGACAGCTTTCAAAGCTCCGATTGGTCTCACATCTTTCAAAATGGTCTATGGTAAGAATTGTCATTTACCGGTGGAGTTGGAACATAAGGCATTCTGGGCCTTAAAAATTTTGAATTTCGATCTAACTCTAATCGGAGAAAAAAGTAAGGTACAATTGCATGAAATGGAGGAATTGCAGCTCTAAGCGTATGACTCCAACAAGCTGTACAAAGAACGAGTGAAGACTTACCATGACAAAAAGATAGTGACCAAAGAGTTTGAGGTAGGGCATCTGGTCTTACTTTTCAATTCGCGATTAAAACTGTTCCCTGGAAAGTTGAAATCCAAATGGTCTGGTCCTTTCCGGATTAAGAAGATCAAACACTATGGGGCGATTATCATTGAAAACACGCTGTCAAATGAGAGTTAGACTGTAAATGGTCAAAGGCTGAAGGTTTATCTTGGTGGAGATTTCGAGCGAAATACCGCCACAATGCCTTTTTGGGATCCTTGAGGTCGCATTGGACCGTCGAGCTCAAACGACGTTAAACAAAGCGCTTGTTGGGAGGCACCCAACATTGTAAGTATTTACTATTTTTTCATTTTTTTTGGATGTTGTGAATTTAATCGGGTAAAAATTTGGGAGAACGCCTTCTGAAACCAACCTTGATTGGCTAAGTTTCACTAAGCGCGCTGCTGAGGCCGCTTAGCGCGGTCACGTGAACTTGCCCAGTCAAGTGTGGGCCTGAGTGGGAAAATAAGTGGGCTTGTGGTAGGGTCAGAAAGTTTAAAAAGAGCGAGGAGTCTCAAAACCCCTCACTTTCCCACTCAGCTCTGGTCATCTCTTGGAATTCAAGCTCCACTCTCTCAAGTTCTCTCTTGCTCTTTAAGTGTTTTCTCCTTTTTCTCATCTCATCTCCTATTTCCCGGTTTGCAAATGTTCTTTATTTTTTTTAATGTAGAATGCATGTTGTTAGGGTTTTGGATAAGAATAAGTTAAAATTGATTGTTAGGGTTAGATGGAAGTGATTCTGAACTCTTTTGATTAACTGTTAGGGTTGTGTGAAAATTTGATTTTGTATGTTGAGAACACCTTGTTTCTGTGCTAGTCTGTTAATGCATGTTGATAGGGTTTGGCATGGGTGTTAATTTGATGTTGGATGGATAGATTGGTTATGGAGGCAGAGAAATTTTTGCTTGTTTTCACAGGCGCGCTAAGCGTGCCCCTATTACCCTGTTCTGGTTATTTTCATTTTTTCTGTTGTTTCTGATTTAAATGTGTGGAAATGTTGCTGTTGGTAATTTTTATGTTGAATATTTGAGTTTGAGACAGGTTGGTTGCAGGGCAGATTATGCTTGCATGCATGACCACGCTAAGCGCGCTCTGGTCGCGCTAAGCGCGCCCCCTGGGATCAAATTCTTTGATTTTTAATTTTTCATCGACTGTTTGACTATTTTGAGTTGACCCGGGGTTTCTTATGATTTTTATTGAATTTCCTGGGTGGTGGTTTAACTTGTTTGGTGCTGTTTTGGTATGTTTTTTCTTGATTACAGATAGCTCCAAAACGTGTCTGCTTCAGCACTGGACAATCATCACAGCAGAGACAGCCGCCTATGGAGTATGATGCGTATAGATTTTTAGGGGCTAAGCAGCAGGGTAGATACCTCGAGCTGACCCGAAGAAGTATTTGGACAGAGCGCATTTTCAGGATTAACCCGCAAGGGGAGTTTCACGGCTGTCAAAACGTCATTAAGTCGCATGGATGACATGCTCTCCTAACTCCACCAACCCTGCTCAACTACTAGATAATGCGTGAGTTCTATGCGAACGCCATTCCGACAAAGGGTCAGATGTACACTTTCAGGACTTATGTCAAAGGGAGACATGTGTCATTCTCGAGAGATGCGATTAATGAATATCTGGGAAACCCGTTGGTTTTGGCCGAAGGTGAGCAGTTCTCTTACTATAAGAGGGTGGCTAGGAAGAATTGGAATTTGGAGAATGTCTGCTTGTCCTTGGCACACCCGGGACGAGGATTTGAGTTGAATGCATCGGGAAGGCCAAAGATGCTGAAGAGAGGAGATATGAATACTACAGCTCAGGTTCTGATGACCCTTGTCTTGCATAACATCGGGCCAAGGAGTCATACCTCCTCCATTCCGGTTGACATTGCATGTATACTTTACTACATCATGGAGGAGAGATAGGTTGATGTGGCTAGGATCATTTCTGATGGGATCCGAACCATAGCCGCTAGTGGACATCGCTTGGGCACTAAGGTCTCGACAATTATGGTATTTCCAAGACTTATTATGGGACTGTGTACGCGAGCGGGTGTCCCAATCCCGGGTGTGGTCTATAAGACCATAAAGGGGGTAGTGACTAACACTTAGATCTAGAGTCACTGTGTGCCGAGACTTGACCAGCCACCACCAGCCCACCCAAATCAGCCACCACAGCAGCACGACGAAGTTCCACCCGCTGACCAGGCCTTTGATGAGCGTGTTGCGTGCATGTACACGTGGGATATGTATATGGCTCATCAGAGGGTCTTTTCATTTTTGCACCCATCCTTGCGAGCTTTCTATTTGCAGGTTCGTGAGCCACAGGTTGAGCATCCATTCCCGACGCAGGAGGACTTTGACGCTTATGTAGCTTGGCCTAGGGACATGCCTTTCCATTTTCGGAGGGGGACATGTTCCACCTCAGGGTGCTCAGGTGTCCCAGCCAGAGGCTGATAGGGATGATGAGGATGCAGACGGTGCGAGGATGTTGCGGCGGTGGAGGTCAACGACAGTGATAGCGGGGAGAGCACATGAGAGATTGGTTCCGAGGCTAGCTCTGAGTAGCCAATCCTGGGTTATCTTATCTTTTGTTTATTTTTATGTCTGAGCTTTCTAGATTTCGTTGTTATGTTTTTATTGTACTTCTGGATCATTTTGTACCATCCTTGAAAGGACGAGGAACATATGTGCGGCACCATTGTTTTGGTCGTCGCAAATTTTGGCATTATGATAATATGTTAGTATTTTGAGTAGTTATTGCAATTGTTAGTTTTAGTAGAAATTTTTTGATTTTGTGTTGTTCCTAAGTTGAAAACTTGAAGGAACCGTGTGACTAATATCAAGATTGATGAATCAATAAGCAATTGAGTGGTAATGATATGATCGAGTAAACGTACCATGCAAGATACATTTTTATCGCTTTCTAAACTAAGCATGGAAATGAAACTTGTGATGAGTGTAAAACTTGTAGTCATTACTTCTTTTGAAATACTTGTTCATTTTTGAATCATTTAGAACATTGCCTTTGTGAGGAAGCTTTCATTGTTTAATATATGCAGGATACTGACATTCTTGTTTAACTCATTCTTATTATGTTGAAATCATGCATGTGTGTTAATTTGTGAAAAAGAAAGAAAAGGATCAAGGCAATTTTTGTGCCTTTTGAGAAAAACCACTTGAACAAATAAGAATGATCAATCTACCTTGTGAGTGAGCGAATATTTGATAACCCCTTTGAGTCTTTGTATCAAGATCCGTGTGAATAATTGAAATGTGTAAATATTGTGCATGAAAAAGAAGTGAATTTTGAAATGGATCTTGAAATTTTGTTGTGAAACTTTTTGAACCCTAACTTTAAGTATGGTTGCTCTGTTTGTTCCTTGCCTTAAATGTGTGAGAGCATTCCTAATTATCATGTTTTGGTTGTGTTCGAAGTTGGGGAGAAAAAGGTAGATTGAGGTATCATAAAAAATAATGTCGTTTTGAATGATGAAAGAGCTTGAAAGAAAGAAACAAATGAAAAAGAAAAGAAATTGGGCATGAATTGCCAACAAAAAGCTCAAACTTGTAATGGTGCCTCAAAAGAAAGAAAACAAGAAGGTTAAGGTCTTGAAGTGCTATGATTGTGAAATTGGAATGCTCTTTAGGAATAGGCATTTTTGTTTCAATGACTTTGATAAGTGACCCTTCCTTGTAGCCAAGCCAAATTACAACCCTAGAAGACCTTGTGATTCCTTCTTTTTCATTCATTAATGCATGTTGTTTGTTGAATGCATAATTTGTTTCGGATGTTTGCAGGATTTTTTTAGTGAGTGATAAAACCTCATATTGTTTTCATCCATTGATGAATGTGTGCTTAAGCATGATTCATTTTTAAACTTGTATTGCTCAGGAAGTTTTGAAGTGTGTTTTTGCACTTAGCAATAGTTTCATCATCATGATGTGTTTGGAGTTTGATAAGTTATCTTGTTGTTACTTTTACTTTTTAAACCATGAAATTGTCGTTGTTTCTATTGGGTTGATTCTGATTTCTTGTGCGGGTTTTCGGGTTCGTTTTTAGATTGAGACACTTTTGTTTTAGGACAAACAAAATAATAAGTTGGGGAGAGTTGTTAAGGGCCAAATTGTGCATACTTTTGACTATATTTTATTGCCCTTTCCAATGATTTCCTTTACATTTTAGTAATAAATCTATTAAGTTTTAGTGTAAATATGCAAGTTTCCGATTTTATTGTAAATATTGTGAATTATGATCATTTTGATGCTCTTTGATAGGTCTTCTTGCTTATTTTTGATGATAGGAACATATGGTGAAGAAAAGAAGGCCTAAAAGATCATTTTCAAGGCGATCGTGTCGGTAACCCGCACTTAGCATGCTTTTCAGCGCGCTCTCAGCGCACTCTTATTGTTAAGGCAGTAGCTAAGACCTTCAACCGCACTAAGCGGTCTGCTACCGTGCTTAGCGCGCTTTCTGGGGAATTGCCTCTGTTTTGCTGATCACGCTTAGCACGCTCCTGATGGCACTTAGCGCAGTGCCAGTTACCGCACTTTGTGCACTTGCTATAAATATCTTCTCTTGTAGAGTTTCTCTCTCTCTCTCTCTCTCTCTCCCTCTCTTTCTCTTGTCATTTTACACTTTTCAGCATTTTTAGAAAGTAAAAAGGGTTTTTTAGGTCAAAAACCTTAGAAACTCAAGGAGAAGTGAGAATCAAATCTTTGGAGCATCAATCCTCGATTCTTCGACTTTGATGCTAGCAAAGCTTCATTTCTTACTTGTTGATCAAGCTACCATGGTGATGGGTAGCTAAACACTTTTGTGTCAAGATTAGAGGTAGTTAATCTTGCTTTTATGTATTCATTTTGATCTTTTGTATGTGAACAAGGTTTATGATCAATAGATGATGAAGATCTTTGCTTTTAATGTTGTATTTATGGTTTGAATCACTTTAGACATAGATTTTCCAAGTCTTTATCTAATTTCTTCATCTATTAACCAACAAACTCTAGACATAGATTTGAAAGTTAATATTTTCTTTGTATCGATCTTTATGTTTATTGTTTCGATTGTTATTTCGAGAAATCATCTAGTGATTAAAACAATAATACCCACGGAGCCACTTTAGAAATAAACGGATTCGCGATTGTATTGATCGAAACTAAGTTCACATGCTAGATTAATCGGATACCTATGAAAGGGGTTAAAGAAATCTAATCTTAACATGCTTTTCTTAAAACAAAACATATTTGCCCTAATTTACTCTTTGCTACAAAACTTATGCTACAAAACAAGAACTCTTTGAAAACTCGTTACTTAGAACGTTAGACTATTGAACGGCGAGCATCTAGATATTTGAGCAATCCCTGTGGATACTTAAATTCTGGAAAGTAGATCACAGATGTCCTAAGAAATGTCGAGACATTGATCTCTACTAATTAAACTGAACAAGGACAGAACAGAAACATTCAAAAACCCTTCAGGTTAAAACAATGTCATGACAGATGTTTCAACATCAGTCAAGACTTAAACTTCTGATCAAGAGCAGACTGAATATAACATAACAGAATGATAAATAACACAAAGATATGATGACCCAGTTTGGTGAACAACAACACCTACATCTGGGGGCTACCAAGCCAAGAATGAATTCACTATTAGTAGTATTAAATTAGAGCAAAACCCCCTCGTTTACAAATCCTCACTTAATCCCTACCCGGTACAATTCTACCTAGAAATCACCATCTAGATAAGAGAAACCCATCTCAATTCCTAAATCACCTCAGTGATATCTAATAGTTACAACCTCTGGAAACTTCATCAATTTGTTCAATTGAAAGAAACCCATTCCAGTACAATATTCAGTCAAGACTCTTGACTAACAATAACTCTTGAATTTGCTTAATAGCTTCATCCAAGAACAATACACAATTCATTACCTACAGATTTCTGAATCTATAAAACTATGTCTACCACAATGTATCAAATGATACAAAGGGTGACTCACAACACAAGAAAGTACACGACTCTCAAAACCCTAAACCCTTATTTTTAACTTTACAAAAGTGTTAATAAGAATTATTATTCTACCCTAGGTCTTAGTCTTCATTTTATAATCTTCAGTTGTCCATGGGTTTCGAAATATCTGTTTATTTATTCCTTGATCCATGTTCTAATTGCTTCTTAAATCTTGGACCAGATCTGCAACAACCTGATATATCAGACCAAGATGTCGAGTCCACAAGCTTGGACATCTTGTCTGGCATGTCTTCTTTCAGCAGAATTCTTCATGTTGAAACATCTTGTTCAACACCATGTTTTACCAAAATTTAGTCAAATCTTTTAGAGCCTTCAGCTACGTTAAAACACCCACCTAAAATACTTTTCAACAAAATGGCGTCGTTGCTGGGGATTATTGTCGATATTGATATTGCAAGAATTGCAATAGTTTAGTGATTTTAAGATATTTTTATTGTGAATCTCTTACCTCTGTAATTCTCTTGTGCTTTTTAATTTGTTTGGCTAGTGTGCAGAATCTGTTTATGCGAGGGAGTGTACCTATAGAAGAACTTCTTTTTGATCCTGAGATTGAAAGAACTGCTCGTAGGCTCAATAGCAGAACAAGGCAGAGACGACAACTTGCTAGAGAAAGACAAGAGCGAGGAGAATATTTTTCATCCACACCAATTGTTACGCCAAACATGGCAGATCCACCTCCACCACCACCTCCTGCTTCAACACCATGTATCAACAGCCCAAGGCATAATGCTCAGTTTGCGCGCAACGCCCACAATGGGAGGCATCCTGAGATGAAAACTGGAATTCTTGCGCTTCTATACCAAAATCCTTTTACCGGTATGGATCATGAGGATCCTTTCACTCATCTCACAAAATTCTATGAAATTGCGGGTGCAACAAGAGTGCCAAAAGCTGAAGAAGAATCATTGTTCAAGAGACTATTTTCGTATTCCTTAATTGGGAAGGGAAAGGAATGGTATCTTGATCAATCAACTTTGGTTATGATGGATTGGAATTTGTTAGAAGAAAAGTTCCTTGAACGATTTTTTCCACACAATCTATTCATGGAAGCAAAGACGGAAATTTTGGTGTTTGCTCAAGGCGGAAATGAATCTCTCAATGAAGCTTGGGAGAGGTTCAAATCCATGTTACAAAAATGTAAGGGTCGCGGTTTTGATGAACTTACTCAAGTGCACATCTTCCGAAATGGTCTCCAATTGGTCCACAAGACTTTATTGGATGCTACTTCGGGTGGATCGTTAATGTCCAAGAGCACCGAAGACGCAATTGCTATTATTGATAGGATGACACTTAATGATCACCAAGGAAATCATAATCGTGGTACAATGCAAAGGAAATCGGGCATGATCGAGTTGGGAACAAATGATACTATTCTTGCTCAAAACAAATTGCTTTCATAACAAATGGAGTTGTTGACTCAATATACTTTAGAAACCCTAGACAATAATGAGGGTAGTAATCCTCTCATACTTACTATTCTCGACGACAATTTCTTCAATCCTACAAAATACGTGTCTTTGTTTTTAATTATTCTCTAAAATAATAATATATTATAATTTATATCTATCGATTTTCAATTTAAGCTAAATTATTAAATCTTGTTGGAATTAAACCCAAGACTTTGAGTAATTCCGAATCAATCATGATGAACAAGATTCAATCAACTGATTGAATTCTCTTCTTGTTCTTCACTCTTCACTTGAGTGAATCAACCAACCTTGATTGTAAGATGATTATCTCTAAACAATGACAATGAAAGGAAAAAAAAGATGAATTTGGCATGAAAGAGAATTAAGGATTAAATACAAAATAGGGGAAGAAGAAGAACAATTTCTACATAGTAACTCTCTGCTCTCAAAACTGCAATTTTATTCAAGTGAATCATATTACAATAATAGGGTTCTCCCTATTTATAGATTTTTCTTGCATGGTCCCTAAGCAATGCCAAAAAACAAAAGCCCAAAATACATAATTCTGCCAACACTACAAAATTAGGTTTAAGGCAAAATCTATGTCGAGGCTAACTCCTCGACACATCGACAACTAGGTGTTTCGACACACACACTAGGCTATTCGACAACTTCCTTGTCCATCTCGACCTGCACTTCATCATATATCTTAATTTCTTAAACACTTCGACCTGCACTTCTTTCGTTATGATATCTACAATATGATTCTCAGTTCTGCAGTGTTTCCAAGTTCATCTTCCCATCTGCTACCTGCTTGATAGCAAACATGGAGATAGCAAACATGTTTTCAATATTCATGGTAATTGCTCTATGATTCTTCCCTGTAATCTCCTCGACCAGATTCATCATCCACGTTACTTAACATGCACATGGAGAATCTGCTATATACTCTGATTCACATGAAGATAGTGCTATGAGTGGTTCTTTTTTTGAACTCCAAGCAACTAGTGCACTACCTAACATAAACCCATAACCAACTGTGGATTTTCTATCCTCAGCATCACTACACCAACTTGACTGTTGTATCTCACTAATTTGCATTCTTTTCCTTCATTAGCCGTAGAAAATAAAATTCTATACTCGAGAGTTCCTTTCAAATACCTTATTATCCTCTTCATCGATGTGAGGTGTGATACCTCTGGCTTCTGCATGAACCTACTTATCATACCTGCATTGTATTCTAGATCAGACCTTGTGTGACAAAGGTATCAAAGTGATCCAATGAGTCTTCTGTACTGTGTTAGATTGACATCATCTTCATTTGTGTCTTTTAATAGTTGCATTTTGGGCTCAACTGGAGTCGAAGTTGGGTTGTAATCTTGCATCTCAAGTCTCTTGAGTATTTCGCCTGCGTATCTTCTTTGGTGCATCATCAAGCCTCTCCTGCTCTTGTAGAATTCGATGCCAAGAAAGTATGAGAGATTTCCCCAGTCTGACATTTCAAACTCCTCACTTAGATCTGTTAGACGAGGGCACTGATATAGAAGGAAGGGGGGGGGGGGTTGAATAGATCACTTAATTTTAATAATTTGCTCTTCAAAAAATTGTTCTAAAATATGCGAAAGCGGCCTCAGATCAAAACTCGTATATCCGAACCTTTATTCGAAATATTGGATATGCAAAACCGAATGGAATGATCTTGATGAGAGAGTAGAATCAATAAGGTTCCCAATCAAAAATTCAAATAAAATCCACTTAAGGTGAACAAGTTTCCAATGCTTAAATGAGGATAAAATTTAAATTGACAATTTATCAAACATTTTGTAAGTTATCAATATATCAAACACTTGGCGTGCGAAACAAACCAACTCAAATTTCCTTTGAATTTGTAGTGCGGAATTTTTCTCACTTGCAATCAAAGTGATTGCAATGGTTTTACACAGTTGTTTGAAACACTACAAATCAATCAAAATATTGCTAACAATGGATTTCACACAATCTTCAACAATATAAAAGTAAAGAGATAGATAGATAGAGAGAGAGAGAGAGACACCCAATTTGTTTAGGCGGTTCCCCTGTTCGTCATCGCATAGGGTACGTCTGCCCTTAATTCTTAAATAGAATTGAGATATGTATAAAATCTGTTCTGGACTGGGCCAGCGCCTGACCATCAGTCGGGCAGGCCCAACCCAACATCATGTTAAGCGGCCCATTATGGCCCAATTCACCTCCTCATCGGGCACACCCCAGCGCCATGACCCGTCGAGCATACGCTACACGTGCCGGGGAGAATTCACGGCTGTCCCCCCTCCCCGTTCTCTACGTGTTCTCTCCGCGGGGGCCGTCATAAGGTAACGCCTACGTTCGAAAGAGCTGGTCATCCCACCTTCCAGAGATCACGGGACCGTTACTCTAGGGTGAAGACCACGTGCTGGTCTTCACTATGCCACGTAAGCCCTGGCAGTTATCTGTACTGGGCTGGGTCATAAGGCCCAAAGCAGATGACCATTGACCCTGCGCCGGGGGCAGCCTATAAATACCCTCTCTCATGAGGGGATCAGGTTACATGACATTCTAACTCTCACTTACTTTCTGTACTTGCTTACTTCTGTCCTTACTTTGGCATCGGAGTACCTTGCAGGTACACCCCCCCACCGTCTTATCACCATGGAGTAGCGGAGTTCAAGACGTTGCTGGCCACTAATCTCCTTTCTGATCAGGTATGATCAGTGGCGCCGTCTGTGGGAATCTTTGCTTCCCCATTTTCCTCTTCATAAAACCAAAGCAACATCCATTTTTCTAACAACCATGGCATGCTCCCAGCCTGAAACCAAGACTCCGGACACCGCCTTTGCGCAGTTCGACAACGGAGACGACCACGAAGATAATGTGGTCGTCAACGTCGAAGAAGGCGACGGGCATACTGCCTCCCCTTTCTCTGACGACGCGGCTTACAACGCCGCCTAACAGGGCAACGCCCCCGCTGTCTACCAGCCGATCCCCGCGCCACCAAATACTGATCCGAACATGGTGACCCTGTTCGCTCTGATCAATCATACCAACCAACTGATCTCCCAACAGAACATGAGGATTGAAGCGCTCAAAAGGGGGAGACAACGACACTCTCCCCCACGGAGACATCGTCGCCCTCCAACTCCCGCTCGTTCTCCTTCCCCGCGAAGGACACCACCGGTCGACTCTAAGAGCCCGACTCCCCCACCTGCGGGACGCCGCCCGCGCCTGGAACGACCCCAGCCTGTGGTCACCCAGAAGCGCCATCGTTCGCCTCCTCGGAAGGAACAACGACACTCTCCTTCCCAGAAGAAGAGCAAAGCTGACGACGAAAAGGCAAAGAGCCGTCCAAGGAGTTCCCCCCGACGACACGGGCCTGCTCGGGGCCACCACTCCCCATCACGATCACCGGTAAGTAGCGATGAGGACGACCAGCGGACCCCGCTATCCAGGGAGATTATGGAGACCCCTATACCTGTGGGGATGGAAAAGCCTCCACCCTTGGAGACGTACGACGGCACCGCCGACCCCGACGACCACGTCGAGAGCTTCGAGGTTATGCTCAACTACAGGAATGTCCGGGGAGCTATTAAGTGTGGGCTCTTCCCGACCACCCTCCGAAAAGATGCCATGGCTTGGTACAAAAGCCTTGCACCGGAGTCCATCATTGCTTGGAAGCAACTGAAGAGACAGTTCTCCAGGAATTTTATTGCATCTCGCCGCCATTCGAAGACGGTGGCCTATTTGGAAGCCATCCTCCAAGGGAGGGATGAATCTCTCAGAGACTACATCGAGAGATTCAACCGGGAAGCCGTCGAGGTACCCGTTACCGACGACATAAAGAAGTTTCTGATCGAGCGGGGACTGCTTCACGGGACCGAGTTCGCCAAAGCTGTGGGCATCCATAGACCCCACAACTTGGAATACCTCCTCCACCGAGCCCAGTCATACATCCAGTTCGAAGAGTCGGAGGTCGCCCACGTTGCCCAAGACTCGCGACACCGAGATGGCCCCCGGAGCTCCAGGGATGAAGACTCTACTGCCCCCCGATGTCCGGGGGGGGGGGGGGGAGAGAGAAGACGCGAAGGCCGTCCTAGGGACTCTCACGAGCCGAAAGGTCTAGCTGGCCGGTTCACGGAGTACACTCTGCTCAACGCTCCCCGCGAGCGAATTCTCTCCGAGTGCGCCAACTCGGAATTTCATAAAGGGGGTGTCCGCTTTCTGAAGCTGACACCCCCCAAATCAAACATGGACAAGTCCAAATACTGCAGGTTCCATCGGAGCCACGGACATGTCACCGAAGACTGCATCTACATCAAAGATGCAATAGAGGTCCTGATCAAGGAGGGGCACCTAAAGCAGTATACCAAGAGGAGTGACGCTTCTCGTCCAGATGCCCGGGACACACAAAGCATCGAGGAGACGACACCTCCCTCCGGGGAAAATAGACTGCAAGTCGCCTTAAGCGTCACTCGACCAGAGGACTTTTATGTTCCCGAAGGGATCGAGGACGTCGCGGCTGTTCGTAGCATGTGGGAGAGTTTTCCCCCTGCGGACCCTGTCACAGCCCGTAGCACGTGGGAAAGTTTCCCCACGGCGATGGTTATATCAGGCGGGGGATTCAACAAGGTCTCCATCGGGTCAATCAAGCGGAAGTTTGACGAGCTGGAATCCACGACCTCGACACAGACTGCCACCTTGGAGAAAGTGCAAGGGAAATCAAACCCCATCACCGTCTACCTCGAGGAACTGCCAGGCGGTGCGCCCAAATCCACCATCCCTCTTCTGATCTGGGCACAGATGGCAAATTTTGACGTCCGCAGAATCCTGGTCGACCAAGGGAGTTCGGTGGACATCATGTACGCCCACCTCTTCGAGACTCTCCAGCTCGACGAAAAACACCTGACCCCTTACGTGGGCTCGAATCTACAAGGGTTCAACGACACCACCACCAGACCGTGGGGTTATGTCGAACTAATGGTCACTTTCGGGAGCAAGGATACTGCCTGACAAGTCAAGACCCACTTCCTAGTGGTGGACTACCCCTCCCTGTACAATTGCATCATGGGGAGAACCACTCTGGCTGAACTCACGGCAGTACCATCTACGGTCCATCTGAAGATGAAGTACTATACGGCCAGAGGCCGGATCGTCACCATGCACGAGGACATTGAAGCTACTAGAAGATGCTTCGAAGCTGCGACCAAGGGCCTGAGCTCAATCAACGTCAAGCCCAAGGATGAAGATAAGTCAACCCCAGACGCAGTTCAGAAGCCACTCCCGTCCGTCAACGTGGTGGACCTCGAAAGTCGCTTCCCCGGTGAGCAGGAAGAAGAGGAAGCAGCGGGCAATTACCTCCCTGCTGAAGGCAACGGGCAACCTCTCCACCCAACGCACCTCATCCCAGACGGAGACTTCGAGCTCATTGCCCTCGGAGACGATCTAGATAGGAGCGTGAAGATTGGCACCGGGCTCCCCGACCTGGCAAAGAAGCAACTGAAGGTATGCCTCAGAGAGAACGTTGATCTGTTCGCGTGGAGCACATCAGAGATGCCCGGCCTCGACCCCGAGGTGGCCTGTCACCAGCTCACTGTAGATCCATCCGCTAGGGCTGTAGTGCAACGTAGGCGTAGCCAGTCTCCCGAGAAAGTGGAGACTACTGAAAAAGCTGTAAAGGACCTCTTAGAAGCAAATTTTATTTCGGAAGCCAGGTACACAACCTGGCTGTCCAATGTTGTACTTGTCAAGAAAAATAATGGAAAATGGAGGATGTGTGTTGACTATACCGGTCTTAACCGGGCGTGCCCGAAAGATTCTTATCCATTGCCTAACATCGACCAGTTAGTCGACAATTATGCAGGTTTCAAACTATTGTCCTTCATGGATGCCTACTCGGGGTACAACCAAATCCCCATGGCCAAGGCCGACAAGCAGTACACCGCCTTTATGACCGAGTCGGGAAATTACCACTACAACGTAATGCCCTTCGGCCTGAAGAACACCGGCGCGACCTACCAGCGGATGATGAACAAAGTCTTCTGGGGAGAGATCGGCGACATGCTCGAGGTCTACATAGACGACATGATCGTCAAATCCACATAAGAAGTCGACCATGCTACCCATCTCGCGAAGGTCTTAGACACAGCGAGAAAATGCAAGATGAGGTTCAACCCCGACAAATGCACCTTCGGTGTCCGGGCGGGCAAGTTCTTCAGTTTCTACCTCACGGAGAGAGGAATCGAGGCAAACCCCGACAAGTACAGGGCATTCTCCGAGATCCCGACCTCGAACTCGAAGAAGTCGATACAGTCGCTGAATGGGATGCTGACCTCGCTTTCCCGCTTCGTGGCCAAGTTCGCACAGTACGCACTCCCATTTTTCAAGCTTCTACGCCATAAGGCCACGTTCGAATAGACTGAGGAATGTGAGCAAGCGCTCCTCCACCTCAAACAAGTCCTTTCGCAACCCCTAGTTCTTTCACGACCATAGTGCGGGGAGACCTTATTCCTATACCTCGCCATCACGGGCGAAGCAGTCAGCGCGGTCCTAATCCAGGAAACCATCGACGGGCAGAAGCCAATTTACTTCACCAGCAAAGCCCTCCAAGGTTCGAAACTTAGGTACCAACAAATCGAAAAGGTCGCCCTGGCTCTCATCACCGCGGCCAGAAGGCTGCGACATTACTTCTTGGCCTACACGATTGTGGTGAGGACCGAGCAGCCCATCAGGAACTCCTCGGTCGGTCGGACATGGCGGGGAGGATGCTCAGATGGTCGCTCGAACTCACTGAGTTCCACATCCAATACGAAGGCAGAAAGGCCCTGAAAGCTCAAGTACTGGCCGACTTCATGGCAAAAATGACCCTCCCAGAGCCTTCGACCAACGGATCCCAAAAGTGGACGATCTACATCGACGGGGCATCCAGCTCGAAAGGCAGTGGAGCAGGCATCATCCTCGAGAACGAGGAAGGCATCCTGATCGAAGTCCCTCTCACATTGTCTTTCCTGACGTCGAACAATCAGGCAAAGTACGAGGTTTTCCTCGCCGGGTTACACTTAGCTGAAGACCTCGGGGCCAAAGAGGTCAAAATATTCACCGACTCCTAGTTCGTGGCCTCCCAGGTACGGGGAGAATACTAAGCCAAGAACGACAGCCTTATCGAATACTTGGCTCTGGTGAAGGAAACGATGAAAAAGTTCTCCTTGGCAGAAGTGAATAACGTCCCGCGCGAACACAACACTCGAGCGGATGTTCTACCGAAACTCGCAAGCACAAAGAAGAAAGGTGAGAACAAATCCGTCATTCAAGAGGTGCTCTCTCGTCCGAGCATCTAGAATGCCGCCCCTATGGCTGACGTGAACACCATCTGAGATAGCCATAGCTGGATGACCCCGGTGTACGAGTACCTCAGCACGGGCAAGCTACCCGACGACCCTAAAGACGTCGGAGTTGTTAGGTGACGCTCCTGCTCCTATACAATCGTCAAAGACAAATTATATCGACGCGACTTCTCGATCCTTCTTCTCAGGTGCGTCGAGGAGTCCAAGGTCCCCGGTTTACTCCAAGAGATCCATGAGGGGATCAATGCACAACACCTCGGCGGACGATCACTAGCCCGTAAAACGTTGCGAGCAGGGTACTACTGGCCCACCATGTAACTAGACGCCAAGGAACATGTCAATAATTGCGACAGATGCCAACGACACGGGGACATGCACCTGGCCCTGCCCAGTGAGCTCAAAACGCTCTCGTCCCCATGGCCGTTTGCATGGTGGGGGATGGATATCCTCGGGCCCTTCGTCGTGGGGTCGTACCAAAACAAATACCTAATCGTCGGCGTTGATTATTTCACGAAGTGGATCGAGGCCGAAGCCCTGGCCAAAATCACGACCCACAACATACTACGTTTCTACAAGAGGAACATACTAGCTCGGTTTGGCGTACCCTAGGCAATTGTCACCGACAACGGGACACAATTCACTGATAAGAACTTTCAGGACTTCGTCGCAAAGCTGGGCAGGAAGCAACACTTCACCTCGGTCGAGCACCCACAAACTAACGGCCAGGCTGAAGCCGCAAACAGGGTGATCCTGCGAGGACTGAAACAGACACTGGGCGACGCCAAGAAAAGATGGGTCGAGGAGGTACACAACATCCTCTAGGCCTACAGAACAACCCCAAACTCCACTACTGGGGAGACCCCCTTCCGGTTGACCTACGGAACCGAGGTAGTGATCCCTGTGGAAATAAGGGAACCTTCGAGAAGAACAGAGTCTCCCTTCGACGAGGAGACGAATGATGAGGCCCTCCGGGAGGAGCTCGACTTCGTCGAAGATATAAGGTCGGGCGCATCCCTCCGCGAAGCCTCACTCAAGCAGAAGATAACTATGCGCTATAACAACAAAGTTATTAAACGCGATTTTCAAGTAGGCACCCTCGTCCTACAAAGGAACCAGAAATATTCGCGAGAAGACAAGCTCGCTGCAAACTGGGAGGGCCCCTACCGCGTCCGCGCAAAAACCGGGACAGGAGCCTACTACCTCGAAAACCTACACGGGGAAGAACTTGCTCGACCATGGAATGCTGAAAAGCTTAAACAGTATTATGGTTAAACACTGCCCGCGACCCCTCCACGTCGCGACTACGGGGGCGCACTAAGGTACAAGCGCGACTCCCTTCGATACAAAAGACAAGACCCATGTTGTGTGTGTGCGAGGACCCTTGTTCGACGAGGACACCTCAATCGAGCTCCACCGTCGTCGTACCAATTTGGCAAGGCACCCAGCTCGCGATGGGAAGCCCACACCATGAAGCTAAGACCTCAATTGAGCTCGTAGCCTCGTCGAAGGTCGGGATACATCTCCGACCACTTGACCAGTTCCCTACACTGTCGAGGATCAACAGAGTTGAGCAAAACCCCCCAATTACTTAGATACAAACGAAACAGATATATCAAACATACAAGCATCACACACATAAACAAAAGACAAAGCATTAAATCGGGCAGACGCATGTTGTTCAGAAAGTACATTCAAATATCACATGCCCTTGGCGCGCAGGCCGGGCAGAAATAAATACAAAATCACGGAATGCAGGCCGAACTAAACAAAGTCAAAAGAAAACGACACGCAGGCCAACTAAGCAAAAGAAAAATTAAACTGTGTTATCCTCAGGCTGCTCATCTTCCATAGTCACATAATCATCATCTTCCTCAGAGGCCGGTTGGATAATCTGACCGTCGACCACATCATGGTAGGAGCTAGTCCCTTCAGTGATGAGGTCGGGGTTCACGATCCGTAGCTGCTTCACGGCATTAGCGAAGCCCACCTCGACAACCTTAAGGACATCCTGTTCAGTCTGCCCGAGCCTCACGATAAAGTCAGCCCGAGAGGTCAGCTACTTGTCCTCCTCAGTTTCCTTTTCATCGGGGCGGGCAGCCGCCTCCAGCTCGACGATCCTTTCTAGGAGATTCTTCCTTTCCTCAACGGAGCTCTTCAATCTCCCCTCCAGCTGCCACTGAAGCTCGATCTAGGCTTCGTTTTGCTTTTTACATTCGGCGAGGTCCTTGCTCAGTCTCTTCATCTCGGCCTCTACTGACTTGAAGCTATCATGCAGCTTAGCCAGCTCCGCTGACGGACAAGTCTCGTCGTTCAGGACTAAGGCTGAAGCACAAACCCGCATCACCACTGCGACGTCTTCCACCAAGGCTTTTATCCTCAAGACCCGGTCAGCCCCTAGGATGGCCAGGGCTTCAGGTGCGCTGATGGTCAATGAGTTGGCCCCAAAGAAGAAATCGGGCCTCAGATGACAAGGCAGGAGCACGAACTTCTCGCTTGGGGGACTCTCAGTAAGGTCGACCTGCACATGCCCGGTGGTCCGTTGCCTTTTCGGGGACCCCTGTGAGTTGGGAGATTGGCTGCACTATGGAGAACCGGAGGAGTCCCTGGGGGTCGGGATGGGACCCCGCACCTACTGTCTAACCTGCTCGACTCGTCCTTTTCCACTTTTCTTCGACCCTCGGGTAGCTGCCAACCTCTTAATGCGCTCCTCTGCGCTTGACATTTTTCCTGCAAAGGAAAAAATTGAAACACGTCAGTAAACTGAAGGTAAAAATGTACAAAAAAGCCCAGCCAAGGGGTTGTTCGCCACCTAACAGCTCGAGGGCATCCTCGTCGATAAACGTCTCGAGGAGAGCCCTCGTATTGATCAACCGAGGCTCCTCTAAGATCTCCCCGTTGTCGCCATGGATAAACTTTCCGTCCAGAGTCACGACTTGCGCGGGCTTAAAATCGGCGAAGAACTTGACTATCTCCTCGTGGGCCAAACGGTCATCTTCGAACAGCGCGCCTAGGCTAAATATGTAGTTGTTCGTGCCCTTTTTGAAGTGCACCTCTGTCTAATGTAGGGGGAACTTTGCCTCGAGGACCTCCACCTGCTGCCCGTCTATTTCTTTATGCACCCGGCGGTACACTGTTTCTGCGGCCTTGAACGAGACAGGCTTTACGACATACCACCAGGACTTGAAGTGATGGACAGATTCCATATAAGTCCAGAATAACCTGTTCACCTGCTTGAAAGATGCCCAGCTATGCCTTCCCTCAATCGTCTACCTCTGCAGGTGAAATATCCGGAAGAATAGAGGTATGGTTGCCTCGATACGGAGATGACGGCAGACGAGCTCGAAGGTGCGAATGAAAGCGAGAGCGTTGGGGTGCATTTGCGAAGGTGCCAGGCGTATCCAGGTGAACACCTCTTACTGGAAACCACTGAAAGGCATGCGCCATCCCGCCTCGTCGAAGATAAACTCATATAGGGGAAATCTCATCCCTTTGAATGTCGAGCAGATATGGTGGTGCGATAGAGGCATGTACACCAACCAGTTCTTCGAGGAGCCCTCGAGACGATCCTCGACAGTGGCAAAGACATCGTCAGAATCTGTGATGAACTGAGACACGACGCCCAGAGGCTCTTCGCTAACCCAGTCCTTTGGTGGCCGTTCCTTTCCACCGGTGATCGGCGCCATCGGAGAGTCGAGCTCGTCATCAGTCTCTATAAATCCCTCGGCCATGGTCGCCATTTTACCTGAAAAGCATAAGGAATTGGTGAATTCGATAGTCCAGATCAAATTCACCCTTCCACTGCAAGCCAAGTGAAAGGGCGAAGAAAGGGTCGGGGAACGTGCTAAGAAAACGCCTCTGCCCAGAGCCGTGCTCGGGGATATCCCGTGTCGGGCAGGCATCCCCCTAACCACGGTTATCGAGGGTACTCACACCTTAGACCTCCCCATGCTGGGGAGACATGAAGCTCGAGGATCCAAGCAGATATCCTCAGGAGGACCGTCGTATGTCCCCGGGACCTTCATTAGGTCCACGACGTATTCATCCCACGTCCTCGGGGAATTCATCCCATGTCCTCGGGATCCTCATCAGGTCCCCGAGAGTTTCATCCTAGTTCCCCGAGGCATTCATCAGAAATCTAAATAAGGCCCGTCGTTTTCGCCGGAAGCTCCGTGGTCTCCCTGGGAACTTCATCAGTCCGCCAGAGAAACCACCATAGATAGCGTAAAGTAAGGAGAAAGAGCCAGAAACTTACTTAAAATAACGGTAGGGAATCTCCGGCGCGGCGGCGTACGGTGGAAGGGCTGCGACGGAGGCTGAAGACACGGAGAAAAAGTGGTGAGCAGAGAGAGTGGAAACGTGCAAATGGCACATACCCACCTCTATTTATAGAAGATGACACAGAGCTCGAGGAACCCTAGGCACTTGAGTGCCTAGGATCCTAGATGCCCTAGGCATTGATGGCGAGTGACACATGGTACTCGAGACACGTGCGCACCGTTTCACTTCCCTGTGTGCCTGCAGGGTAAGCGTGTCCGTTTTCCTTTCATCTCCCCGCAGTGTCGACCACGAATAACCTTCAGGGTACAGAAGACCGTCAATCCCCGGGAGTCGCACCCAGCAAACGCCCCCGTGCTCGACCATCTATATTTCCCATCAGCTTGTCATTTCGGGGATGCTGCTCTACTAGAACTTCCTTGACAGATAGGCCGCCTCGCAAGTCATTACTCTAACACTCCGAAGCAATGACTTGGGGGGCTCCTGTTCTGGACTGGGCCAACGCCTGCCCATCAGACGGGCAAGGCCAACCCAACATCATGCTAAGCGGCCCATTAAGGCCCAATTCACCTCCTCGCCGGGTACACCCCAGCGCCATGACCCGTCAAGCATACACTACACGTGCCAGGGAGAATTCACGGCTCTCACCCCGTTCTCCACGTGTTATCCACGCGGGGGACATGTCATTAGGTAATGCCCACGTCCGAAAGAGTTGGTCATCCCACCTTCCGGAGATCACGGGACCGTTACTCCAGGGCGAAGACCACGTGCTGGTCTTCACTATGCCACGTAAGCCCTGGCAGTTATCTGCACTGGGTTGGGTCATAAGGCCCAAAGCAGATAACCATTGGCCCTGTGCTGGGGGCAGCCTATAAATACCCTCTCTCATGAGGGGATCAGGTTACATGACATTTTAACTCTCACTCTTACTTTCTGTACTTGCTTGCTCATGTCCTTACTTTGCCATCGGAGTACCTTGCAGGTACACCCCCCACCGTCTCATCACCACCGGAGTAGCGGAGCTCACGACGTTGCTGGCCACTAATCTCTTTTCTGATCAGGTACGATCAAAATCTGTGTGCAATATTCAGTACAAGAAAAGTCCTAGCAAACCAACAATTAAACCTAATTGTTGAGGTTGAATCTAACCAATTCTCTCCACTTAATTCAGCTGAATCAAGTGCATCAAATACTACGAACAAACCTCCGGTTACAGTTACTCACTTGACCGAAACCCTCCGTTCTTCAAGTCTTTCCTGGCTGATTTCGATCGTAAGATGCTTGACCCTAAATCTTCCAAAATGATCCTTCAATTACCGTTACTTCCTTGATCGAACCCACCGTTCTTCAAGGCTTTCACTCGGCTGAATCTGTGATGCGAAGACTTGTACAAAAACCCCTAAATCTAACAAAATCTTGAAGGACAAAACCCCAATGGTTTTATCAAAGAAAATCTCACTGAATCTCTATCTAAACTTGATTTATAAATCCTACGTTTGGACGTTATCACTCTTGACTAAGCACAATCAATAATGATGATTATGTGTGATTATTGATGAATGCAATTGTGAGAGTGAAAATGAAGAGCAAGCCAATGTTTTTTTCAATTTTCTTCTTTTTTTAACAATGTGGTGCATATGAGTATATATATGTACATGAATGAGTAAAAAAAACTGAGTTTGGGAACACAATGACACAGAAAAATGGGTAAACACATGTGAGAGGTCAACCTCTAGAATCTATGAGTCGACCTGTACAAGGAAGTGGCCAAAACTGCATAAAAATTGGCACATGCGTCGACGCATGCAAGGCAGAAAGATTCAAAAAAATTTCCCTACAGTATGAGTCAACCTGTAGGAGCCCATGCGTCGACCTAGGGTAGGCGCATGCAAGGCAGAGAGTTTTAAAACCTTTTTCCTTAAGTGTAAGTCGACCTATGGTATGCGTCGACCTTTGACATTTTGTATGATCTTATATGTCTAATACATGTACAAGGATCTTTATACACATTTGCAAGAGACGAATGCATGACTTAGACAAGGTGATACCGTCCAAAATACATAAGTACTTAATATCCTAGTTTTGACATCATTAAAACATAGTAAAAAGGAACCTTCCCCTCACATACTCCTCCTTTTTTATGATGGCAAAACCTTGCAAAACCTTCCCGAAACATTGAGTACTCGAAGGACATTCTCCCCCTGACTGAAGGACATTCTTCCCTGATTATATGCACTTCCGTAGAATTCTGAACTTTGTGAACTCGTTTTTGCTTTCTCCCCCTTTGACAACATCAAAAAGAGTAAAACAACTAGTCATTTGGAAACGTAACACAAACATATGATATTGCAACAGATACAACATTAACAATCATCCACATATAATGTTGTCAATGCAAACAATAAAGATAAATAACTCAAGAACCATAGAGCAATAGTGAAGAAATGCATTACACAAAACACATAGTTCAGCACAAGTCTTGAGAAAAACAAAAATAAAACAAAACAAAATGTGAAATGAGATGCAAGACAAGACAACAACACAATGCAATTAACTATGGTCTTTGACCCAGATGAGGTTGACCTCTCCCTCAAAATGTTTGATCTTGATTTTCTCTTTGAGCATGCAGATGTTCACACATATCAAGGACACTTCGGTTGAGAGTGTTGAGGCACAATGAGAGTGCACAATGTTGATTTGCCGAGGTTTCAGCAATTTGATCGAACTGACCCAAGACCCTTGATGCAAAGATATCAAAGTTTTCATTTTGAGCATGAATTTGACCCTGCACTATTTTGTAGCATTCTTCTTGAAGAGCTGCAAAGTTTTGGTTCTCAAGTTGCATACTTAGGAGAATTTCAAGAACGTCTGAATTGTCTATTGGATAATTATTTGGAGAAAGAGGCACATATGAGGTGCCTTTCTCAGACCAAGCGTTTTGACGTTGTGTACCCCATCCTTGGTTATCGTTATTGTCCTGAACTGGAGAGTCACCCAACCAAGCATGATCATCATGACTTTCATAGGGAACCTCGGTTTCCATGGGATGAGTTTCCTCATATTCGTCTTGCTCTTCCTCTTCAGCTTCATTTGAGTTACGGATGTGTCGACTTGAACCCCTAGACTTGAACACACAAGTTTTCAGTTGCTTGTCCCAAATATATCCCATAAGAGTCATAGTCTTTTGACTAAACTCTTGGTCAGCAGTAAGAGAGATGTAAGGGATTCCAGGCACATAAATTCCGGCATGATCTAATATGGTTTGGATCAACTATCCGTAGCATAATGATGAACCTTTGTTGTTTCTTTCAACGCATAAAAGTGATTTACGAAATAGTAACGCCAGTTTACCTTGATCTTGTTCTTAAGGAGATAAACCAAATGAACTTCAACTTGATCAGCCCTTGAGTAACCACCTTTCTTCGGACGTAAAATATGGGAGCCAATCCACTGCAGAATGTGATCATCCCGTTTCAAAAAACCAATTGTGACAGACTTAGGGAAGTTATCATCCGCGACTACTTTCGCAGGAAAAGGATCCTTAAGCATGAAGTTCAACCCGGTCTTAAAATCATATTGTGGAGCCAACTTGTTATCAGTTATACGAAGGTCATGAGAAAGGAGATGACACATGTCAAACAAATCTCGCCACATAGAGCTACCAACATTATAGATTTTTCCCCAATCTTGAAAGCAAACTGATATCGGGTAAATTTACCCATCAAACCAGCATAAAACATTCTGACCATTTCTTCATTATAGTTTGTACTGCATTCCAAAAAATCATTAATCTTTTGATGGTCCAGAACATCTACAATTTCAGGGATATTCATCTTGCCCGCTACCTTAGGGTAATACACATGTTGCTTAACAATAAACCTTTTTAAAAAAAAATTCTCATACACTTCAGCAAGTTTATGAGAAAGTAATGATAAAGCAGTTACAGGAGTTTGAGAGGATGTTGCCCTACCGGACCTTTTTCCTGTTACTCTTGTAGTAGCCATTTGAGAAAACCTCATTTGTTGATGATGATACTCAATTGTAGTCGTTGAAGTGAGTGTTGAAAAGGGAAATTCTTTACCAATTCAGATTTGAAACACTAATTTTTGGAGAATCTTTGAAGGGGGTTTCTAGGGTTTGGAAGGGTTAAGAGAGTTGAGCAACATGCAAGAGAGACACAAATGAAAAATGCAAGACAAAACACAAGCCTGGAAGATATTTATTGAAAAAATTCAGAAAACACGAGCGATGCGTCGACCTCCAGATGCGATGCGTCGACGCATGAGTATAAATTTTTCAAAAAAATTTAAAGTTCCAATATGAGTCGACGCAAGGGGGCCTTCAGGTCGACGCATGACAGGCAGTGGCTTTCAGACTTGAATTTTGATGATCATAGGTCGACCTATAGACTAGACAGGTTGACGCATGCTGTTAAAAGATTAAAAAAACAAAAAAATGATATGTATGATGCATAGAAAGATAAATAACAAGCCTATACCATATCAAACATCAATATGGAAGAAAAGTGAAAAATACAACTATCATTTAAGCATCAAAATTACACTCTACACATAATAGAGAACATCTATTTAGCCAAGATAAAGAGTAAAAGCAATTAGATAGGAAAGATATTACCTCCAATGGTGATGAAAGAAGATTGCACTTACATAGATTAAACTTTAAAACATGGTTAAGCAATATATAAACATGTATAGATAGAGAGCATGCAACAATTCATTAGACACTATCTGAGATATCGAGAACACCAAGTTCCCTACGAATGTTAAAGAAAGGTTCCATCGCGAGAGGTTTTGTAAAAGTATCGACAAGTTGATTTTTTCTATCAACATGCTCTAATACGACATCTCCCTTTTCAACATGATCCCTAAGGAAGTGGTGACGAATCTCAATGTGTTTGGTGCGAGAATGTAGCACTGGATTCTTGGTTAGATTGATGGCACTCATGTTATCACAAAGAATAGGAATACGATGAAGTTTAACATTAAAATCGAGTAGTTGTTGTTTAAGCCACAAAATTTGGGCACAACAACTACCGGTTGTGACGTATTCTGCCTCGGAAATTGACAAAGCAACGAAAACTTGCTTTTTGCTATGCCAACTTACTAAGGAGTTTGAAAAGAAATGACAGGTGCCACTGGTGCTCTTCTTATCCGATTTGCAACCGGAAAAATCGGAATTGGAATAACCAACCAAATTATAATCACTTCCCTTGGAAAACCAAAGCCCAAACTTGGATGTACCACAAGGTATCTAAGTATACGCTTTACCGCTTTCAAATGTGATTCCTTGGGACATGATTAATATCTAGCACACATACAAACACTAAACATAATATTCGATTGAGATGCAGTAAGATATAGAAGAGAACCTATTATACCTCTATACTTCTTCACGTCAATGACCTTACTGTTTTCATCTCGATCTAAATTCACATTTGTGGGCATTGAAGTATCAATAGATTTTGTGTTTTCCATATCAAAGCGCTTGAGTAGATCATATCAATACTTTGTTTGACTCACAAAAGTTCCTTCTTCGAGTTGTTTTATTTGAAGTCCAAAGAAGTAGGTCAGCTCCCCCATCATACTCATCTCAAACTCACCCTGCATTAGCTTTGAAAATTCCTTGACTAAGTGTATATTAGTAGATCCAAAAATAATGTCATCTACATAAAATTGGACTAGAAAAGAGTGATTTCCTTGACGCTTAATAAAGAGTGCAGTATCAACCTTCCCTCTTGAGTATCCTTGATCGAGTAAAAATTTGCTAAGTTGCTCTTACCAAGCCCTAGGGGTTTGTTTGATACCATACAAAGCACTTTTAAGTTTATAAGCGTAATTTGGATACTCATGACTTTCAAAACTGGGAGGTTGAGATACATAAACTTCTTCATTAATATATCCATTTAAGAAAGCACTCTTTAGATCCATTTGATATAGTTTGAAATATTTTGAACAAGCATAGGCTAGCAAAAGGCGTATAGCCTCAAGGCGGGCAACCGGAGCATAAGTCTCCTCATAGTCGATGCCCTCCTCTTGGTTATAACCTTGAGCCACTAGTCGGGCTTTATCACGAGTTATTACTCCGTTTTCGTCTAATTTGTTCCTAAATACCCATTTTGTACTAATTACTTGATTGCCTCGCGGAGGGGGGGACAAGGTCTCATACCTCATTTCTCATGAATTGATTTAATTCCTCTTGCATTGCCAAAAACCAATGTTCATCAAGTAAGGCATCTTTGGAATTTTTAGGCTCAATTTGAGAGACGAAAACAAAGTGATAACGAAAGTTACTTATCTTAGACCGTGTAGTTACTCCTTTTGTGATATCTCCAAGAATATTGTCAATTGGATGATCCTTAGAGGATCTCCATGCCAAAGGAAGGTCATCATTGTTAATTGGATGATCCTCCTCAATCTTTTCAGAGTTGTGATCTTTCTCCTCCTCAACTTTCACCAATTCGGGTTGATCAATCTCTTCTTCAGAGTCTTTAAGTATATCTTGCGAAGAAACACCCGCACCATGAAAAGAAATACCTTTCCCAATAATTTTCGGACAAGATTAATCAAAAGTAACATGCACATATTCTTCCACAATAAGTAATCTTTTATTGTACACTCTAATGCTTTGCTAGATTGAGAGTATCCGAGAAAGATACCTTCATCGGCTTTTGAGTAAAATTTTCCAAGATTTTCTTTTCCATTATTTAAAACAAAACATTTACATCTGAAAAGATAAAGATGTGATACATTTGGCTTCCTACCTTTAAAAAGTTCATAGGGAGTTTTGTTGAGAATAGGACGTATAAGTACCCTATTCAACACATAACACGCCGTACTAACAGCATCGACCCAAAAATATTTAGGAATACCACTTTCATTGATCATAGTTCTTCCTAGCTCCTATAAAATACGATTTTTACGTTCTATCACTCCATTTTGTTGAGAAGTTCTTGGAGCGGAAAAGTTATGATCAATGGCATGTTTCTCACAAAACTCCTCAAAGAGATGGTTTTCAAATTCACCTTTGTGATCGCTTCGGATAGTAACGATGCTAGAATTTAGTTTGTTTTAAGAAACCTTGGCAAACTTTTCAAAAGCTGAAAAAGTTTCACTTTTACTAGCCAAGAAATCTAGAGTAATCATCTACAATAAGAAAACTATAGTACTTTCCACCCAAGCTTTTGATTCTAGATGGCCCAAAAAGGTCCAAATGAAGAAGTTCAAGAGGTCTCATGTAGAAACAACTTTTTTAGATTTAAATGAGATCCTCGTTTGCTTCCCCATTTGTCATGCGTCACATAAGTGATCTTTTGAAAATTTAATCTTAGGTAGACCGACAACTAGATCTTTTGAAACTACTTTATTTGGCAAGTCAAAGTTGACGTGCGCTAAGCGCCTATGCCATAACCAAGAGTCTTTACTCATGGTGACAAGACATTTAGTGCTAGTCAATGATACTTCATTCAAGTCAAGCATATATACATTATTTACCCTCAATCCCTTAAACACATCATCTTTCTTATCATTGTGTTCAATTATGCAACATTCTTTTGAAAAAGAAACTTTATATCCTTTGTCGCACAATTGACTAATGCTAATAATATTGTGCACAAGAACTTCAACAAAAAGGATATCTGAGATAATAGTAAAACAGGTATTTCCTACACCACCTTTTCTGAGTATTGCTCCCTTGTTGTTATCACCATAGGTTACAAACCCTTTCTTCTTTGCCTCTGATGTGCTCCGATGGCACTAACGTGTCCGTCGAACAAAGACTGCAAGTATACAGTTGTTCGTGTAGTTTTAAATAAGGTTGTCGAACCCACTGGGAAGAGATAATCAAACTAATGCAATCTATAGTTGCAGTGTAAAGCTAAGGCTAAGGATTAACAGGTTTTAAACGGAAAGAAGGAATTACTAATTCTAGAGGTTTTAGGAAATAACAATAAAAACGAATATGGAATATGGATTCCGCGTACCTAAGGGACTTGTAGAAGTCGGGTGCTTATTATGACTGAACTTCATTCCGTAGAAAGTACTAACTTAAAGACTCCGTCTCACACTCTCGTGCTATCCACAAGAACCACACCTTTCAACCACAGGATTTTGCTCTCGCTCGCCCGATTTAATTTAAAAGCGTATTTTGGAAGTTAATGAAATTCTAAACGATACCTAAAACGCTCTCGCTATTTTTAAGATCGATGCCTAATTTCTACTATTAGTTCATCCCTCACACTCTCACGCTATCGGTCCGAACTTAGTATACTCCTCACTCTCGTGTCGGAATAATAAGGCATGAAAATTAGAAACAATGACCAAAACTAACATACATTCAATAATTTTGCAACTAAGTTTTCTACGGAGTCCCGTCGATAACGACGGTCCTCATACGCCGAACTCAGATAAATTTAGAAAGACATGGTATTTTTTATTGCAAAATTGACATTAAGAATAACATTTCATACAAAATAAAGTAAATTCAATGCAAAGTAAATATAAGAATAACCTGTAAAATAAAAATGCGGAATTTGTATTGCAAATAATGCCGGCAGGCTTGTTCGGAATCCAAAGTACAACAATGGAAATAAAATTACAATGAAATTTGCGACAATTCCTCGATGCGAGTAATTTCCGCTTTGAAGGTGAATATATGCCTAAAAATATAAATGCAATTCGACAGAGCTTCCGCGTCAAAAATCGGGTGTGTGGAACATGACCAGAGGGTCTTAAATATACAGAAAATTCAGATGATAATTGTCCAGGTCATGCTCCTTAAGTGGAGGGAAAAGTGGAGTGGAAATAACTGCCCAAGATAGTTGCAGAATTTGAATTCTGCAACAGTGCTGCCATGGCGAACGCCATGGTCCTAGTCCTTTTAAATACGTGGCATGCTAGGCTATTGCGAACGCCATATGGTCATGGTGAACGCCATATCAACAAAATAAAAGATTTTCTTCTTTCTTGCTGGATTTTCCTCTTCTTTTACTCTTTTTCGGCTTTTCTCCCGATTCCGCAACAAATGAAGCTGTCAACTGCAAAACACATAAAACAAAGTCAAATTCAACTAAAACTCGAATAAAAATAGATGAATCATATGCGCAATGAGCCTAAAAATACAATACGATTTCTTGTTATCAAACTCCCCCACACTAAGACTTTTGCTTGTCCTCAAGCAAACTCCCAACACATATAAAAACAGTAAGTGCATTATCCAAAACGAAAGTACGACATGACTTTAAAATGGTACACAACTATTAAGTTAATGCTAAAAGATAGGTACTAGACTTTGACAACGAGGATACAGTAGTGTCACACATCCGCACTTGCGGACAAAAACTCCCCCTATGCGATACTAATCCAAATCATACAGTTATAACTCGACCTACATTCCTTGTTTCTTTTTCCCTCTTTTTCATTCTCGCGCGATCACATTAAGCTCGTTATCCCCATACTCGCATGGTAAGTGAACCTGTTAGTGTTTATGATATCGATATTAAACTTTTTGCTCTTTTTCTTCTTTTCTTTTATTTTCTTTTCGAATTTCAAAAATCTGATTCGTTGGGCTAAATGGCCGGGTGAGGGCCACCTAACTTAGAAGGAAACGAATCCTTTCATTCGCTAATATAAAAAAACAGCTCAATTCAAATCATTATTATTTTTCGAGATCACCACATATTTGCATCGGTTCATTACTTAGCGTGTGTTTTGGGATGATGCTGACCGCTAACATAAACTACTAAAGAGACTACTACATAAACTCGGAAATCAAGGTCTCGGTATAATGGTTATTTAGATCGGTGCCGCAAACTTAAGGAGTCTAGGGTGCTAAAACGGTACCGACGATATCAATACTTTCCCAAGTCTAATTAACATAGCCTAAAAGTGAAAAGTGTCATGCTATTGAATCGGATGAAAAAAAATCGTTGGGGTCGCTTTTTATCAAACTTAGGGGAATTATTTAACGAAATAAAAAGATAACATACAATAGAAGTCAATTAACGCATAAAAGACTCGACATAACTAAACTAACTAGAAAAACATAAAAGTAACATGAAAATAACAGAAAACTAAAAACAAAGCAATAAAGCTCCTCCCCCACACTTGAACCAAACATTGTCCCCAATGTTTTAGTACAAGGTGAAAAAGGAGTGGAAAAACCTGGATAAATCTATGGTGTCGGCCTCGGCCGCGATGACGTCCAAAACCTCTTCCAAGGGCAAGGTTAGGAACATGCTGCACTAGCTCTCTCAAAGCAGTAACCTCCATCCTCATGCCCTCCATCTGCTTAGACATATCTCCCATATCATGCTCTATCCGGTCAGCAAAGTCAACCTGCTGCTAGTTGGCACGATCCAAAGCAACTATGAGGTCCTCCTGCTGACACTGCAAACTATGGAGTAGTAAGTCACGCTCAGCCTCCCTTCATTCCGAAACCGTAGTTCGGACAAGATGTCATCTAGGCTGATCTGGATGGCGACGTAATCGTACTCCTCCCAAGGCTGGTATGTACCTGAAAATTGGTCAGAAAAGGTGGGTACAGTGTGTGCTCGGTGACTCGGCCCTGGGATATCAGCATTGGCACGGGGGCCAGTCTGTGGTGCAAATCCCATAGTCACAGCATATGCCCTATTAATAGTTTCATCCTCTAGGTTTGGGGCCTTAGTGTCAAATAACCAATTAGTGCTAATTCACACATTAATGCGCGTCGCATAAGGTAAATCAATACTCCTCACCTCTATGTTACTAATCATCATCTTATACTTGCCGCTCGACATATTCTTGATAAGGCGCATGTTGCGGAAATAATCCGAATCAACCAAAGGAATGGAAAATCCCTCAAGGGTAGCCAACTCATCATGCAGGCCCAAAGCAAAAGCTATGGAGGTAATAACTCCTCCGACACAGATGTGACCATCGGACCTACCGACGACATATCCAAGGTGAGCTAACAAGAAAGGGGTAGGATTAACCATAGTCTCCGATAAAAGCACAGTGAATGAAAAATAAGTCCTTGGAATTTACATTCTCTGTGTTCTCCCTACCAAAAATTGTGTTTGCTAAAACACGGTGAAAGTACCTAATGGCGGGGTTGTGGATATAAGTGGCTTTTAGACCTTCCCACGAGGTATTGGTCTTGCCAGTGATTTGGCGCCAAAAGCCTAAAGCATTGGCTTCCCACTCGCTTTCAAGTGGTGTCTGACAAGTGTAATCCTCGTCGCTCAGAAACCGAAATATTTCACCAAGCCTCTCTTGTGTCAGTGAATAGTCTCTATTAAACATTCTAAAATTGGCGGTGCTGGAAGTACGGGACAGATCATGCAAATATTGAAAAGAACTTAAAAATTCATAAGTTAATCTAATGTAAGTGGGGCTTGGATTATAGAAAAAGTGAGATAAACCTACATTGGTCAGCATCCAGTTGATGCTATCAAACAAGCCTAGTGCACGGACAGTGTCGACATGAGCATATCGTGTGGCTTCAACAAGCCTTTTACAAAGCTTGTGAAAAATAGCCCGCTGATGCTCACCAAGGATGCCTTCGGGAAACTCGATTCCCATGTAGTCAATGTCACAAGCAACTCTAGGAGGCATTCTGAAAATTTTGAAAGGGTTGAGAGATTTTGGAAGATGAAAACAGTGAGCAAGAGAGTTTGAGAGTGGTAGTGATGATGAGGTAGAATGAGATTTTTAGGTTTATATATAAAAATAAAGGGTATATGGATGGTTGAGGGTTAGGATGATGATTAATTAGAGTTATTTGGGTGGTTATAGAGAAGTATGGGAATTTAAAATGAGTTTAGGTTGGAAACTGCGCAAAATTAGTAACAGAATACGCGCAGGAAAACTGCTCGTTCCGTCTCCATGGCGAATGCCATTAAGCACATGGCAAGCACCATGTGTTTAAACGTTGGAATTTTAAAATATGAACTGATGGCGAATGCCATCTTGCAATGGCGAACGCCATTGAGCAAAAATGCACAAATTTCAATTTTTACTGTTCAAAACCAGAATTTTTTGGTTTTAAATATTTTAAGCAATATAATACAAAGAGCTAATTGCATAAATAAAATTTTGAGAATAAAAATTGTATAAATGTAAAAACGAGCATAAAATACTATGAACAAAGATAAATGACATAAGGGAAATCACATTAATCCAATAACAAGAACAACATGTCTTCGCCGATGAATCGACGATACAGTAAGTAAAAACTACCCTGAAATGAAATACAATAATAGCCAAAACAAACTAAAACATAAAAACAACGAAACTCCATTGGTACATGTCATAAATCATCTACTAAAGTGCCTACTGAATGAATGGACTTGCTGAAACAAATGGTCGATTTGCTCATTGGCTACATCCATGAAACCAATGAGATCTCCTCGGATGAAAGTGATTTCATTCCTAAGAGTGTCTACTTGACATTGTAGAGAACCAATGGCAACAACATAGTCTACACGAGCTCCAGAGACATGAGAAGTGGCATTAGGGGGATTGGCATCAAGTACTTCATATGGTTGAGGACTATAAGGCGGTGTAGGTGATTCACTCTGCTCCTCAAGGTCATACAACCAGTTGTTCCTATTATGCACGTTTTTCCTCTCGTGGTTAGGCAAGGTAAAGTTGTGGACCACTCTGTTATCAATTAGGAATTCAAACTCGGTTGGTCCTAAGTTAACCAAAATACCACAGTTGAAACAAAAATTCAAGTGCATGGGACAGATGCCTCCATAGGCATGAATATTGTTAAGTTGGTAACATAAACCTATGGCTTCAGCAATCATGGTGACTAATCCTCCAGCGAGAATAACACCATGGGTCTCATGTGTAATACAGTTTAGATTTGCCAACATAAAGGAAGCGGCATTCACATGCCTTCCCTGTGAAGCATAGTACATAATAAACAGCTCGTCCTTAGAAACAAAGGTGATATTCTCCTCCTTACAAAACAAAGTGTGTGCCAGAATCTTATAGAAATACCTAAGGGTCAGGTTGTGGATGTTTTCTGAGAACATGGTTTGAGGTTCAGGGTGGTAATTACCGGTAATGGTTCCCCAGAAATAGTTAAGGCCAAGGTCGGTGAAGGCATCATCAGATGTCAGAGAATGGTCATCAGGTCCATTAGGGAATCCTAATAGGCTGTCCATTTCATGATGGATAAAGCGGTGTTTTGTCTCGAACAACCTGAAAGTGGCTAAACCTCGGCCAAAACCAAGTCCTCGGTTAGGGTCATAATAAAGTGAGCTAAGAAACTCTAGGGTAAGCATGCGGTAAGGGCTATATCTCTTCCTTGCACTAAAGTTCACCCAACCAATTTGGTCGAGCAAATACATAACAATGTCCCTTAGTCCTAGGGTGGTCAAAGTAAGTCCATATGGGTATATAGGTAGTGTCAATTCCCTCTGAACCAGGATATCGAATCGGCGTCTCTGAGCATCGTTCCTAAACATAATCTCCACATCAGCATTGGGCTCCATACTCTAAGTTAACAATGGCTATCCTAAGCTAAACTAGCCTGAAAGTAGACAAAGATTACTCTATCAAATAATTGTACCGTGAAGGTGTCAAAAATAAAAATAAAGTAATACTTATAATAGTAATAATAATAGTAACGGCAAACAAACACAAAAACAGACAATAAATATAAAGAAGATAATAAAAATAAAAAGTAAAGTCTAAAAGTCTAAAGGTCGTGGGTTGCCTCCCACACAACACTTGTTTAATGTCTGTAGCTCGACATCAAGGTCGAACTAGTCCTTCGAAAGAGCGGGCAACTCCTCTAACTTATAGCTTACGCAGAAATCCTTGTTTTCAATGTTATGGTAGTGTTTAAGTCTCTGCCTATTCATAATAAATGTCTCATCACATTTTCCTTTAATTTCTACGGCTCCGCTTTGGAGAACTCTTATAACTTCAAAGGGGCCAGACCATCTGGAACGAAGTTTGCCAGGAAATAGCTTAAGTCAAGAGTTAAAAAGGAGAACTATGTCACCCTTGCTGAACTCTCGTCTAGCTATTCATTTATCATGCCACTGTTTGATTCTTTCCTTATAAATCCGGGCATTTTTGTATGCGTCTAATCTAAGTTCCTCTAGTTCATGGATATCTAGAATTCTTTTCTCTTCCGCCGCTGTGTAGTTCATATTTAGGGTCTTAATGGCCCAATAAGCTTTATGCTCAAGTTTGATAGGCAGGTGACAAGATTTATCATAAAATAGTTTGAATGGGGTGGTTCCTATCGAAGTTTTATAAGCTGTTCTATAAGCCCACAGAGCTTCATGAAGTTTTGCAGACCAGTCCTTCCTTGAGGTCACAACTGTTTTTTCTAATATCTGCTTGATCTCTCTATTAGAAACCTCAACTTGTCCACTCGATGTCGCACTCCATATTTAAGCAATAGTTTACCAAAGATATTCGAAATAAAATGGGATCCTCCGTCACTAATGACAACTCTCGGCACACCGAATCTAGGAAATATTACATTCTTGAAGAGTCTTATGGCTACTCGTGCATCGTAGGTAGGAAAAGCTATTGCTTTGATCCACTTCGACATATAATCAACTGCAACAAGTATGTATTTATTGCCAAAAGAAGATGGAAAAGGGTCTATGAAATCTATCCCCCAAGAAATATTACCAGTGCGCTGGCATCGGTCGCAATTTGTAACCACGATGTGGACGTCCTTCCAAAGGTTAGGCCAGAATAGGCCGGATTGTAAGATCTCTGGGCAGGTCTTTGAAATGCTTGCATGCCCTCCATAGGGTGCAGAGTGACAGTGAGATATGATATCTTTTACTTTAGTTTCAAGGACACATTGACAGAAAATTCCGTCGGCGCCTCGCTTGAAAAGCAGGGGCTCATCCCAATAATAATGTTTAAGATCATGGAAGAATTTTTTCTTTTGTTGGTAGGATAAATCTGGTGGAAGTACCCCAGCTGCTAGGTAGTTGACAAAGTCAGCATACCACGACAGTGTGGTTTTGAGCATATTGATTCCACAACTTCATTTGTTTCTGCATCATGATAAATTAAAGAGCATTCACTCATTTCGCTTTCACTTTCTAACTGGGCTACAAGTCTATCGTATGGAAAATCATCATTGATGGGAACTCGCTCAGGTTCTTGATCCTCAATTCTAAAAAGATGATCTGCTACTACATTTTCGGTTCCTTTCTTATCTTTGATTTCTAGATCTAACTCTTGCAAAAGTAGGATCCATCTTAAAAGTCTCGGCTTAAAATCCTTCTTATTCAACAGGTACCTAATTGCGGCGTGATCGGTATATACAATTATTTTCGCTCCTACCAAGTAAGAACGAAATTTATCTAAAGCGAACACAACAGCTAGGAGTTCTTTTTCTGTGGTGGCGTAGTTCATTTGCGCACTGTCCAAGGTTCTACTTGAATAATATATAGCATGAAGTTTTTTTATCTTTTCTTTGTCCTAAGACAGCACCAACAACATAATCACTAGTGTTGCACATTATTTCTAATTGGTTACTCCAATCGGGCGATTGCATAATATGTGCAATTATAAGAGCGTTTTTTAGATGTTCGAACGCTTTCAAGCAGTACTCATCAAATATAAATTCAGCGTCTTTCATTAACAAGCCCGTTAGTGGTTTGGTTATCTTAGATAAATCTTTAATGAATCGTCGGTAGAAACCGGCGTGTCCTAGAAAGCTTCAAATTTCTCTTACAGTTTTCGGAGGTTGAAGGTTTTCTATAATTTCAATTTTTGCTTTATCAACTTCAATTCCTCGGTTGGATACTACATGTCCAAGCACAATTCCTTCTCGGGCCATGAAATGACATTTTTCCCAATTTAGCACTAGATTGACTTTAACGCAACATTCGAGTACCATTTCTAGGTTCGATAGACATCCTTCAAAACTTTCCCCACAGACAGAGAAGACATTCATAAATACTTCCATTATATTGTCTATAAAGTCGGCAAAGATTGCCATCATGCATCTCTGAAAGGTTGCGGGTGCATTACACAGACCGAACAAAATTCGTCTATAGGCAAACGTACCATAAGGACAGGTAAATGTAGTCTTTTCTTAATCGTCAGGATGGATATGAATTTGGAAGAATCCTGAGTATCCGTCTAAATAGCAGAAGTGTGAATGTTTAGCCAGTCGCTCAAGCATTTGATCTATAAAGGGTAAAGGAAAATGATCCTTGCGAGTGGTTTTGTTTAGCTTTATATATGTCATACCCCAAATTTTGACCACTAAGATTTCCCATCATTATGCAAATCATCATCACAATATGGATGTACCTTTGTACCTCATCAATCTCCTCAAGGAATTGTTGAGCATTCACTACAATCAAGCTTAGGGTTTCAAGCCCTCATAGAGCCTTTAGACAAAGGATCAATCAAGGAGTAACATGATCTTCAACTTGTCTAACCTCTCAAACATCCACAATGGATCAAGAGGACTCGCACAACAAGAATCAAGCACAATGTTGCAGCATTCCAGGTGGATTAAGCCTCAAGATCACCAATGTCACCAAAATTAGGGTTTGGTCGACCAGGGCCTCCAGATGGAAATTTTCCTCTGGGCATGAGCCAATACTTCAAAGCATAACCTATGATGCTCCAAGGGACATCATGAACCCAATCATCAAGTCAATTTAACCTCAGGGGATGCATTCACAAAAGATCAGGAATTAAGGTTCCTTTACCTAATTCACCCCTAAGTTGACTTTTGGGACAAATCATGAGCCAAGACCTCAAGAGAGGATTTGAGGGTCTCTAATAAATTACATTGATCTGTTTGTAACAATGGATTAATCCAAGAAGCTTGGTTCACAAGTTTCAAGTTCATCAGAACCACAGTTAGTTCGTGGAAAAAGTTAACTGTACCTTTGACTTTTGTCCGGGACATGTTCCCAAACCCTAAGACATGATTCAATACACCCTATAACACCTATGAAATCAATCCATCAAAGTTGATTTAGGTCAAGGACTTGATTTCATAGAGGATCGCACAATTTGGAATTCATTGGACGAGTCAGAAGTCAGGACTCACATGACCACTAAGGGCGGAATCCAGGGCTTGCCAGCCCAGTTCTTAACAAAGAAAGCCCTGTACTTTGCTAGTATAGGGAACGTGGCCGCTTTCGAGAGCATCTTTGTTTTGCTCACCTACGGGTTATTTTTGTTTCCCAATATCGATAACTTTGTAGATATCAACGCCATTAAGATTTTCCTGATCGGAAACCCCGTACCGACCTTACTCGCAGATGCGTATCATTCGGTACATTTAAGGAATTTATAAAACGGAGGAATGATCACGTGCTGTGTACCCCTGCTATACAAATGGTTCACTTCCCATTTGCCCAAGTCTGCTGCATTTTGGGATCAAAAGAATACTTTACGTTGGTCGCAGAGAATCATGCCTCTTACCAACTCTGACATCGATTGGTACAATCGAATCTACGATGGGATCAGGATCATTGACCGTTGTGGAAATTTCCCAAATGTACCCCTTATAGGAACTAAGGGGGGAATCAACTATCATCCAATTCTCGTTCGTCGTCAATTCGGATACCCGATGAGGCACGTCCCACGAAATGCTCATCTGGAAGGTCTTTTCTTCAAGGAAGGAGAAAATGACAGGGCACTAAAGACAGAAATAGTGCACGCTTGGAAACATGTTCACAAAAAAGGACGAGAGTCTCTAGGAAAACCAGACTGTGTCTCGATGGAGCCTTATCTCCACTGGGTACAAACTAGAGCTCTCAAGCTGAGGATGCCTTACCCTCGTCAGGAAGTTCTTCCATTAAGGGGCTGTGCCCTTTATTTAATGTCTGAGACAGAAAAACTTCAGGTTACTCTCAGCAAAGTTCAGCAGGAGAAGAGGTCTTGGAGGAACAAGTACCGTATTCTCAATATAGAGTGTAAGAAAATACAGTAACTGTTAAGAGAAAAGGATGCTCTGATTGAGATTCTAGAGCAACATGCTGTAGAGAATCAGGATGACCAAAGGAATTTGCTCGCTCCTTTCACTTGGCAAAGGAATGATAACCCGACAACGGCCCAAGAGCCCCGGTCAAAGAAAAGGAAAACACCCGAACCAACACTTGAGCTATCTTCAGAGAGGACTCAGGATCCATTAGTTTAGATTTCCTTTTCGAGCACTTTGTAATCTACTGTATTTCCATTTCCGCAATCCTTTGAATTCAATAAAACGGGGTTTCCCCACTGTTTGATATTTGCAATCTAATTGTCGAAGTTTACTTTGAATAAACAAAAATAATTAATAATCATTGCATTTATCATTCTCATAAACACATTCTTCTTACCTACGAATCTCACGTTTGCGTCTCGATTTTAGAGTCAAACTGTCTCATTCGTACAATACTCGGGCCAATCGTCAGAAAAGGATGGATGATCTCGAGGAAGAGAACAGAGAGTTAAGAGAAGAGATCGACACTCTGAAAGAGGATCTGAGAAAGCTTCATAACGACATGCAAGCTCTAGTAGAAGCTCAGATGCAACAACAAAGGACTGTGATCTCAGAGATCACATCAACACCCATAGTGGGGAAGTATAATCCTAGGTACAAGATGGCGAAAGATCGCCCCTGGGGCATGCCACTTTACTATATCCCAGAAGGATATATTCCGCCAATCATGGAAGATCCTAAAAATACAGCAGGAGTCGCTGGGTCCGAAGGTTACAAACTTCGGGAAAGCGAAGATGCCAGGGGCATGACAGCAACTCCTGAAGGTTACAAACTTCGGGAGGCACCGAGAGTCTCGGCCATAATGACTATACCACCACCCGTGGTACACACTGTCCCGGAAGGACAGATTCCCCAGATACCTTCTGGTGGAAACAAAAGCATGTTCGACAGAATGAATGAGCTCCAGGAACAGTTCCTGGAAATGCAGAAGGAGCTGCAAGCCATTCGCGATCAGGATCTATTTGGAAAGGACGCCGCAGACCTCTGCTTGGTCCCCAATGTGAAAGTTCCACACAAGTTCCAAGTGCCCGACTTTGAAAAGTACAAGGGTAACTCTTGCCCTCAGAGCCATTTGGTGATGTACGCTCGGCGATTGTCAGCTCAGACAAAGAACCAGGAGCTATTAATTCACTACTTTCAGGATAGTTTAACCGGTGCCGCATTAAAATGGTACATGGGTTTAAACCACGCTACGATTGGCACATTCAGAGATCTTGACGATTCTTTCGTTCAACAATATAAATATAATTTGTACATGGCACCGGACAGAGATCAACTCAGATCGATGTCACAAAAGGACAAGGAAACCTTTAAGGAGTACGCTCAGAGATGGCGTGAAATTGCCGCCCAGATTTGTCCACCTCTTGAGGAAAAAGAGATGACAAAGATCTTCTTAAAGACCTTAAGCTCAATTTACTACGACAGAATGGTCGCCAGTGCGCCCAGTGACTTCACCGAGATGGTGGGCATGGGGGTTCGTCTTGAGGAAGCAGTCCAGGAAGGACATTTAGTAAAAGACGTTGGATCATCAAGTAGTACAAAACGATACGGTAGTGCTCTCCCTAAGAAAAAAGAGCAGGATATTGGGAATATCTCTCTCGAAAAGCTAAGGCGACGATATCAACCAGTAGCAGCTGTAACTCCTGCTATCAATCCCACGCCTGTTCCTACGTATCAACCTCGGGTTGTGCAGAGCTAACCCAATCAGCAGCCTCTTCAGCAGGCTCGTCCTTCATACAACAACAATCGTACAACGCGACCTCCAAGGTTTGATCCTATACCCATGTTGTATGCAGAATTGTTTTTGTTACTACTAGCCAAGGGGCATGTCTAAACTAGGTCTCCTCTTACAGTACCGGAAAATCCGCCTTTTTGATTCAAAATGGATCAGACTTGTCCTTACCATCAAGGAGGACTAGGGAATAACATAGAAAACTGTCTCAGTTTCAAATCCGATGTGCAAAAGCTTGTTAGGAGCGGGGTCTTATCTTTCAAGAATACAAATCCTAATGTTCTCACAAACCTGCTGCCTCAACACAAGAAAGCTGCAGTCAATTTGATAGAGGGAGAGTCGAACAACATCTATCAAATTCATGATGTACTCTTGTTAAGGGCCAACTTGGTCAAGATGCATTGTAGACAGAGCGGATATGGCCATGTGCCACCTCATAACTATCACCAGTGTGATATATGCTCTAAAAACAATCAAGGATGTTATGTGGTGCAAGCAGCTCTATAGGAACAATTGGATCTCGGATGGATCCAAGAGCATCGAGTTCGTGGGGTCAGCATGGCCTATATGAATTCCAACGTCATTCAGAACCACGACATCCGTGCAATGAATGTCAACTTAGTGCCGATGCACTCAAGGCAAAGCCAGTTCATAATCTGCCGCGACACGATTATAATTCCTGTCTGACTTGCTCGACAAACAAACAGGGATGCTCTTTTGTACAAGAGGCCCTCCAGCGTCAGATGGATCTAGGATGGATCCAGGACTGCCATGATAGGAATCCCTATCAGGTCAACATGATTCAAATCTTTGATGTTCGTCTGATGAATACCAGCTTGGTGGAGTTACATGCCAGGCAGGTCCAACTTGGTTTTCTCACTTCGCATGATTATCTGAACTGCAAAGTATGTTGTGAGAGTAACCAAGGGTGCACTCTCGTTCAAAGAACTTTACAACACTTGTTAAACCACTGGTGGCTTCCAATCTATATGGATGAAGACACACAACAAATCAGTGTGGTTGATGGGAACCTTACTCGGCATCAAAGTCAGGATGTCCGATCTACGGAAACAGATCTAGTGAGGTTACACTGCATTCAAAGTGGACGTGGCCAGGTGCCACCACATAACTATGAACGCTGTAGAGTCTGTTCGGAAAATAACCAAGGATGTTACCTCATGCGAGCAGCCCTTCCGAGTCAGTTGGATCGCAGGGAAATTCACCCATACCTAGCTTTGGGGTCCGTTGACTGGACGCCAGACTACTTCGCTGATCAAAGCAGAGACGTGGTTGTAATCTCCAACCCTGAGAGGAACAAGGATGTTTGTACCATCATCCCTCTAATGAACGAATCAAAGGTTTTTAGCAAGGAACTGATTGAAGTTACTTACGACGGTCAGAAAAATCAGAAGGCTCCTGTAGTTATCTATCTACCGGGACCGTTACCGTATGAATCAGCTAAGGTGATCCCTTACAAATACGGTGCAACAATAATTGAGAATGGAAAGGAAATTCCATTACCCTCCATCCTGAATATTGCAGACATCATTCGAGTAACACGGAGCGGTCGAATCTTCAACCGAGGAGTTGGAGAACCTAACAAAGAAAAGGAACTTTAAACAGAAGTTCCCAATCCACCAGTCGGTCAATCCAGTGATACCAACCTTTCAAAAAACAATGATGAGATACTGAAGCTCATCCAAAGGAGTGAATACAACATTGTTGATAAGCTGTTACAAACTCCTTCAAAGATCTCAGTGCTATCACTTTTACTCAGTTCCGAAGCCCACAGAGAGGCTCTATAGAAAGTCTTAGAGCAGGCCTTTGTGGAACAGGATGTGTTAATACGACAGTTCGATAGCATTATCTCTAACATCACTTCCTGCAACAACTTAGGATTCAGTGATGAGGACTTGCCAGAGGGGGGCAAAAGCCACAACATGGCTCTCAATATCACAGTTAACTGCCAGGATGATGCTTTGGCCAGCGTACTGGTAGACACAGGATCAGCCATCAACGTTATGCCAAAGTCCACTTTAATGCGACTATCATTCAAAGGATCCCCGATGAGGGGCAGTGAGGTCATCGTCAAAGTGTTTGACGGATCTCGGAAAGCAGTTATCGGCGAAGTCGACCTTCCCATAACTATCGGTCCTCACACTTTCCTCATTACTTTCCAGGTCATGGACATCCGGGTAACATACAGTTGCTTATTAGGAAGACCTTGGATACACCAGGTTGGGGCAGTCACTTCAACATTGCACCAAAAACTGAAGTTCATCAAGAACGATCAATTTGTCACGGTCTGTGGAGAACAAACCTTGATCGTGAGTAACCTGTCATCATCTACTTGTGTAGAACCCGAGGAGGTTATTGGGACTCAGTTCCAAGCACTTTCGGTGAGCAATGAGAATCAATCAGAGAAAGGAACCTCGATTTCCTCATACAGAGATGCTCTCGAAGTGATAAAAAATAACAATGCAAAAGGATGGGGACAGCTTGTCATTCCCACTGATAACAAAACAAAGAAGGGTCTTGGTTTTTCTGCAACCTGCACCCAGACAGCTGCTAACGATGAAAGTGTTCATCCCATTCAGGACTTCTTCCAGAGTGGAGGTTCCCTTCACCCAGTGCCTCAAACAGTCCATACTATCAACGAGGGAGATTCCTCCGATACGGATGAGGAATGGAAGTCTTATCTCAACGAGGACGGTTATATGTCTCAAGAAGAGGTGCCTACGCCCTTTTGCTATCCCGCACAGAGTCCGAGATTTATACCGAGGTCAGACGTCGAAATGATATATGAAGATTGTGATTCAGAAGGATGTCGTGCTCCACCAAACTCATTAGAGGAAGACACTCTGATGAAGGACAACTTTGACCATGACTATTATGGCCCAATGGATGGCCTGCCTATCTGGCAGCCGTACCCAGGAGACTTGGGGCAAGAAAATCAGCCGAACAATGAAAATCAGCTAAGCATCATTGAAAAGAATACCTGCGTCCCCACCATGTCATGGGATCAACACTCAGGTCATTCAGAACCTATCCAGTACGACGATGAATTGGCAAAGCTTGCCGAACTAGAATTCATCAATTATGCTTTTCCTGAGGTCAACGTCATCGAGAGAGATGACTCCGCCAGTTTCAAAGAAATGTGGGACACCCTGGGACAACCGAGTGGAAAATACGACTACATGGTCAAGTATACCGCTCCTGAAAGCTCTCGTATCTGGTTTGAAAATATCCAGCCAACTGGATGGGGAGATTTTCCTGAGAGCACAAATACTATGCAAAATACAACAGAGGAATCCTCCTATGACAACTCTGCCTGGGATACAGATTCCAATGATCCTGCTCTGCCAGAAATCAGCGTTATTTCTGAAGACAAATCAAGGAAAGTACCAAACTTTGTGATTCACCGAGGAGTCCTCCGCCAATGGGTTGCTGTCGATGTTCCGAAGATTGTTCATAAGTCAAATTAATTGCCGTCTTTATCTTAACCTTTCACCCTGCCCAGGTGAAACGAATGTTTTGATAGGGCTCATTTTCTGTAAATGTCCCTCTTCGCTTCGCCCAAAGCGACAGAGTTTTGTTTTATAGGGCTGTAGTTTCAAGAATTGACAAATCATAAATAAAATAACGTCGTTCTGTAATTTCCGCATTAATTGCTGTTTTCTTTTTGCTTTTTCTGAAAATGGTAATCCTAAAAAACAAATCAATCATAAAAACAAGCAGTTTTCAAAGAAAAAACACTGCACACACACTTGCATTTTCTCTATCTCTTCTAAACATAAATCATCACGTCGTGCAGATTACTTGTTTTAAACCCCATTAAAACATACGATCCGATGCCTTCTCCCAACTTTGAGTTCCCGGTATTTGGGGCTGAAGAATAAGTTGACGATGAAATTCTAGAAGAGATCTCCCGATTACTCAGACTGGAGGAAAGGTCCATTGAACCTCACAAAGAGCCGTTGGAAACGATCAACGTGGGTTCAGAAAAAGAGAGAAAAGAAATCAGGATTGGGGCACTGCTCAGTCCAACTACCAAAGAGAGTTTAATAAAGCTTCTCAAAGAGTTCCCGATGTATTCGCTTGGTCCTATCAGGACATGCCAGGGTTGGATACCAGCATCGTGGAACATCATTTACCATTACGGTCAAAATGTCCGCCAGTAAAACAGAGGTTGAGATGGACTCACCCAGACATGGCCATCAAAATCAAAGAGGAGGTACAGAAACAGATTGACTCAGGCTTCCTCGCCACATCGGAGTATCCTCAATGGTTAGCCAACATAGTACCCGTTCCGAAAAAGGACGGAAAGGTCAGAATGTGTGTGGACTACCGGGATCTGAACAAGGCTAGTCCAAAGGATGACTTTCCCTTACCACACATTGACATGCTGGTTGGCAGTACAGCAAAGTTCAAAGTTTTCTCCTTCGTGGATGGATTCTCGGGCTAATATCAGATAAAAATGGCGCTGGAAAACATGGAGAAAACTTCGTTCATTACCTCATGGGGTACCTTTTGTTACAAGGTAATGTCGTTCGGTTTGAAGAACGTCGGGACAACCTATCTAAGGGCCATGACTACTCTGTTTCATGACATGATACATAAGGAAATTGAGGTATATGTCAATGACATGATTGCCAAATCTAAGACAGAAGAGGAGCATGTGACCCACCTGTCAAAATTATTCGAGCGGTTGAGAAAGTACAAACTCCGCTTGAATCCTAACAAATGCACCTTCAGTGTCCGTTCAGGGAAACTTTTAGGGTTCATCGTCAGCCAGAAAGGAATTGAGGTTGATCCTGACAAGGTCAAGGCCATTCAAGAAATGCCTTCTCCGAAAACTGAAAAACAAGTCAGAGGATTCCTGGGACGTTTGAACTACATCTCCAGATTCATATTCCTCATGACCGCGACATATGCGCCAATTTTCGAATTACTCAAAAAGAATCAGGACTGCGTTTGGACAGAAGACTGCCAAACCGCCTTCGACAGTATCAAGGAATATCTATTGAACCCACTGATTCTATCACCTCCAGTGGAAAGAAGACCACTGATCATCTACCTCACAGTCCTAAAGGGCTCCATGGGTTGTGTACTTGGCCAACAAGACGAAACAAAAAGGAAGGAGTCTGCCATTTACTATCTGAGCAAGAAATTCACCGACTGCGAGACTCGGTACACTATGCTTGAGAAAACTTGTTGCGCTTTGGCTTGGGCAGCCAAACGTCTTCGCCAGTATATGATTCGTCACACTACTTGGTTAATCTCGGAGATGGGTCCAATCAAGTATGTATTTGAAAAACCTGCTCTCACGGGAAGGATTGCCCGTTGGCAGATGTTGTTATTAGAATATGACATCAAATACCATGCTCAAAAAGCCGTTAAGGGAAGTATTTTAGCCGATCATTTGGCTCATCAACCGATTGACGATCAGGAATCAGTCGGATTTGACTTCCCAGACGAAGATGTCATGTATTTAAAAATGAAAGATTGCGATGAACCATTACCCAGTGAAGGGCTAGAACCAGGTTCCTAATGGGGACTAATCTTTGACGGAGCTGTCAATCATTACGGAAACGGAACTGGGGCAATCATCATAACACCTCAGGGTACCCACATTCCTTTCACTGCCAGACTTACATTCATGTGCACAAACAACGAGGCCGAATACGAAGCTTGTATTATGGGTCTCGAAGAAGCGATTGATTTGAGGATCAAGAACTAGGATGTATATGGCGACTCAACTTTGGTCGTCAATCAGATCAAAGGAGATTAGAACACATACCAATTCGGATTGATTCCTTACAAAGACTATGCGAGAAGGTTGTTACCATTCTTCAACAGAATCGAGTTTCATCATATCCCTCGTGAAGAGAATCACATGGCTGATGCCCTAGCCACCCTCTCTTCCATGATTAGTGTAGGTCAATGGACCGACTTACCTAAGATGGACATAATGCGCCTTGAACGGCCCGCTTACATCTTCACAGTTGAAGCAGTCATAGACGATAAACCTTGGTATCACGATATCAAATGCTTCCTTCAGAAACAAGAGTACCCACCTGGGGCACTAAGAAAAGACAGAAAAACCCTCAGAAGACTGGCAAGAAGTTTCTTCCTGAGCGGTGATACACTTTATAAGAGGAACTTTGACATCGTCTTTCTCCGATGTGTAGACAGACCAGAAGCAGACACGCTGATAAAAAAAAATCACGAAGGATCCTTTGGCACTCATGCTAACAGACACACAATGGCGAGAAAAATTTTGAGAGTAGGGTACTACTGGTTGACAATGGAATGTAACTGCTACAAGTACATGAGGAGGTGTCACAAGTGTGATATATACTCCGACAAAATCCATGTACCGCCAACACATCTCAAAGTTATTTCTTCTCCATGGCCTTTTTCCATATGGGGAATCGACATGATCGGCATGATCGAACCTAAGGCTTCGAACGGACATCGGTTCATCCTGGTAGCCATTGATTACTTCACCAAGCGGGTCGAAGCAGCGTCATACGCTAATGTAACCCGACAAGTGGTGGTCCGATTTATCAAAAACAATATCATCTGCTTTTATGGTGTTCCTAGCCAGATCATTACTGATAATGGATCCAACTTAAACAATAAGATGATGAAAGAGTTGTGCACTGAGTTCAAAATCGAACACCATAACTCATCTCCCTACCGACCTAAGATGAACGGAGCGGTAGAAGTGGCTAACAAGAACATCAAGAAGATTATTCAGAAGATGGTTGTAACCTACAAAGACTGGCATGAAATGCTACCCTTTGCTCTTCACGGTTATCGCACGTCTGTTTGCACTTAAACATGGGCAACCCCTTTCTCTCTATTATACGGCATGGAAGCAGTGCTCCCCATAGAAGTAGAGATCCCATCAATCCGGGTATTGATGGAAGCTAAGCTAACATAAGCTGAATGGTGCTAAAGCCGGCACGACGAACTAAATCTGATCAAGGAAAAATGGATAACGGCACTATGCCATAGTCAGTTGTATCAACAAAAAATGAAGAGGGCGTTCAACAAAAAGGTTCGACCTCGCGTCTTCAGAAAAGGGGACCTCATGCTCAAAAATATATAATCATTTCTCACTGATTCCCGGGGCAAATGGACTCCAAACTATGACGGCCCCTATGTGGTCAAGAAATCTTTCTCAGGCGGCACCTTGAGACTTGCAACCATGGGCGGAGAGGAATTTGCCTACCTCACAAATGTTGATGTAGTCAAGAAATACTTCGCCTAAATAAAAAAAATAAAAAAAATGTCTCGGTGGATTGAAAACCCGAAAGGGCGGTCCAGGCAAAAATTAGAGACATAATCAAAGAAATCATCCCGGTGGATTGGAAATCTCAAAGTACGATCCAGGCAAAAATTAGGGATTCATGGCGAGTAACTACGTCTGATCAGTTCAACTCCTAAGCGGTAATGTCATCCATCAGAAGAAAAACTCCAGTCACGGTCATCTTCGACAGAAGCTCAGGACCCCGAATTCAAAGTTGGTAGAAGGATAGTGGTCGTTGTGTTTCAATGTAACCCTTTTCCCTTAAATTACCATTTTCTAACTTTGTAAATACTCTATGGAATCACGCGTTTGGCTGATTTCCATCCTATCAATAAATTTGAGCCCTTGTGCTTTTGTTTGCAATTCTTATTTATTTTAGCTTTACAGAACGACATTTTAACATGATCAACGGTTCTTGAAATAAAACAAAAATGAATTTACTTGTAAAATTTTTCTGCTTTTAATAAAGATGGAAAATTCTTTTGACTGTTGAACATCGAAAGAATATCGATTGCTGCTCCCAAAGGTGGTTAAGCTTCAAAGTGCAGAATCAAAATATTCCTTCTAAACCAGTACACCTGAATGAAGGATCAACTGTGTCAGACGCGAGTGTTCCATCTGACATCCCCGACAGAGTTCTCACCTCCTAAGCCCGACCAAGATGGCTCCCCACAGGGACTATCTCTCCTAAGCAAGGCAGAATTGCTATCTTGGACCAGTGATGCTTCTTCGTCCCCTGCAGTGGCCGAGTATCCAGTCGCGTTCATCCGTCAGTTTGTATGTCGTGTCAGTTTTGTCAGCATAGACATACATACATCATGCATGGTTGATTTACATTCGCATTCATATTGCATCACTATCACTTTAGTCGGTCTTATCCCCTAGTGATAAAAGTCCTCTCAATCGAGTTGTCAGTTCTTTCCTTGTCAGTTCATATTGGAGTTACTTTTGCTAATTTGATCTCTTATCACATATGTATGTTTCTGATAAGAATTATTCATACTACTTCTAAGGCTTTGTCCAATTGGCTTTAAGAGTTCTAACCTCCTTTTGCCAAATGTGACAAGTTTCACAACCCGCCCAATCAAACCAAGAGAACTTGTCATCCTCAATTTTAGCTTTTGTAGCATCTACCATTGATTTCTTAAGAGTTTATAATTCCCTTTCAGAATCGGAAATCTTTTTCTCTAAATGTAAGAAAATTTTCTTATTTGAGGCTAAGCGTTTGAAAGAATCTTTAGCCTCATGGTGTAGAGCTTTAAAAGCATTTTGCAAATCGGAATAATACATTTTATCAATATATTCATATTTAGAATGACTTACATTCTTTTTCTTTTTTTGATGAGCCATGAGACAAAGATTGACCGTTTCGTCTGCATCACTCGAGCCACCTTCGTTTGAGGACTCACTATCACTCTCCCATGCGATGTATGCCCTTCTAGGCTTTCTCGATTTCTTTTGTTGATGATGTTTATCTTTCTTCATCAAGGGACAATCTGGCTTGTAGTGACCGACCTTTCCGAAATTAAAGCATGAACCATTTGACTTTGTATTCTTATTTCCTTCTTGCTTTGAGGATTTTGATTGACGTCTAAAATTAATGAGATTTTTGTCCAAATGTTGTATTCCATTCTTCCTGATGTATCTATTATACCTTCTTACGAACAAATCCATTTCATCATTCGAATCTCCATCATCATCACTTGACTCACTTTCACTAATCTCTTTGGTGGAGGACTTTGAGCTAGAAGCCTTTAGAGCAATAGACTTCTTGTCTGTGTCTTTTAATTTCTCTTTCTTTTCTTTCTTTTCATGTTGCTCAAGACTTATGAGCTCTTGCTCATGTTCTTCAAGCTTACCAAACAATGTTGTTGTGTCCAATGTCATGAGATCGTTAGCTTCCTTGATCATCATGACCTTAGGTTTCCATTCTCTATTAAGACATCTCAAAATTTTGTTAGTAACAATATCATTGGAAACGGGTCTACCAAGTGAATTTAAACTATTGATTAGGCGAGTGAATCTCTCTTGCATATCCGTAATGGTTTTACCATGCTTCATCAAACTATTGAGTTAAAGTATTGATTCTAGCTAGTTTGACATCATTTGTTCCCTCATGGGCAACTGGTAATGCGTCCCACATAGCCTTAGCGGTCGTACAATGAGAAACCCTATAGTATTCATCAACTCCCAAAGAGGATATGGGAATATTTCTGGCTTTCCAATCATAATTGTACTTTTTCTCATCATCATCATTCCATTGTGCTTCCGGTTTAGGTACAACAACATTATCCTCATTGGTCATGGTTATTTCAACAGGACCATTTTGAATAACGTTCCATACCTTTCTATTAATAGAATTGATATGCACCCGCATACAATCTTTCCAATAATCATAATTCTCACCATTAAAAATCAGCGCTCTATTATACGCCCCTTTAGGTTCGTTAGCCATTTTCTAATAAGCTATATGTGAAGCACTAGATGAACTGGTGCTCGGGATACCACTTGTTAGACGAGGGAACTGATATAGAAGGGGTTGAATAGATCACTTATTTTTAATAATTTGCGCTTCAAAAAATTGTTCTAAAATATGCGAAAGCGGCCTTGAATCAAAACTCGTCTATCCGAACCATTATTCGAAAGATCGGATATACGAAATCGAATGGAATGATCTTGATGAGAGAGTAGAATCAATAAGGTTCCCAATCAATAATTCAAATAAAATCCACTTAAGGTGAACAAGTTTCCAATGCTTAATTGAGGATAAAATTTGAATTGAAAATTTATCAAACATTTTGCATGTTATCAATATATCAAACACTTGGCGTGCGAAACACACCAAGTCAAATTTCCTTTGAATTTATAGTGCAGAATTTTTCTCACTTGCATTCAAAGTGATTGCAATGGCTTTACACAGCTGTTTAAAACACTATAAATCAATCAAAATATTGCTAACAATTGATTTCACACAAACTTCAACAATATAAAAGTAAAGAGATAGAGAGAGAGAGAGAGAGAGACCCAATTTGTTTAGGCAGTTCCCCTTTCGTCCTTAATTAGGGTGTGTCTGCCCTTAATTCTAAAATAGAATTGCGATATGTATAAAATCTGTGCGCAATATTCAGTACAAGAGAAGTCCTAGCGAACCAACAATCTAACCAAATTATTAAGGTTGAATCTAACCACTTTTCTCCCCTTGATTCAGCTGAATCAGGCGCATCAAACACTACGAACAAACCTCCGGTTACCGCTACTCACTTGACCAAATCTTCTGTTCTTCAAGTCTTTCACTCGACTGATTTCGATCGCAAGATGCTTAATCCCAAATCTTCCAAAATGATCCTCCGATTACCGTTACTCCCTTGACTGAACCCACCATTCTTCAAGGCTTTCACTCGGCTGAATCTGTGATGCGAAGACTTGTACAAAAAAACCCAAATCTATCAAGATATTGGAGGACAAAACCCCAATGGTTTTATAAAATAAAATCCCACTTAATCTCTACCCAAACTTGATTTACAAATCCTACGTTTGGACGTTATCACTCTTGACTAAGCACTATCAATAATGATGATTATGTATGATTATTGATGAATGCAACTGTGAAAGTGAAGATGAAGAGCAAGACAATGTTTCTTTCAATTTTCTTCTTTTTTTTAACAATGTGATGCATATGAGTATATATATGTACATGAATGAGTAAAAAACTGAGTTTGGGAACACAAAGACACAAAAAATGGGTAAACACACACGAGAGGTCGACCTCTAGCATCTATGAGTCGACCTGTACAAGGTAGTGGCCAAAACTGCATAAACAATTGGCCCATGCGTTGACCTACAGGAACCCATGTGTCGACGCATGCAAGGCTGAAAGTTTCAAAAAAAAATCCCTACACTATGAGTCGACCTGTAAGAGCCCATGCGTCGACCCAGGGTAGGAACATGCAAGGCAGAGAGTTTCGAAACCTTTTCCCTTCAGTGTGAATCGACCTATGACCTTTATGAGTAAACCTATGGCTCTAAAAATGGCCCAAAAACACATTTTTGACATTGTGTATGATCCTATATGTCTAATACATGTATAAGGATCTTTATGCATGTTTGCAAGAGATGAATGCATGGCTTAGACAATGTGATACCGTCCAAAACACACAAGTACTTAATATCCTAGTTTTGACATCATTAAAACATAGTAAAAAGGAACCTTGCCCTCACAAGATCATATTTGAAATCTTTGATCTCCTTCTTGCAAATTCTTATTATCAACAAGTCATCGACATAAAGACATAGTATAAGCAATTCACTATTGCTTCTTCTTACATATACTTCATGCTCAATTGTGCACTTTACAAATTCCTTCTCCCATAGAAAGTTATCTATCTTCTTATTCCAAGATCTTGGAGCTTGCTTAAGTCCATACAGGGCTTTATGCAGCCTGTATACCTTGTTTTCTTTACCTTGCTTCACAAACCTAGCTGGTTGTGCAACATAAACTTCTCCATCTAAGGGGCCATTCAGGAATGCACATTTCACATCCATTTGACATATGTGCCAATTGTTCATGTTTGCTAGACCAACAACCGACATGATTGTTTCGATCCTAGCGACAGGTGTAAAAACTTCGTCAAAGTCGATTCCTTCTTTCTAAAGAAACCCTTTGGCCACAAGTCTTACCTTGTGTAGAGTTACTTCTCCTTTGGGATTCAACTTCGCCTTGTATACCCACTTCACATTGATTTCCTTTTTATCTCGAGGCAATTCGATAAGTGACTAAGTGTTGTTGACTTCGATGAACTTCATTTCCTCATTCATTGCTTTCACCCACTTCAAATCCTTCAATGTCTCAGCAGCATTGACTGGTTCCATATCTACATAGAAAGCATAATGTACCAGCTCACCTTCACCATCGACCACATCATTTGATGTAATCACACATTCTTGCAACCTTGCAAGCATGTGTCTTGTTCTTTGAGGTCTGCTTGTGCTTGCTTGACCTCTGATTTATTCATGTCGAATTTCTCTTTCGACTTCACTCGTTGGCTCTTCACATATGATTCTCACTGAATATTTCTTGAAATTTTCAGTCCAATCCCATTCCTTAAGTTCATATATAATCACATCCCTGCTGATCACTACTTGCTTGTTCGCTGGGTCGAACAACTTGTACCCTCTAGTTGAATGATATCCTATCAGGATCATATAACTTGACTTGTCATTAAGCTTTCTTCTCAACTGATTTCGTACACATCTATGTGTTATAGATCCAAATACCTTCAGATGACTCAAGATAGGCTTGACATCAGACCAACATTCTTCAGGCGTGATTATTTCTATCTTTTTCATCGGACATCTGTTCAAAATATATGTTGTAGTTGTCACTGCTTCTCTCCATAATTCCTTAGGTAGATTCTTGCCTTTCAAAATACTTCTCACCATATTCATGACGGTTCTATTCTTCCTTTCTGCAGTTCCATTCTGCTGTGGAGTGTAGAGTGGCACCACCTGATGCATAATCCCATCTTTCTCACATAATGTGTCGAAGTCTTTTGACACATATTCTCCACCACCATCAGTCCTCAAAATCTTGAGCTTTCGACCACTTTGTCTTTTGACCATAGATTTAATTATGCAAATACCTCGATCACTTCACTTTTCTTCTTGATCAAGTAAGTCCATAATTTTCGACCGAAATCTTCTATGAATGTGACAAAGTATCTGTTACCTCCAATCGAATCCATCTGAATAGGTCCAAACACATCAGAGTATATGACTTCAAGAACTGCCTTCGACCTGCTTCTTGCATCCTTGCTGAAGTTATTCTTGTGTTGCTTCGCCTGCACAGATTCTTCACACACTTCATTTGGAATGTCAATTTCTGGTAACCCTGATACCATATTTCTTCTCTTTAGATCTCTGATGTCTTTGAAGTTGAGATAACCAAGTCTAAAGTGCCATATCCGTTCATCCCTGCTAGCCGCAGTTTCAAGGCACTTGTGTTCCATCACATTAAGTTCAATTCTAAAGGTTCTATTTTGAGACATGAGAGCCTTCAAGATTAACCTTCCTCATGAGTCAAGAACTCTCATCATCTTCTCTTCGATCGACACCTTGTAGCTCTTTTCAACCAACTGTCATATGCTGAGCAAATTACTCTTCATGCCTGGTATGTACAATACATTGGAAATTACTTACCTCTTTCCATCTTTCCTCATAATCAGAACATAATCAATACCTTCAGATGCTAGAGTACTATCATTTGCAAATTTCACCATGTTCTTCATTGAGGGTTTTATGTTGACAAACTAATTCTGCCTACCAGTCATGTGTGATGAGCATCCTGGGGCCAAGTACCATTGGTCCTGAATCTTTCTTCGTCTCTTTTTGTGACAATCAGCAACATATCTTCTTCTTCATGCTTTGAAAACTTTGCATTGTTGTCTTGGTTCTTTTGTTTTTCAGAATAATGACTAGAGTAGGGACCATACTTCTGACAATTGAAACATTGAATATGACTTTTGTCAGGTTTTCGACCGCCACTTCTTCCTCTGCCAACAACACTGCATTTTTGGTTACTTTGGTATGAGGTTATTCTTTGATTTGGCCAACCTCCTTCTTGCTGAATTCAACCAGTCGAATTGTTGTAGCCTCCTCTATTTTTGTTGTTGAACCACTACCCTTTGCCTTTCTTTTCTCTTGTTGATTCTGCAAAGCCACATCACTCTTCGACTTGCTTGTAACTCTTTCAACCATTCTTTGTTAATGAGATTCAAGTGTCCCTTAAAGCTTTTCCTTTGTCAATGTTGATAAATCTTTTGACTTTTCTATGGCTACTACCACGTGTTCGGACTTTGGAACCAATAACCTCAAGATCTTTGGAACAATTGATATTGATGTCAACACTTCTCCAGATACTTTGATTTGATTCACCAGTTTTGTAACCCTGGTGAAAAATCTGTTATGCTTTCACTTCTTCCATTTGAAGCAATTCATATGTTCTTTTGTTAGTTTGTAACCTCACCTTTTTTGCGTCTCAAAATGATTTCTCCAGAATTTCTCATGCTTCTTTTGATGATTCTACATCACTGACCTTTTCGAAATTATCTGGATCAACACATTGATGGATTATAAAGAGAGCTTTATAATCTTTCTTCTTCAATTCTTTGTGTGCAGCCTTCTGTTCATCCGTCGCATTTTCTGCAAGCGATGTCACTCCCTCCTTCACAAGATCTAGAAGATCTTGATAACAGAAAACAACTTTCATCTGTTTACTCTAGTTCTCGTCATTCTAACCCTTCAGAATTAGAAGACTCGCCAGAAAATGCCCGTTCAGATGATTCATTGTCATTGTGTTTTGCTTCCCACGAATCGCTCAGCCAGTACTCTAGATACCAGATGTTAGAATTAAACACAAGACTTTGAGTAATTCCAAATCAATCTTGATAAACAAGATTCGATCAATCGATTGAATTCTCTTCTTGTTCTTCACTCTTCACTCAAGTGAATAAACCAACATTGGTTGCAAGATGATTATCTCTGTACAATTACAATGAAAAGGAGAAAAAAATGAATTTAGGAAGAAAGAGAATCAAGGATTCAATACAAAATAGGGAAAGAAGAAGAAGAAGAAGAAGAAGATGATGATGATGAATTTCTGCAGAGTAACTCTCTGCTCTCAAAACTGCAATTTTATTCAAGTGAATCATATTATATTAATATGGTTGCTCCCTATTTATAGATTTAGCTTGCTTGCTCCCTAAGCAAAGCCCAACAAAAAAGTACAAAATACATAATTCTGCCAACACTACAAAATTAGGTTTAAGACAAAATTCATGTCGAGGCTAACTCCTCGACACTTCGACAATTAAGTGTTTAATTTCAACACACACATTAAACTATTCGACAATTTCCTTATCCCTATCGAGCAACCAACTTCAATACAAGAAATTACAATTCATCAAATCCTACAATTCTAAGACCACAATTTTAAGGAAGAGTGTGGTATAATTGATCAAGGAAGAGCTCAAAATAATGTGAATGTATAAGTTGAACTAGACCCGCTGAATAGACATGTCATGGATGATCAAAGAGTAACATAGTTCATGCAGTATATATGGTCATCCACGTTAGTGAACAATGCACCAAACATCAAGTGAGTGAAAGCATGGTTGTTTGTTTCTCATCAAATCAGTTCATATCAATCCAAATGGTATGAGTTGGAACGATTATTAAGAAGAAAATATGTGATTTGATCTTGCTACGTACTAGCAAATCTCTCTCCTAACAAACTAATAGCTAACATTACCAATATAAAAAATTGATGATTTAACTTACCTTGCCTTTAGAATAATTACTTGCAACTAAAAAATATGAATTGTTTGAAAAAAAAATCAAATGAATTGTTAATATGTTGTTAGTAGTCAAAGTTTGACTCCAAGACCTTTTTCTTAAACTTTCTGAAATTAGAATGGTTATAATGTTTAACGATAATTAATATGACCCCTGCTGTAATCCTTTCCATATTCAATACAAAACCTGTAGTTTTCACTTTTCCTCACTCAATCCGTGATTCAAGCAAATCCCACTTCATTAAAAACTTCTCAATTATATATTTTAATTATGTTGATGTGTGACAAAATACTGTTAAGTTCCATGAATCAAAACAGAATCTTGCATAAAATCATGAACATGATTAGAACATATTAGTTAGCCGTATTACAACTTTTGATGTTGACTCTTAAATATTAAAAACCTCATTATTATTTTTTGCTAATACTGTATACACTCATATCTACTTATCTAGTAATGGTTTTTCTATGTCCCTAGCATTTTTATTTTTTTTCTTTTCAATTCAATTTGTTTAATCCAAATTAGATCATGAATTGTACTTTCTGTCTCTATCGAAGAAATCATCACAAGTCAGCTATAGTAACATCGTTATGATTGACAATATAAAAATTATAAAGTCATATCTTTGTGATTTACATGCAGGCTTTAATTGGATAAAATAACTGAGAATGAGTTCATACATAGTATTCTGTGATGTTTCTACGTTTCTTATGTTCAACATTTTATATGCAGTCAATCTGACAATCACCAAATTGTTGATTCTTTATGTCATCAAATTTAAGAATGATTTTTTCCAGCGGAGTCATCACTGTTTCAGTGACTGCTCAAACAATTTAAATTTACTAGGTTAGGAATCGTACACAACATGGTTGTTATTTTTGCTGTTAAAATATTTGGTTATAAGTTTGGTGTCAAAAATTGATTTTAATTCAGCTAGTTATATAAAATTAATTTTATATAAAATATTTTATGTTTTTGATATCTACGTTCCTCTAGGAGTTAGTCGGTTGATGAAGATTTGGGATATGATAGTATGTTTCTATTCTTGTGTTTGGTCGGTTTATACAAAGCGCATATTTATTTATTTTTTTAAAAAGCAAGGATTATAACATTAAACCAAAGAGTACAAGAGGTACTCAACCCTTACAAATTTACAGCAAGCAACTACTAATCAAACAAGACACAAGACGTAGGATTATTTAACCAACTGGCCAAGGATTGTCTCTTAACAGTTACAAAGAGCGATAAGTTTTTTTTTTCTTTCTAAAAGCCAGTAGATTAATAACAGAACACAAAATGTGTTTGAGAAAGACAAAAACCAGTACAAACAGATACAAAAGCAAAATTTTACACCAACTCAATTCTAACTACCCTCTTAAATGATTCATACAAAAGGCTAAAAAATCAAAGTTGGGGTAGTAAATTTCACCCACCCTAGACCACTTCCAAACATTGATCTTAATATTCCAACATAAGTCATCAAGGTTGAAGGAACCATTAGCAAAAATGATACCATTTCTACACTTCCAAATGTTCTAAACTATAATAAATCAAATGGCCCCCAACTTCAAATTGCCTTCAATCGAGTTGCCCAAACCACACCAATCTAAAAAGAATTCTTCAATTTTTCCTGCATAAAAGCTGCCAAAACCACACTAGTCTCCAATTCTTTCCCACACAGCAGAAATAGGAGCACAAGAAAAACAGACATGATAAATATCTTCATCACCACTATGACAGAACACGCAGTCAGGATTCAAGGAGATCAAACCTCTTCTAACCAACTCAGTTTTCACAACTATTCTCTTCTAAATAATCTTCCATCCAAAGCAAATCACTTTTGGGGGGCTTTTAATTTCCACAGAACAGCAAAAGCTTTAGAAATGGGAGCAGAGAAAGAAGTACCAGGCATGTGATCCATCAACATAAGATAGACTTCCTTATTTAGCAGCAACATTATCCTTCCAACCAACTTTATCAAGCTTATCCAGAACTGGCGAAGAACCTCCAATGGTGGTAAGCAACTTAGAAACTCTGTCAGAGTTCTGCAACAAATCATGATGAGACGGGCCAAAGTTGCTCCAAATCCAAGCATCATTAGCACTAAAACTCATATCGTGCACAACAACTTCAGGTACAGAACTTAGTTGAAAAAGGTCTTGGAAATTATTTGCCAAAATGATCACTTTCAACCACTTAGCAGTCCAGAAAGGGATAGTGGTTCCAGCACCCAATTGCTAATGAATATTATCTGCAAAACAAAAACCTGTGTTAGTTAAAATCTTCCCACTATTAATGATGTCTTTCCACCATTGAGAAGAGGAGACAGAAGGGTGCAGCTTGTCAGCAAACACATGATGATGGATAGCACCATATCTTGCAATAAGAAAATCCTTCCAAATGGGTGTTTTATTAGCAACAATCCTCCATTTCTATTTTGCAAGTAATGCCAAGTTGAAATCCTTCATTCTTCTGATCCCTAGACCTCCATTTTCCTTCGGTAAACAACAAATATCCCTTCTCCTCCACTCCTCCCCACAAAAACCTGCTTCTAAGGGAATCAATCTTCTTTAAACCGTGATTGGGGCCATATAAAAAGAGAACCAGAAAATCGGCAAGCTTGAAAGCACAGAATTAATGAGAGTAATCCTCCCCCCCCCCATGGAGAGAGATTTAGCCTTCCAAGAATTCAGCTTCCTCTTAAATTTATCCACTATGGGATTCCAACCAATAATCCTTCTTGGATTAAATCCAATAGGAATTCCAAGAAAGGAGAAAGTAACCTTGTTAACCTTGCAAGTTAAGAAAGAAGAAGCTGCAAGTAAAAAGTGAGGACTAACATTCAAACCGATTAACCTGCTCTTACTAAAATTAACCTTCGGGCCCGAAGTTAACTCAAAACCTCTGGGAATGGATTTAAGACTCCAAAGATTACTCCAACTTCCTTCTCCTAAGATAAGGGTGTCGTCTGCGAATTGAATCATATCCACTGTTACACCTTCGTCCACTCTGAAACCTTTAAAGCTTCTTGTCGCAACAACATTATTCATCAGGCCTTTTAGACCCTCAGCCACAATAAGAAAAAGAAAAGGAGCTAAATGGTCGCCCTGTCGTAGTCCTCTTTCCGCTGCAAAGTCTTGCGTAGGGCTACCGTTAAGCAAAATTGAAAGATGAAATTTGAAAATGGTTGCCTCCATCCATTTCCTCCATCTACTCCCAAAGCCAATTTTAACTAACATTAAACGAAGAAAGTTCCAGCTAACGCAATCATAGGCTTTGACGAAGTCAACTTTGAACATAATACACTCCTTGTTGTCTCTGGTAGCCAAGTCCACCGATTTGTTTGTTATGACCACACCGTCTAGAAGGTTCCTCCTAGGTACGAAAGCAGATTGACACGGAGAGATTACCTTACCAATAACAGTTTTCAACCTAAGAGCAAGTAATTTAGCCACAATCTTGTATAGTATCCCAACCAAGCAAATAGGCCTATAATCTCCGAGGTTCAACAGGTTATCGACCTTTGGGATAAGGGTCAAGAAGGAAGAGGTGATCGCTTTAGGGAGAAAAGCAGCTTCGTGAAAATATTTAACAAACCGAACAACATCATCCTTCATGAAATTCCAACATTTCTTGATGAAGAACAGGTTATAACCATCTGGGAATTCCAACACTTCATGAAATTCCAACACTTCTTCGGAGAAAGGCATCTCCAAGAAAGAAACTTCCTCAAAAGACAATCTGCTAAAATTGCACCCTTCAAGAATAGGACTTTGCAAGTCAGGTTCCAAATAAATATCTTTGAAAAACCTCAACACCTCAGCCTTAACTCCTTCCACTAAATCAACAATACCTTGGGAAGTTTCCACCCTTCCTAAAAACTTCCTTCTAAGACTACCTCTAATCCAATGATGGTAGAATCTAGAGTTAGAATCGCCGTCCTTTAACCATCTTCTTCTAACTTTTTGAAGCAGCATCTTGTCCTTGATATGAAGCTTCCTCCAAAAGGCCTTACAGGCTTCTGCTCTAGCAACAAATATGTCCTTGATTTCGTTTTCTCTAGCAGAAATCAACAACTGGTCAGCTTAGTTCAACACAACAATATCCTCTTCCAATTTAAGATCATTCCAGCCAAAAATTTCTTCCCTCCACTCTTTGATCTTGCTTTTCAGAAGCCTAAATCTTTCTTTAACAATGAAATCACTCCTACCAATGATCTTCATGTTCTTCCACTCTTTTTCCACGAAGCTGAAAAAAGTAGGGTGGTCAAACCAGCTATCATTACTTTTAAAAGGTTTGTGCCCCCAATTGATAGGTCTGATCTTCAACCAAATCGGACAGTGGTCCGAAATATCCCTTTTGCCTATGATTTGGTCCATCATTCCCCACTTCTAGATAACTATTTCATCAACCAAAAATCTATCTAACCGACTCATCAAATTACCATCTCCACTGTACCAAGTGAACCTACTACCAGCAACAGGAAGATCAACCACACCTAAAGCAGAGAAAAAATCTTGGAATTCACCCATTTCAGAAGATCTGTCAGGACTACTCTTTCCCTTTCTTTCAGAAGCAACAACCGTAGCGTTGAAGTCTCCTCCAAGATTCCAACAACCATCAGAAAGTTTAGATTTCAAACTCACTAACTCTCCCCAAAGCTTTCTCTTAGCTCGCAAATCACAACCAGAGTAAACGTTGATCGCATAGAATACTTCTTGATTCCACAAAAGCTTAATCCCCAGATAACCATCACCTCTGAAGGATTGAAGAGCATTGACACAATCCTCATTCTAGAGCGTAATTAAGCCACCAGATTGACCTAAAGATCCAGAATAAAACCAGCCTACCTCTCCATAGCTCCACAAACTTCTGATAAACGAATCCTCCACTAAACAAGTTTTAGACTCTTGGATAAAGAAGATATCTGCTTTACCTTTGGAAATGATATGATTGATTCTTCTCCTTTTGGATAGAGATCCTCCCCCATCTAATGTTCAATGATCCAAAAATCATTGAACTGCTTTGTTTTGCTCCTTCTGACCACTGAATCTACATCTATCCAAAGCTTCCAACTCAGCAATCTTCCTATGGAGATCTGTAAAACTGTCCTTGGATTTATCACCCCGCACTACCCCTAGATTAGAAATAGCTCCCCAGATTTTATCTCCCACCTTAGATTCAAGGTTGTTCCAAAATTTCTTGTTACATCATCTCATGTCTGAATTTGAAGTTTGACCGCAACACATAATAACACCTGCTGAGAAATTTTCTGAATCGTCTTTCCCATGATTATGGTTGGGCCTACTACCAGGGTTAAAAGAGGAATTATGGTTTTTTCCTAAAACCTCAAAGAAAGAAGGTTGAGAAAACTATTCTATTGAATCATCTAATAACACATACCCTATCATAGTGACCCGCTCCACCTTCCTTAAAGCCTTCTTCTTGGATTTAGGCTTCCTAGGAACAGGCCCAACAACCTCAGAAAGCCTTTTCAGTTTCACCTTTTTACAAGAGGTCTCCTTTTCACAATTTCCCAAAAAGTATGAAACATCCTTAGGACTAGGTAACACTTGATTAGGGAAAGGGACTGCACCAACGTCAAAAGCACCAGAATCATTCCAAACTTCTTTCGTCGTTTCTGCAGAAAGGTATTGCTTGGCCGCCTCGATTGCAGAGTCAAACTCATATACCCCACCCCTAGAGTCAGCTACCACCTGCTCTAACAAAGAGGCAGACTTTTCAAAGTCCGCAGAGTTTCTGAAAGCCAAAGCTAGTTTGTCCTCTGTCGTGGAGTTCGTCGGGAAAGAACCAGGAAATACTCCATCTTTTGCGAACACATTGTCTCCTCTTTCCTCCCCCCCCCCCAACCTTCTCGTCCTCCCCTTCAAAATGGATCCAAATTGATTCCAACTTCGAGGAAGAATTTCCAAGGTTGGCAATGTTACAGGTTTTGTTAACCACGGTTCGCAACGAACCATGATAATCTTCGCACATTTTAATGTTGAAAATCTCATCGTTGATCTGAACTTTGAATGTTTTGTTGATCACCACAGCGTAATGAGTCTTCACCATAAATCTTGCAACGTCCATACATTCACCCTTAAGAGTGTTGTTAGCAGCACAAACATATCTACCAACAGTTTTAGCTAGAACTTCAAAGAAAGCAAAATTCCAAGCGTGACAAGGAATTCCATAGCATCTCAACCAAGTGAATATTTCTTTATCCACCATGTCTTCCTCCCATTCTTTAATTTCTGAAAACCACTGTTTCTACCACGATTTTGCTTCCCTGATAATGTCTCTGATCTCTCCTGGTTCACTTTCTTATAATAAATAAAGGTTAGATCTCAATGGCGTAACTTTGATGGAGAAATAACCCTCAACCTCAAAACTAGTACGTGTGTTATAAGTCATTCCAGAGTCTAAAACAACACCCACATAAGCCTTCTTAAATCTAGCAATGTCCTCCTTAGCAGCCTCATATTTCAAATGGATTTGCGTCTTCCTTGAAGGGAGACTGTTAGAATCATCGCGACCATAGTGAACAACCTCAACAAACGATCTACTTCCTACTCTAGCTTCCTCCTCTACTACTTTCCTTATGTTGGGGCCTTCTTTATCTTTTAAACGAACTCTTGATTTATTGTTGGAGACTCTGCTACCATGATTCTTCACCTCTCTGTTAAATCTTGGAACATTTGCGTGAATCTTCACGTTGTCTATAATGATGTTGTCAAGCTTGATGGCAAGAATCCTACTATCATCAACCTCTATAAACCTCGCAAAACCAAATCGCTTCCCGGATTTGTTTCTTTTAGGTGGAATAACCACCTCAACCACCTTCCCAAACTCCCTGAATAACAAGAAAATCTTCTCTGCCTTCACATGGTCGGTAAATTCAGAGAAATAGAATAAATGAATTTCTGCATTTCCAATCCTGCGTAGACCTCCTTTAATAGAAAATAAGTCTCATTTCCTGAGATGGAACTTCTTTTCTTCCTCCTGCTCACGCTTTTCCACTCCATTTCGCTTGGAAATCCCTGCACGCCTACACGTGATTTGAATCTTCAAACTTTAATCTTAAGTATTGTCATACCCCACAGGCTGGGGTAAATCTTTCAACAGCTCAATCAGGGGCAAGCATTCTCAAAGCACAGCAAAGCTCAACTTCCAAGGATCAGACTACTTCAGAGTTGGTTAATCAGGGGCAGACCATTACCATGTTCAGACTGGGGCAAGATCCATTGCAGCAAGCAAATCCCTTTGTATCTTCAAGTTGGTCAAGCAGGCCATCCTGACCATTAAGCACAAAGTTGTGGATCTCTCAGAAATGAACCCACGATTCATCAACGAGTCATCAAACTTGAGGCCTCGAGAGCATCTTCGTCTGCTTCAATCATGACGTCTTCAACGAACTGAGTGTCGAGGAAATCAAATCTCTCCCGCCGCCCAAAAGTCCAATCCGCATTGGCAACTATCCCAAAGTCCACCATGCTGGCACCATCTCCTAACATATCCAATCACCCGTCTGTAATCATATGCATCATACGCATCATACGCATCACATTCGACATCATAAAGATCATGTGCATCATATACATCCCAAAAATCAAATCATACTTCCCTAGCACTTGCATCTCCGCGCGTCAGCATTTGCATTGCATATCATTACAAAATCAAGCATTCACATATGCATAGTCAAGATCCAGGATCAATCTCAAGACTGCAAGATGATCTTCAGCCCAGCCAGGGGCATCTTCATCAAATCCGTGGGCGTTCCTCACGAAGTTGTTTCAATCTGTTGTTGATCAAGCTCAGACAAGATTTCAAAGTAATCTTCAGCCCAGTCAGGGGCATCTCCTTCAAGTCCTTGGGCGTTCCCCAGTAAGTTGGTCCTTTCAACCTTTTGTTGACAAAGATGGTGTTCCTCAATGACTTCTTTGTGTCAACCTTTTGTTGATGTCTTCAAATAAGCATCACTTATCATATCCCCAGCAAACTTGACCTTTTGTCAATTGCCTTACTATCATCCTTTTGGTGATAGCCGAACCTTGTCAACTCAATTCAACCTGCATCTTTTTGGCGTTGGTCAATCCTCAAAATCAGAAATTTCCTATCATCCTTTTGGTGGTAGCCGTTCATATTGTCAACTTAACCTTCATCCTTTTGGTGTTGGTCCTCGCAAGTAGGAAGTTTCTATCATCCCTTTGGTGGTAGTAGCTTGTATTGATCCGTCATCCTTTTGGTGTCGCCGATCCGTGAACCTGTGGTATGTGAATCATCCTTTTGGTGACTGACAACCTTTGTTATTGTTTTGCTTGCTATTATCCTTTTGGTAGTAGTAAGTTGTGACCTCATTTTCATCCTTTTGGTGGAAGGGTCTGTGTGCGTGTGTTTACTATCATCCTTTCGGTGATAGGTCTGTCATCCTTTTGGTGTCAGATAACTGTGTGTGTGCCTTATTATCCTTTTGGTAATAGCAGGTGTTGACCTCATTTTCATCCTTTTGGTGGAAGGGTCTGTGTGCGTGTGTTCTCTATTATCCTTTTGGTGATAGGTTTGTCATCCTTTTGGTGTCAGATAACTGTGTGTGTGCCCTATTATCCTTTTGGTAATAGCAGGTTTTGACCTCATTTTCATCCTTTTGGTGGAAGGGTCTGTGTGCGTGTGTTCCCTATTATCCTTTTGGTAATAGCAGGCTTTGACCTCATTTTCATCCTTTTGGTGGAAGGGTCTGTGTGCGTGTGTTCTCTATCATCCTTTTGGTGATAGGTCTGTCATCCTTTTGGTGTCAGATAACTGTGTGTGCCCTATTATCCTTTTGGTAATAGCAAGTTTTGACCTCATTTTCATCCTTTTGGTGGAAGGGTCTGTGTGCGTGTGTTCCCTATTATCCTTTTAGTAATAGCAGGCTTTGACCTCACTTTCATCCTTTTGGTGGAAGGGTCTGTGTGCGTGTGTGCCCTATTATCCTTTTGGTAATAGCAGGCTTTGACCTCATTTTCATCCTTTTGGTGGAAGGGTCTGTGTGCATGTGTGCCCTATTATCCTTTTGGTAATAGCAGGCTTTGACCTCATTTTCATCCTTTTGGTGGAAAGGTCTGTGTGCGTGTATGCCCTATTATCCTTTTGGTAATAGCAGGCTTTGACCTCATTTTCATCCTTTTGGTGGAAGGGTCTGTGTGCGTGTGTGCCCTATTATCCTTTTTGGTAATAACAGGCTTTGACCTCATTTTCATCCTTTTGGTGGAAGGGTCTTTGTGCGTGTGTTCCCTATTATCCTTTTGGTAATAGCAGGCTTTGACCTCATTTTCATCCTTTTGGCGGAAGGGTCTGTGTTCGTATGTGCCCTATTATCCTTTTGGTAATAGCAGGCTTTTGACCTCATTTTCATCCTTTTGGTGGAAGGGTCTGTGTGCGTGTGTGCCCTATTATCCTTTTGGTAATAGCAGGCTTTGACCTCATTTTCATCCTTTTAGTGGAAGGGTCTGTGTGTGTGTGTGCCCTATTATCCTTTTGGTAATAGCAGGCGTTGACCTCATTTTCATCCTTTTGGTGGAAGGGTCTATGTGTGTGTTCACTATCATCCGTTTGGTGATCGGTCTGTCATCTTTTTGGTGTCATATTTCTTGTATTTCAACTCCCCAACATTTTCTTTCTTTTTGGACAAATTCGTGGTCTTCTTCATATCTAATTGTCTTCTACCTCAAAAGAACGAACGCTACAACAGCTCATATTACTCGGTTCAAGCCAATTAAATAGGGGCATCTGTCATACCCCAAATTTGTCCTACCATGTATAACTTTCATCTGTACATCCATCCACTAACCATTATTCAGAAAATCCAAAAAAATATGCTGCTTTCTTTTCAAGACCATGGTGCACTAATTCAGATGATGTGTGACTGAGGCTTTCATTAGGGTTTATACCTATTTAAGTCGTTTGTGTGGGGGTCAGGTTATCAGGCTGTGTGAGTGCTTTATTGACTGAGGATTATCAGTGACTGGCTCATTTTTTGGTAAAGGTTTTCACAGTGAAGTTCATCAGGGTTGATTTGTGATTCAGAGTTTCTGAGGCCGAGATTGATTCATCGAATTTCTCGAAAGCAAACCATTCATAATCCATTTCCAGTCTGTTTTATCCTTTGTTAATATCCATCAAAACTCATTTATATCCAACTATCCATAATCCAATTCCATTTTAAGTTTATCGTTTTAACCATTTTTAAGCCTATCATCTAATTATATCCATTTCCACTTTCTATTTCTTATCAATTTCCATTATTTTCTATCAATTGAACCATATCTACTTTTAATATTCATTTCAAAAACCACTTTTTTTTAGTTATCCATTAAAATCCATTGGTTATCCATTTTCTCATAAACCTACCTTTTACTATCTTTTCCACTCTAGTATCCATATCCAATTTCATTTTTAATATCCATTCTTGATCTATTTTTTAAGCTACTCATAACCCAAATTTACAATTCAATACACAAAAACATTACAAAAATAATTACAAGAAAAATAACCAAAACCCATGATGCAAAGATTATTTAAGTTCCAAAAAATAAACAAAAAGCCCATTAACATTTCCAGGCCCATTGCAATCCAATTTACAAAAAATAGTAAACAAAAGTTCTACACAATTATTCCAACAAGTCAATGAGCTGATATGCTGCAATAAACTTCAGACCATGCCATGAAAGCTACAACACCAACAGTCTGCACACTTGCACCGAAGTGGAAAAACAAACATGTTACCTTTATTTTGCCACTCAAGAAGGCAATACCACAAATAAGAAACCTGCATTTGAAAATAACAGGTCAGGAACTACAAGACAAAAAGAGTTGTACCACAAAACTTCATAAACAAGTTTCTGTTGATTTTAAAGGGGGAAGCACCATTCTGAAAAATATAAAAAAAATTCCTGAGAAAACTCACCAAGCGAAATTTTCTTCCATCGTTTTTTCAATCGCAAACACAACAACGCTCTCCACCCTCACAGACCCCTCTTGTCAACTCATCCACCATAAACACACATACCATGTGAATCCCTCAAAGTCTCAAAAATTCCAACCCTTAAACGTGACTTCCAAAGAACCGCAACAAATCCTTAAAAGGACACCTTCAATCATCACCTTGCTCTCACTCCAAGCTACTAAATCCATAGCCTTCGATCGACCATGAAACTTCATGCCAACTCGCCACAGATTAGTAGCAACTCCGACAACGACTGGCTTCGCAAACATCAATAACAACAGAACCAACATCACACGATCCTTCCTCAAACAAATATTTCCAACCTCTCCTTCTTCCCTCCGTCTGCTCGCTATTCATCCTCACCAAACCCTATTCAATCGAACTTCCATCAAAACTCTAACACCCATCTTCAAAAACTCCAAATCCACTCAAAACCCAAATTGATTCAGATACAGAAAGGGAAGACGAGTGATTAAGACGCGAGAGATCGAGCAAGAATCTAAACCTGAAACGACGACGCGAGAACAATGATTAAGGACCGACCGAGAGACGAAAGAGCTTGAGACCGACACGATCTGTCGCTCGAAGGTCGGAATGATCGCTCTTCGTATGTTCCCATTTTATGGTAGATCCGCTGCACATTGATGATGATGATGCATTTGATGTTGTTGAACATTGTTTCATCTTGTATTTTTTTTAGTCTGATATTGTTCTGACCAACCCTTATGTTGTTGCTTTTTGGACCGTTCCATCCCCTTGTTTTGTTTGAAACAACATAAATCCTGTTGCTGCTATATCATGAGCCATTCATGTTGGTTTTGGGCATTAAGCCCGTCTCTTATTCGCACCCTTTCTTTGTTCAGCAAACCGTGTGCCTTTGGTGGATGGGAGGTAATGGGATTTGTGAAGCCCATATGATCCTCTTGGTTGGCATTCACCCCATTTGTTTATTTTTTTTTATTTTCTATTTTTCTTCTTTCTTTGTTTAATTTTACTTTTATTTGCTTTGGTTTTTAATGAAAGGTTTTAATGTTTTGCTTTAGATTTGTTTAAGTTTCTTGATAAATAATATTTGATTTATGATTTTCATTTCCATTTCGATTTCATTTTCGATTTATGGGCCAATGATATAATCCAAATCTTGATTGGTTGATTTTTTTAATAGATCTACAATCTTGATATATATGAGGCCTACTTTTATTTTCTTTTACTTTTCTTTCAACTTTTTGGTCAATGAAAACCAAATATCAATGATTTATCGATTATCGATTTAAAATCTTGATAAAGGTGAGACCTTTATTCCTTTTCTTGTCATTTTCGATTTTATTTCATTTCTATCATTTTTATTTCATTTTTATTCATTTTTGGGTCAATGAAAATCAAATACTAAAGATTATCGATTTTTCGATTTAAAATCTTAGGTAAGATGAGACCTTTCTTAGTTTTCCGATTTTTATTTCTATTTCGATTATTTTCACTTTTGGTCAATGAAAGTAAAAAATTGTTGATTATCAATTTCTCGATTAAATTCTGATTAAGACGAGACCAATTTTATTTTATGTCAATATTATACCTTGTTCATATTATCTCGATTATATTATTCATACTCTTATCATATTGTCCATATCCATATTCATGTTTATCTAACCATTTTCTTTGCTCACCATTAATAAAAAAACACTAAAAATATCGAAACCCTAAAACAATAATTGATGGACTGTTGGTTGCTTGGCGACTTTCGATCAAGGCTTAGCTTAGGACACCTTGTACACACACGGCTTTCTCTTGGGCTACCTTACAATGAGACCCTTTATTTCATGTCATCCCATGTACTTTACATGTACCCCTCCCCCATTCCGATGTACGCATTTAGTTTTCTTTTGATTGTGGTTTGTTTACTAGGAGCACCCCTAGGGACTAGCATAGGCAACCCATTTTCAAACTAATCCTCGATTCGTCGTCGAGCCATTTTCAAACAAACCTTTTTTCAACCAAACCCTCGATTCGTCGTCGAGCCATTTTCAAACAAACCTCTTTTCAACCAAACCCTCGATTCGTTGTCGAGCCATTTTTCAAATCAACCTCTAACCAAATCCTTTTTCAAACTAAACTTTTTTCGTACAATAAACCCTTGATCACATGTCAAGCGGACTTTCATAATCAAACCTCAAAACGACTAACAACTATCGAAACTCTTTCAAGGTGAAAAATGGGGGTTCAAGTCTTTGATCTTCCTTTGATTATTTGGGTGCGAGTTCTATTACTCGTGTGTGAGTAATTGACGCCTCTTTTAAAAATCAACCAACTTCCCTCTTTTCGTGGGCGTACCACGAACTACGACTGCTCTGATTCTTTACTCTCGTCCGAGTAAAGGTACGTAGGCACAAGATTACGATGATCTTGGCGAGCACACTTTTTCTTTTTCCACCTTTTCCACACTACCATCTTTTTCCGTCAAACCCCGTAGTCGAACTACGATTGCTCTGATTTCTCATTCTCGTCCGAATGAGCATACGTAGGCCCGAGGTCGCGATGATCTTGCCGAGCACCCTATCCTTAAACCACCCATTTTCCCTCAACATCCTCCCCTTTTACCATACCATTTTGCATTTATCATAGAGAAGAAAACAAACAAACTTAGCTAACGAGCATCGCGATTCAAACCAAGAGGTTCCCGTTGAGTACAACGGACGTGAGGGGGTGCGCGTACCTTCCCCTCACGTAACCGACTCCCGAACCCAGAATGTGGTTGCGACGACCATGTTCTTACCCCTCCTTAAAGGTTTTCTCGATACTTTCCTTTCCCTCTTTTGGGATAAATAAAGTTCGGTGGCGACTCTGTCGAACCGTGTTCCGCGCCTTTCGCGCGAAGGGTTGTGTCTTCGATTAAGCGATTTTTTTCGAGGTGCGACAAGTATCAATAGTTCTCCGTAGCTTCAAAAGCACAATTTTAGTACTACCATGCATTACCTAATCCATCCATATTATGAGAATGACATTGTTGTTGGTCACTAAATGTTGACAAATGTTTAGACTAAACGTTATGTGATAGTGGCTTGCAGTAGATCTATGAACGTGCAAAATTGAACTACTAACTTAAAAGTATTATCGTGATATATAGAAAAACTAATTCCTTTGTTAGGTTAGTTCATACAAAGGTTATGTCACTCCATTGTGAATTTCTTAACTATTACAAAAACAAGTCTAAGTATGAATGTGGAAAATTGAACTTTTATACTAAAAATATTATTGTGGTCTATAGATAAAACTCATAACATTAGGATTTATAAAAAATACTGTCTCATTAGGCTATTTATGTGGTTAATGTGTGATCTATAGACAAAACTCATAATGTTATGATTTATAGAAAATATTGTCTCATTAGGCATTTATGTGGTTAATGTGTGATTGTTCTCTTCATTTGGAGTATATGGTACTCTAGGTTTGATTGTTGTCTCATTCTACTCGATATGTTAAGTTGACTATATATATATATATATATATATAGAGCATATCAAATGAGAGTGGTTTTAAATGAGAGATGAGAGGAACAAACAACAACTATTAGATCAAATTAATAAGAGAGATGTAATGCAGGTTAATAAGAGAGAGAAATTAATAGCCACATTAATGAATAAGTTTAATCATAACTTTTTGATTGATCTGATGGTTGTTGTTTGTTCCATATATATATATATATATATATATATATATATATATATTCAGATAGAGGCATTACACCTATGGAACATGACCATAAAACCTAATCCTCCAGTCGACACGTGCATTTGATTAAGTCTAAAGTTTTGATAGCCATGAAAAAGTTAAGTATACTTAAGACAGACTCTGTTAGGTCACGTCTAATTGTGTTTGTACTCGTCTAACCTACCCTTAGATGAGAAGCCATCAATAAACACTAAGATTATTTGTCTACTAATCTCAACTGACATTTTTATTATTTTTATGTGTAAACACATGTTATGTTAATATACTAACTTTGTTTCATATTCCTGACATGTAACTTTCATAAATACTATTTGTTATACCTTAATTTTGTCCTTAAGTTTTCTCTATTCATTTTCTTTAAGTCAATTACATCATTTACCACTGCATATATTGCAATTTTTTAACATAATTCATCAAGGTCAACAAAAATTAATCAAATTACTTCTATTTGTTCATGCTCACAAAGGACTTGGCATGCTCACCACCATAGTTCACTCTTTGCCTATTTAAATTGCTTCAATCAGAGAGAGAAAGAGAAAATAAATTACAGATTGAGCCATACAAACTACCTTCAAATTCACCAATTCACCTTCCAACAAAAAGCTTTTGTTACTATACACTTTAAGATGTTGTTTTGAATTGTGAATAAATTTCCAAAGCTTGTTTTCAGTGTGGTTCCTTGAGACTCGTCATTGCAGTCAAATTTCAGAGGAAAGAAAAACATAGCAAGAGGATCGGCAGTCGTTTGAGCCTAATTCAGAGGGAAATTTGGAAAGAAGAGAAGTAGAGGAAGAAGGAGGAAGAGGAGGAGGTAACACACGCAAAAAGAAACAAAAACGTGTTACCTGAGCAACTCGTACTTGGCCAGAATCTGGAGTTTTGTCGCCAAAATCATCATACTCGTCGAAAAATCTCAACCTCCAGTCAGGTACATTTTTTTTCACTTTTTGCGTAATTTCTTGATACAGTTCCATAGCTCTGCTCATGCTGAATCTTTCCCCCATGTTCATTTGCTCTAATTCGTGTTGATGACCATTTAATTTCAAAATTAGGTTAAGTATGTTCTTCATGTTCTTGCTTTTTTCTTAGAATTTATGACTTATGCATAATTTCCATGAAGTAGTTGTTTGAGTAGCTTTGTTATATTGCCCTAAAATCATATGTATGCCTGATATCATGTGATGCTTGGATTTGGGACCAGATCAAACTCTTTTTGTATGAACTTTAACCTTCTGTGTTCTTCATTTTTGAGCTTGTTTGGTGTATGATTAATCATCCATGTAGATCTACCATTAATGTATGTTTGAATCTCTATCGTGTTTTTGCGTTATTTTTGGCATGGTGAATTTGAGTTCGTGAGAGAGGTGAGAGAACAAGGAAGAAGAGTTTGAGTTTTTGCCAGTTTGATCTTGAACCATTAGATGCATCTGGTGGTTATGTTTTATTCATTTTGAATTTAAATTTTACTTATGTATATGCTCCTTGGTTGTTTTTGGATAAATTGGGAAATGGATCTTGCACAGGATCCCCATAAGCGTCGACCATGGACCTTCAAGCCCTAGTCTCTTGATTTAATTTGACTTACCAAATATGAAGATCTAATGGCCCATATATGTTTGATATGAAAGTTATATCTAAGCCATCTGATCATGATCAAATGGTTACGCATGGGCTAAGGATCAATCATGCCTTGTGTTTTTATTTTTGTTCAGTCTGGACCTTTCATACCTTAGGCCTAGACGGTTTTGCTGTTACACCCCTGATTATCATATTTGCGTCCCTTTTACTTTTCTAGTACTTTTTTATTTTATTTTTGGGCTTCAAGCCTATTTCACTTGTCTTTTATTACTACACCCTTATGCATGCTTGCACCCTCCCTTTTATTATTTTTATTTTATTTTATTTTTGTTATTTTATTTCATTTATTTATTTAATTAGTGAATAAATTAATTAAATAATTGCTAATAAAATCAACATTTTTCAAAGATAAAAAATTCAAATACTTGATCAACATCAAGTAGTTTCCAAAATATCTCACCACTTCACTACCAAATCAAAAATAATCAAATCAATTTCAAACCAAAGTGAATTGAATACTTGATCAACAACAAGTCTTTTCCCGAACTTAATCGAAAAAGCTTCAAAAATATTTTCATAATTAAATCGATTGAAAAAGGATCAGTTGGATGTATATCCCTCTTTTCTCTGAATAATTGGATACATGCTGTATAGCTTGTCTTTCGAGTATTTTTAATCCTCAAAAGGCTTTAACCATATCAATCCTTTTCGTGATAAATCAGATGAAAAATGACTAGTTGGATGTACATCCCTCTTTTCTCCCGAGTACTTTGATACCTGCTATATAACTTGCCTTTCAAGTACTTGTCATCTTTAAAAGACTTTAATGTGATCAAATCCTTTTTTAGCAATTAAATTAGATGAAAAAGGACTAGTTGGATGTATATCCCTCTCTTCCCCAAATGCTTGGATACCTGATGTATAGCTTGCCTTTCAATTACTTGTCATCTTCAAAAGACTTTAATCATATTAAATCTTTTTCGTAATTCAGATGAAAAAGAACTAGTAGGATATATATCCCTCTTTTCCCGAGTATTTGGATACCTGTTGTATGGCTTGCCTTTCGAATACTCGTCTTCCACCCAAATACAAACTCAACCAATCAAACTCATTTTTGCCCAAGCGCAATCAAAAATCAAAACGTTTTTCATAAACAGATGATGTATTATTCATTCTATCATGATATAGACAAACCCTTAAGCCTCCCATGCACAAGCATACACGTTTAACCGCTAGAATGCAATCAAAAGATATCTATTCTACCGCGACACAAACATACACTTAAGTATCTCATGCATGAGCATACAAGCAATGTTTAACCGCTAGAATGCGACCTAAATATCATTCACTAAATTCAACCAACACATGCGTGGTTTTCTATCCAGAGCTATGTAACTTTGAATTCCTCATCGCACTTGAGGATACATAGGAGCAAGACTCGCAATCTTGTCAAACACCCTAATAAAAAACTTATTTTTAGTCTTTCTCTTTTCATACTTTCAATAACTAGAAGAAAACAAATAACATATGCTAACACTTCTTCGAAAAATTAACTAAATGGTTCCCATTGAGTACAACAGATGTGAGGGGTGCTAATACCTTCCCCTCGCATAACCGACTCTCGAACCCGAATTTGGTTGCGAAGACCATTTTTTAAGGGTTTAATCAATATTTCCCTTTCTTTTTGGAATAAATAAACTTTAGTTGCGACGCTGTTATTATTTCGAGTGTGCAAACGCCCAGATATTTTTTGCGCCACAATAGTTGGCGACACTGCTATGGATGAGCTCCAAGAGAGTCAAGCATAGTTTAGTTTGATTTGCGATGAATGTTAGCTTCGTTTAATTTCTTTCGTCTACCTTATTTTCTTTAATCTCCTCCCCATTAATATATCCATTTACTTATTTACTGTATGGTTTTCATGTGCTGTAATAGATGTTTTGGTTGCTTAAACACATTGTGAGAGAGGCTTTACACTCGAGTCTGAGAAGAACAACAAGTTTAAGATGTTGGTTGCGTAGTATTGACCTTATTGGCGTATGTCTCATTTGGTTGGTGTGAAGGCCCCGCCTAGAGTAGATTCTCTTAAGGTATTGTTGTTTAACAAGTATTCGTTATGGCAAAAATATTTTCAAATAGGATTTGTGACTCTAGGGGCCTTTATTGTTTAGAACCTCGGAGTCGATGGTTGCGTATATTGACCTTCTTGGTGTATGACTCGTTTGGTTAGTGCGAAGGCCTCGACTACAGTAGATCCTCTTGAGGGAATTTCTATTTAACAAGTATTTGTTATTAATGGCAATATTATCATGTAGGATCCATGACTCTAGGAACCTTTAATACCCTAGATCCACCCCTTTGTGAGATCCAATGTATACAAAGCAGTGCAAATTGATTTGTCACGAGAAATGTGTACCATGGGAATCTAAAGACTTAAAGGATATTTTGGAACATTTGAAAACAAGGTGAGTTCAGAAAGTAAAAACATTTTTACATTCAAGTTCAAAACACTCAATGTATACATCTTGAAGTTTCTAAGCACCAAGCTAATAGAGATCAACCGAAAGGGCTTCAAAAAGGACTATGGATAAATACTTGATTTGTTGACTGTAAGGGCAGATACTGAAGCAATCATCACTCTAGCCCAGTTCTATGATCCCCCTCTACAGTGCTTTACTTTCCAATATTTCCAATTGGTTCCAACCATAGAAGAACTTTAGAGAATTTTGAGCCTTCATGTAAAAAAGCATAGTCCATTTACAAGTTTAGAAGATACCCCATTCGGTTGAACAAATAGCTGAAGCCTTGAACCTCAATGTAAGAGACATGACGCCAAACCTGGAAATTAAGTAGAACGTACATGGTTTTTCAAGAAAGTTCTTGGAAGCCAAAGCCTTAAATTTGGAGGCAACCAAAAATTCAAAGGCCTTTAGTGCAGTCTTAGCCTTTCTCATTTATGGGATTGTCATGTTCCCGAATATTTACGGCTTTATAGACTTCTCGACCATTGATGTATTTCTAGTAAACAATCGTGTGTGAACCCTAACAACTGATGTGTATTACAACCTCCATATGAGACATGAGAAGAGTGGAGGGATAATTTTGGGTTGTGCTCCCTTGTTGTACACTTGGCTCATATCCCACATGCCTCAGAAGGGCCCTTTCATAGAAAATCCTAAAGAGTTCAAATGGCTTCAAAGGTTAACATCTCTTACCTCTAACTTTGTGTTTTGGTATACTCGAGGTTGGGAAGTAGAAGAAAACATCCTAAGCTACAGGGACTTCCCCAATGTGCCTCTCATAGGATCTGAGGGTGTATTAATTATAACCTTGTCTTATCCATGAGACAACTCGGGTATCCGGTGGAGAGCCCGCCATTAGACAAGTTATTAGAAGACTTTATCCTACATTACATGGGGGCAGAAGACCCAATTATGTTAAGAAAGATAAGAAGAGCCTGAGGTAGTTTCATCCGGAAGGGGAAAAAGAGGGACAAAAGAAATTGTGTCGCCAAAGAACCCTACTACCAATATGTAAGATAAAGGGTACAAAAAATCATGTTGCCTTTCAGTATTGAACTCCTCGCTCAACCCCAAATGCCTTAGCCAACACATGTTCCCATAGAGGAAGCAAATGAACTCAAGACCACCATCTAAAGGATCAAAATAGAGAACAGAGAGTTACAACTGAACCTCAACAGGGTAACCCTTGAGAGGAATGAACTAAGATTCAACTTCAACCAAAAAGAGGAGAAACTTGATAAGAGTGAAGAAATGGTCGTGGTTGAAAGGCAAAAGAGGAATAGAGTTGGGGAATTCCTAGCAAGGGCAGGTTCTGATCTTGACTTTCAAAACCAACAACTAGACAAAACTATAAAGGAAATGGGGAATGGAGAGATCTCTGGCCAAGGACGTTGAAAGATCAGAAAGCAATGAGAGAAAGGTTCGAAACACTAATCAAATATCTAACCAAATTGCTCAAAGAATCTCAAGCCCTTGCATCACATGAGTGTTATCTCTGGGAAAAATTAGAACGAGCACAAAGAAATCTCCCCGCTAGTTGGAATAAGTCCCAAGTAGAGCTAAAGAATCTCACAACATACAATTATCGTTTGAAGAAGGCTTATGAAGTTTTAAAGAGTGAGGTCATGCATTGGGAATCTAATGTCTAGCATCTGAATGATCTCGTACAACAAGATTAGGTCACGATCTGACACCTCCACCAAGAATTCACGATGTGGTATGAGAAGTGCACATACCTGGTGGAGTTTGCAAATGAATTGATACAAGACATGCCTAGAAATCTAAGAGATGCCATTGACGAGGTGTCTCCTGATAATACTCCTCCAGCATTTTTTAAATTTAACATATCTTGTAAAATCATGCTAAAAGAGTTTAGAGCTAAGCTAGAATTACTTAAGAAGGCAAGAGCCAATAATAGTGGTTGATTTATCTTGTACTTGTCTCTTTGAACATTGTATTTGAATATGATGAATAAATGAAAAAGCTTGGTCTTTGTACCAATTATGATTTTTGTCTTCTATATCGCTCTCATGCTTTCAGATGCTTACAAACAAATAATGAACCTAGAAGACTCCCTTGAAAATAAAAAATGATAAAACATAAACATTTTACATGCGCTTGTGCATTAACACGCACTCACATCAACATACATCCCATGATTGAAAAAACGCATGCCTACTTTTGTCCATAACTAGAGAAAGTGGATTTCTCAGCATTCTTATAAGATAAGAAATAATTATCGCCGAGAAATGGATCAGATGGACCAAAATTAGGTTGCACTAAGAGAGGACATGGATCTCATGAAAGGAAAGGTGGATTCTAGAGGCTGTAACAACTATGACAAGATGAGAGAAAGGGCTTCCACAAGGAGCTGCGATTAGAAATCAATTCTTGTTGTTCCTTCCATCCTGCAGCCTATAATAACCAACCCAGTGTATGGTATTTCTCCCAAATGTTATCCTTAACTTCTTCTTCCAAGGACTCATTACCAAAATCCATTGTATGTTCCTCAACTAGGTCGGAGGAACCAGACACAAAGACAAAATCAAGCTCTGGGAAGGCAAGAGAGTAACCAAGGGGGAAAATGTCTTTGTTTTGACCCAATCCCCGTGACATACGGGCGGTTGTTGTGGTGTTTAAAACAAGAGTTACCATTGGTTATCCAACCAATTAAGTCATCAAAGTCCTATCCAAAATGGGCTAATCCAAACAATAAATGTGAGTATCATGCTAATTCAATAGGGAACTCATTCAAGAATTGAAGAGCTTTTAAGGAAAATGTGCAATGGTTGATCAGTGCAAAATTGTTGACATTCAAGAGGAATGGCCCAAGGGTGGACATATCGATTAACAAGCCACATAATGTACAAGGAAAAGAATCCCCGGTACTTCTGGTCATTTATTATCCCAAGGAAAGTAGCGAGATGCAGAAAACTAACGACACCAATATCTCGAAAGCCAGTGGAGCAGCCCAGAAAAATTTAGTGTTTGCTTCCAGAAAAGCTAAAAAGGTGGTACTAGGGTGCTCAAGCTAGGAGAAGATTCAAAAATTTGACAAGGGTTTGTCATCTACTATACCATACCCTGTATATCCATGCATAACGGTTGTAGTTCAAACTCACTACCCCTCAGTAACACTTTCCAAGCCTCCACATCAGCAAAAAATTTATGTTCTTCCATGGGGTTTTGGGAATCATAATCAGAACGATTGTAACCTGGGCAAGCCATAGAATAATCTGGAGAGATTGTACGCGACTCGTGACCCAATTCCTATACTGTATGGCTAGCTCTTGCCATATTTGATTCAGAATTCTTTAGTGTTGCTCAAATATATTAAACCTTTTCCACTATCATTCCCACATGGGTATGACTTAAATGAAAAATGTGAATATTATGACGGATTAGTGGGGCACTGTGTTGAAGATTCCAGGTCATTAAATGCCAAAATTCAAAATTCGATCGGCGATGAAAGCATAGTCTTTGAAGGGGAAAATCTAAATGTTGAGTGTGAGTATCACAATCAATGTTGAATACTTGTTCAATTTCATCTACCTCTACGTAGGCAACTTTTTATTTTTTGTGATATTTACTCGACCTTTCCTTTTCATCTGTTCGACTTGTCGAACTCTGTCTGCTAGTTGGGTCATGTCCCTTAAATATTGATATCCAACTTCTTCCTAATGGAATAGTTCAGACCCATTGTGGCTAGTTCAACTAAATCATGTTATGAACTTTACTAAAACACATTGATTTCATTATCCTAAACCTGTTGAGATAGTCATCTATTTACTCAGTCATCTTTCTCCTCACACTGACTAGTTCCTTGAGGTTGATCTTCGGCTGACCCATGTAAAACTGCTCATGGAATGCTCTTTCTAACTGACTCTAGTTATGTATGGAATGTGGGTGAAGGGTGGCGAACCATGTGAAGGCGTTCTGGGCCAAATAATAAGGGAAATACTTTATTTTCAAATTTTCATTGTTGGCTAAGTCCCCTATATCTGAATGATATCGAGCAACATGCTCGACAATGAATTCATTAATGTCTCCTGCAAACTTAGTGAACTTTGAAATTTTCTAAACCTTGGGAAATTTAGTTTGCAACATGTATTTAGACAACGCTTAAACAAAATTTGGCATGTGAAGGCCAATGTTAAGGCCGTTCTAGGCCAATACTTATTTGGCCACATTATTTATATTGTTCTGCCCCTCAAAATTGTTTTGTTGGACATTTCTAACTACTTGGTCACTATCCTGGTTTTTATGCACCAATACTACTTTAGGGCCATTTTGGCCTACATTTCCTTCGACTACCCTGGGTATGGGTAGTTCGACAGATATCACCTGATGTGGTATCTAGTTATTTGGCACTTGCTAACTAGGCGTTTGAGGAGCACCAAAGAAGTCAATAATTTGACCCATTTGGTGAGCCAATTGCTGGTAACTATGGCTATTGTTTTGAATCAGAGGATTGAAGACTGTACATATTTAATGTGTAAGCATGTTAACCATTTCGTGATTACTCTCGTCAATTTGTTGCCTCGCAGAGTGGAGAGAACTAGTGGTTAAGGATGGCGTGCATGGAGGAATATATCTTAACCCTCCTTGTGCTTGTGTCATTCAACCAAAATTTCTAATAGTTGATCTTGATGTTAAGTATGGATTAATAGGGAATGCAATATCCATTGAATTATCTTCATATATGGATGCACTAGTTTGTAGGTATGTCATCATTGTAGTTTCCATGCCATAAGGAAGTTTCCTACCACTTAAGCGTAACATAAAGTTTAAGGGAAAAGGAAGCCTTGGGTCTCCAATCAGATTTTATGTAGCCCTGGGAGTAGTGGGCACACTCGTTACTTGCGGTAAGGATACCACCATTTCTTGTGGTACAGTCAACGATGCTATCAGGCTTATAAAAGTAGGGTTTTCTCCAACGGTGGTTGAAGTCCCTGCATTTCCAACTCTCTAATCTATTGATTATTCTTCTATGTTAGGAGCATTGCACTGAGGTGGAAGTGGGTTTTTTTGAAGTTAGGTGAGTCATTTCTGGAAGATTTTTTACCATTCCTTAGACGCATAAATGCTCGACGAATGAAGACATTTCATGTATGAAGAACACAATAAATAATGTAAAAGGCAAAACACTTTTCTAAAAAAAGTTAAAATTTCTTGCACAAAAGGGTCCCACCAGGCGTGCCAATTTGTTTACTGGTATTTTTAGTAAACAATCAGGAGTTTGGTTCACTTAAGAGATTAAACTCGAAAAAATCTCAAAGACAATCTGTGCAGAAAGGTGCAAAGAAAAGTGTTTGTGACTGATACGTAAATGCTTGAAAGTTAACAAACTGAATGTAAATGCAGAATTTCTTTGGAGAAATAAAGTAAACAAAAAGCATAATAAGTGTCATAAAAAAATGCTTTGACTGAAAAGACTTAAAGAAATCTAAAAGATGGAATCAGAGTCATATATTTCTCACAAATTGTTTTTCTTTGTGACTTGGATACTTTAGTTATATAGAGAATAAGTGAGAATTTGCGATCTCGATCCCTTACACTGAAATTGACTTATATAGTAATACAATAGTAACCGTCGACAACAGATAGATTCCTAGGATCTGACATGTATTGCACTACATAGGCTACAATACCCTAACTTGTTTCCACATGTTTTCAATAATAAAATTGCTGAAAACTAACAACTACGCTAATAATCGCATTGATAACTACTTTTGAACCTCCTAACTTCCTCTTTCGAGAGTCTTTGGTTGACCCCTATAGCGTTATTGAGACATCTTCACATCACACATTCATTGGACTTAAGAATATCCCAAGTCCCCAATATACAGTGGACAGGTCGATCTCGGCATTTGTCGAAAAGCTAATTTGTTTAACCCTTTTTGAGATTATGAACATGTTTTGAAGAGAGTGGTCTTAATCTTGTGAATATGTTCTTGAGACTCCTCCAAACTATTCTTCGCTTCGACTCATCTGATAGGTTAGTCAAACCATGTTAGTTGACACAATTAGTATGTCTAAGCCTTTGATTAGGTCATTTATACTTAGTATTTTCCAATGTGGTTATCACTAGTGTTTGGTGACTTTCTTCAGCTAATAATTTCCAGGCTAACACAATTTCATGCAACAATATAATTGACCACAATACCCACAGAAATATGAAGATTCATATAAAGTATGAAGAATCAAGGGACGAGTAGACAACTGAGGAAGAAGACCAAGAAGAAACAGAAGACATAGAAATCAACCAAGCCTGAGAAATTTTCCAGAGCATAGCTAAAGACTAAAGATGTGAAAGAGTTGAAGAAAATGATCTCAAAGAATGATGATAGTTATGGAAATAAATATACTCACTTATATGTCTACATTGTGTTTCCCGTATTGTTTCAATTCAGTAATTTCCTTTCTATATTTTGAATTCTTAATAATTCTAATAAAAAGAGTGATGATTTTCCTTTCAAAATGTTGATTTGTCTATGTTTGTATAATTAATTTATTGTAATGCGTTTTTACCCTCCTTTTTTATTTTGAAAAAAGGGGAGAAGTATACCTTAAGAGGAGTAAAGTATACTCTCTAATTAATTGAGGGGGAGTTTAATCACTCCAAACATATACATGTTGCTTCTTTTACCACCTCCCTGAGAGATGTATTGTCATCATAAAAAAGGGGGAGAATGAAGAACCTTATTTTTCTGGTTATTAATCAAGTAAGTTTTATTAAAGCTAAACATGCTTTTGATGATGACGGTTAGTCTTTGATGACAACAACTAAAGACAAGTTTAAAGTGCTTAAAGATGCAACTAGATCAGTAAAGCTTGATGAGTTGGATTATCTGATTATGGCACCTAAATGGAATGTAACTCAAGCCTCATCTCAAAGTAAAGGTCAAGAAAATGTCTATAAGATTAAAATATATGATAGACTTAAAGTATGTGAAAGCCTATTGTCATACCTCAAAAAATATACGACCTCAGGAAGAAATTTCGCGGATGGACTAACAGAGAGTCGCCAACAAACTTTATTTATTCCCAAAGAGGGAAATGGAAAATATCGATAAAACCCACAAAATGAAAAGGATAGGACATGGTCCTCGCAACCAATGTCGGGTTCGAAAGTCGGTTATGCAAGAGGAAGGTATTAGCACCCTCTAAATTCGTTGTACTCAACAGGAACCATCTAGGTTGTCTGAGCATGAATGGGCGTCGTTATTTAAAGGTTTACTTGCTAAAGGGAAAATTGAGGGTTTTTTATTAGGGTGCTCATCTCAGTTTTGAAACCTCGTGCCTACGTACCCTCATAGTGCAGTGAGAAATTCTGAGCCCCGTAGTTCGGAGTAAAAAATGATTGTTTGTTGGTTGATTTTACCTTAAAAAAGGCTTTTCTGAGTGAGGCTCTAAGGCGCAACAAATAGTTTGATGAGTTGATGTTGGTTTTAGGATTTTGAAAGAAATTATTCTTGATTAGGATTTCACTAAAGATTATGGGTAGAGGTGATTATTTCAAGCTACCAAGTCAAACGTCTTGTGTCAAAATAATCAGGGTGAGTGTAGGAAAGCTCCATTCTCACTCCTTCTCCACCACTTAAGGCTCGTGGCGCGCAATCCTAATCATATCTTATTGTGTTTTGAATTTGCTTAAGAAAAATTCACTTGATGTTGGATCAAGGGTTTGTTGGGTTGATTAAGAAAATGTTATGGTCAATGGCAAGGTTGATAGAGATGCAAAAGCAATCGACTTACAAAGGGTGACTACAAAGTGGAGTGTAATTGGTTAAGGGTTGATGGTGATGGAAATCCTATTGAATTTGATTTTATGAAAAATACTTGATGTTGAATCAAACTTATTTGTGTTCTTTTGAAAAAGAGATTATTGATTTTATTCTTGCATTAAGGGAAAACCTAGGCAAAAGCAAACAAAGAGAAATAGGTAAAATTATTACACGTCATGGGAATAGGGGTACATTTTTCAAATGGGGATAAGAATAAACAAGAAACACACAACCCAAACAATAAACTACAAGTGTACTAGAAAAGTGGGCTAGTCTTTTAAACGACCAACTAGAATTAATTGATCGAATAAGTCTCATTGTAAGAAAACCCAAGTGTAAGCTAAGAATGGTATGCAATTTGTCCTAAGACAAAGAAGATAAAGAAGTTCAATCCAAGTCTCCTTTGCTAGGGTTTAAGTACAAGGTCCAAACTCCATGATGCTAGGAATAGTAGCCATAGTCCAATATTAAGTGTTTTTTTTAGGGTTTTTTATCATTTTATCATGTTTTAGTATTTTTTTAACAAGATAAGAAAATAAAGATCAAAAAGATGAAGCTGACATAATGATAAAGGCATAAATGATAAATGAACAATGAAATAAATTGTGGAAAAGTAAATGGTAGAAAGTAAATATCAAGAAGATAAAGAGCGGATATGTAAAATTTAGATGCTAGTTGTTGATGGTTATTGATCGTATGATTACTTTCTCGAATCGGGACCAATTTAGTGATATTTTAAGCATCCGTAGCACAATATATGAGGAAGATCATACTATGGGAGGTCGGTTAATAACAATATTTGTGTTAAAACATGCTAGAGAAATGATATGTAAATCATTCTCCTAAAGTCATGCCACACAAAAATAAAAAGGGAACGATCTCATCTTAATCAAGAATTTTAATGATTAATCAAAAGCAACCTATCACTATCCCAAAGTGTAGAGAATGAACTAAATGATCATTCAACCACAGATATGAAATAATGAAGGTTCAATCTCTTTAAAAACCAACATTCTATATCCTTAGATCTCATTGACCAAAAAGAAAAAATGAATCAAGATGAAATAAAAATAATAAGGAAATAACATCACAAAATATAAATTCAAATCTAAAGAAAATAGAAATGAACTACTAAATAAATAATAACAATCAATATATTTTAAATAAAAATAAAGAAGAAGAATAATTAAAAAGAAAAAGAAATAAGTATAATAGAAGGAGGGAGTATAAATCCATGTATAGGGTGTGTATGAAGGAAATTACATGGGCTTAAGGCCCATCCACATGAAAATATTTTTTTAAACAAAGAAAAAAAGAACAAAAGGGTTTGAAATAAAACAATCAGCAAAATAGAAAAAAAAACATCCTCTTCTTCTTTCACGATACCGTCCATCCCCCTCTCAAATCTATCTGTTCTCGCGTTGCCATAAACAAACCTCCGCCGCGCTGGAATTCATCACCGGCAACGGCGGAGCATTACCTCACAAGGCTAAACCTTCCTCCAACCTTCTCCAATTTCAATAGTCAAATTAAATTCGCAATGAAATCAACGAAAAAGTGAACCACCTTCAGGTAAGAGATCTTTTCAAACTTTCTCTTTTGCGTATTCTGAGTTGTAATTGAGGTTGTTGTTGTGGAAATGGGTTTGTGAAGGTTAGTTTGTGTGTGTGGTTTGCAGGTTGTGTGAGGTGATTTAGATTGAAATTTGTTTGTGAATGTTATTGAGCTTATGGGTGTAGATTGAAGGAGGTTTGACAAAGGGGTTTTAGCAGAATTTTTCTGGCTATCCAAAGCTTTAGAATGAATGGAGTGGATGCCTCTATTTATAGCATATGAGGTGTGAATTATAATGGAATTTTCATTCTGCTATTGTCGTTTTGACGTCCGTACTTTGCGTTTTGCAATGTTCATTGCTTGCATGTTTGTGCGTGTAATGTGTGACGTTTTTGCATTTTGAAATTTGTATGTCACGTGGTTTGTGGGGCAAGCTTGGATGATGGCTGAAGCTTGATTTGTAATTGCAGCTGGGTGCGTTGTGGGTGTGGGGTCGTTTTGTGTAGCTGAAGTCGTTTGGAAGGGTGGCGTGAACTTGTAGTTGGCGTTTTGTTGCAGCTTGTTTTTTTTCTTGGCTCATGTGGCTTGTGGGGGGAGCTTGCGCGGGTTTGGCTTAGTTGTGGAGGTTTCATGTTGGTTGTGGGTGGAATATTTTGTGAAGGATGTTTTGGATTGTTAGCTTAAGGAAGTTGTGGGGTAGCATGAAGACTCTGGTGTTATCCCTTTTCAAACTGTTGTCATATATAAAATGTCTCAGGTTCAAATCCCAGCGCATTTTTAAATATATAACCACGGTCTACTATAAAAATCGTGGTTATATTATATATTATCATACAATCACGGTCTTTATAAAAAAACCTTCGTTAAATCTTATGCATTTTTAAAAAATAAATTTCTGCATTTTGAAAATTTTCTATTTTTTAACCTATATTATTTAAACTGTAACAGAACAAAAAAATCAATTTAAGATGCATATTAAAACACTCAATCTCAAATACTTATTTATTTCATGAAATCAAAAATATTACTAGTATTTACAACCCTCAAACTCAAATATAATGTACATCAAACTATAACATAACAGAAACAACAATTGAAGATGTATATTACCAACACTCAAACTTAAATACTTATTTATTTCATTAAATCAAAAATGTTATTTACAACAATCAAACTCAAATGTACATCAAACATATATATATATATATATATATATATATATATATATATTAGAGATGAATCTCATTTTTGAGATTCATTAATCACATTGAACATATACGCCCAACGTTTATGAATCTCTACAAAGTAATCGCATTTGAATGGTGTTTCGTCGTTAAAAGTTTGCATAAAGCATACCAGATTAAGCTCGTTATTGAGGACCCATAAACGCATTGTAAATAATTCATTACGTATGTAATATATACCTGATCTCAGTTATCAATAATTCTGGCAAAGACAATGTTTAACATGTGTTTCATTATATAATAACCACACTCGAATCCCTTTGGTTGTTTCCTCATCTACAAAAATAAACATTAATTAATTTCATGAATGTTATAAACACACATGCATGTAACAATATATATAAATGAATGTCACAAAGTAATATAGCCATTTACTTTAGGCAAGATAAATGTTGGTTTTTTCCTAACATTGTTCAACATATTGTGTCGCCGCACAACACTGTACATTTGAAAATATTTGAGGGTTAAACCAATTACAAAGTCAAAGAAAATATGTATAAATGAAAATTTCATATAAACATAAACTTACTTATTAATAATTTGCTTCATTTTAAGATCGAATGGTGTAATGAACACAATGTCGTTATCATATTCGTCTTAAGCGATATGGTGATCAATATATATATATATATATATATATATATATATATATATATATATATATATATATATATATATATATATATATATATATATATATATATATTCTCTAAAACAAAACTAACTATAAAAGATAAACCAAATTTAAAAATTACTTATGCATTGAGAAATGGTGCGAAGTAACATTCTTTTCCCCCCTTGACTTAACTGTCCCGAAATGTGTGTCTCAGTATCTTTTGGCTTATTATTTGTCCATCGAATACTAAACGGATCCAAGATACCATAAATATTGGACTTATTTAACTCTATACATACACGATGAATGTACCTAAATGGTTAAACAAAATTCAAAAAATAAGTAAAGGAAATACAAATATGATAATGTACTATAATGACATGCATATTCAAGTATATACTTACGTGCACCAAAGTTGCAATATCCCTACGTCCAGTCAAGTACCACCATAGAGAAAATCTCGAATGTCACTAGAACAAACATAATAGAGCTCCACCAATGGACAATGCTCTAGAGAAAGAGGATACGGATCATTATGTTCCGCAACCAAAACGTATAGCGTGGCGATTTCATTTGCGGAAGGATCCAATAACTCATTAACCTCTTTAGTGGGGGTGGCTGAACAATTGCCTCCTTTGGTGCTAGCATGACGTACACCATGTGTTTGGGGAACTTGATCATCAGCATTATTAGTATCATTTTCATTTGTGCGTTGTGGTAAGGATCCACTTATTCTCTGCGACAATATATCAATACATAAAAAACAAATTTCTATCTTTTCTACCTTTTCAGATTAAAGACAATATATCACATATTTCATATATAACACTAGCATTTCAGATAAAGACATAGAAAACAGTAGCATTTCAGATAACTCTTTTAACTTTTCTATGTCTTTCTTCCGACTTTCCCGCTCGGCTTCTAACATCTTCCTCTGCTCTTCTAACTCTTTCTCAACAAGATCAAGCTTTTCTCCATGCTCTTGTAATTCGGCATTGTCGGTGCTTTTTCTGGTTGGACCAAAGAATAATCTAATGTCGACGCCTTCTCCAACACCACAAACACGCCCATCATGCTCATCTGTTCCAATAGCCTCGACTAGTATATCATGTCGTGGTTCTAGAACAAATGAGCCTCCACGGGCCACCTCAACCAACACATCCTACACAACATGCATATTACTATTAATATTATAATTACCACAACATTTAAATAACACATAACATACGAGATAATCTATGGGGGTAAATGTTTGTTGCTTTATTTTAAATTCCTGGTTGAATTTTACTCTGTTATAAACATATTGAAAATATGATTAGTATCTATAAATCATTACCATCAAATTATCAAGATAAATAAGACTATTACTAACCAGGAATTTCTCAGAACGACCACCCTTTGCAAACTTTTTCCAAACCCTCTTCGAGAGAAAACTATACCTCACCCATGGACGCTTAAGACCAATCTTAGCTTTCCTAATGTAGTCACACGTGAGCCGTGATTTAAAGCCCCTACAACACGTACCAGCATGAGTTAACCACTTTTTTTTAAGTTCTTACCACCATCCGTAAACTCAAAGGTCAACTACATTTAAAGCAATAAGAATGGATAAGAAATTATAGAAACTCATATCAAAATGATGAAAATCAAAACTAATACCTTAACGTTTGTCCATATGCTATCTTTGACCTCGCCTGGAGCTTATTTCCAATCATCTACCAATATGCTAACTTTGTTACGTCAAATGAGCGCAACACAAGTCTTAAAAAGAGAAGAGTATTCACCATCAACTACTCTATTATACGAATCAAATGCGATAGGCAATTTGATATCAGATTTGTGGACTTTTGTTATTTTGGTAAGCATAGTGGCACCTCTTTGTGATATTTTCTTTTTTATTTGAGTATCACTTGTCATAGTTTCCTCGCCACTAGATGAAGAATACGACGAAGTTGACATCTATTTTCAAAAACAACAACAACCTCAACAGCAACAACAATAACAAACTTTTTTTATCTATTATCATATACACATTCAACAACAATAACAAACTCTTTCATCTATTATCATATACACATTCAACAACAATAATAAACTCTTTCATCTATTATCATATACACATTCAACAACAACAACAACAACAACAACAAAAAACTCTTTCAAAGATTATCACATACACATTCAACAACAACAACAACAACAAACTCTTTCATCTATTATCACATACACATTCAACAACAACAACAACAACAAATTAATCAAGTTTTATGACACACATTCAACAAGAACCAGAAAAACAACAACAACAACAACATCAACAACAATAGAAACTGAGTTTACTATAGCACATGGAAAAAAAGTTTTACGTGCCGTAAACGTGATGACTAAGTAAATGTGAATATTTGGGTTGATACAAATATTTTTGTTGTTGTACTCCTCCTTGACGATGATGATGATGTTAGTGTTGGCGTTGGTGAGTTAGGGTTGAAAACGAACCGATGACGATGACGATGACGATGACTACGGGTTGAAAATGAACAACGAATGCAAAACTATAACAACCGATGATGATGAACGATGATGAATGATGATGATGAACAATAAATGTTAGGGTTGAAATGGTGTATTGTTTCTCAGTACTGAACGTTAGGGTTGAAATGGTGTATCATTTCTCAACAAAGAATGGCTACTGAAGAGACAAACTAGTTAGCTTGATAAAAATGAATGAATGGTACCACCACGGTAAAAAACGTGAACTGTGGTGATATGTTACTTACTAAATTACATTTCATAAAGAAGCGCCAGTGTAATACAATTTAAAATATTTTAAAAAAATTAATAATATGTCACAAAGGGTTTGCTCAGAAACTGTGATGATATCTCATTTTTTAAAAAATTAAAAATAAATAAAAATAAAAAGGTGCGACTAAATGTTAAAAAAATAAAATATTTGACACGTCAGTATATTACAATTTAAAATATTTATAACAAGTCGTAACGGTTGAGTTACTCAACCGTGGTGGTATCTAATGTTAAAAAAATGTTACAAATACAAAGACGCAACTATATGTTAAAGAAATAAAATATATGAGGGTGCTGAGATTCGAACCCATGAAAGGGTGATTACATAACCACGGTCTTATGTTTCATCCGTGATTATATCATGTTAAAGAAAATGATCGCGCGTTAAGTAAGACATATCATCACGGTGAAAGTATAACCGTAGTAGAATTAGTGTTACCGAAGGTGTATTTTGTAGTAGTTCAAATTCCACTGAATTTCAACTATAACTGCATACATGCTTGGGACAAGAAAAATAAAAGGGTAGAACAAATTTGGGGTATGACAGCTGCCCCTGTCTAATTGGCCTAAACCTAGTAAGATGAATTGCCACAGTGTTCATACTTTTAAGGTAGAAGTCAATTAGATACAGAAAAGACTCCAAATTTGTCTTAAAGAAAGAAAGTGTGATAGTACCTAGATGTTTGGGAAGTAGGATAGCAGATCAATGTCGACCCTCGAGTGAACACTGAATAACTTGCAAAGGTTGTCATCGACAAAAAGACGATGATGAAATCACAATGATAGATGTTAATGACACCAAAAAGATGACAATAATATCAAAATGTCAAGATTACTGACCCCAAAAGGATATCAGTGAGATCAACAAAGCTGGCTATCACCAAAAAGATGATAGTAAGATCACAGAGACTTTAAAGATTTGCTAACACCAAAAGGATAATGGTTGAATCAAACTTTAACGACTGTCATCACCAAAAGTATGATGATCAGGAATCAAGACCAACGTCAATATCACCAAAAGGATGATAGTAAGGCCCACAACTCAAAGATTGCCATTACCAAAAGGATAACAACTATCACTAAAAGGATGATGATTAAATCAAAATTCAAAGATCACTACCACCAAATGTATGATAGTTATTACAATGAAGCTTGCTATTACCAAAAGGATAACAGTAAAACAATAAAGCTTGATATCACCAAAAGGATGATAGTTAACTCAACGTCTTCAATGATCACCATCACCAAAAGGATGATAGTTAACTCAACGTCTTCAATGATCACCATCACCAAAAGGATGAAGGTTAAATCATAATGACAAATATCGTCACCACCAAAAGGATGATGGTTAGATCATAATGACTCTTGCTAGCAGCAAAAGGATGAAAGTAAGGCCATAATTTGTAAGGATCAATATTGACACAAGGACAACAGTGAGATCATTAATGCAAAGATTTCTGACACCAAAAGGATGACGGTAACAACACAACTTGCTATCACCAAAAGGATGATAGTAAACACACAACTCAATGACCTTTATCACCAAAAGGATGACAGTAGGATCAACCAATAAAACTTTCTATCATAAAAAGGATGATAGTAAATACACAACTCAATGATCACCATCACCAAAAGGATAAGGATACGATCAAAACACAACTTGTTATCACCAAAAGGATGATAGTAAGCACATGACTCAATGACCACCATCACCAAAAGGATGTAGGTAAGGTCAACAACACAACTTTCTATCACCAAAAGGATGATAGTAAGTGCATAATACACCTTGCTATCACCAAAAGGATGATAGTAAGCACACAAAACTTGCAGAGATCGCCATTGACAAAAGAACAATGGTGAGATCATAACTACAAAGATCACTGACACCAAAAAAATGACGGTAAGATCAAATAACACAAATTGCTACCACCAAAAGGATGATAGTAATTTCCCATCACCATCACCAAAAGGATGAAGGTAAGACTGAAACAATATTTGCTACCACCATAAGGATAATGGTAGGACTATTGACAAAAGGTCAAAAATGCTATCAGCAAAAGTCAATAGAGCAAAATTTTTAGAGAAATATCGATATATCAATGATTAAGACTTGTTTGGGATAACAACGAGAGGTTGAAGCAAAGAAGTTACTAAGGAACACCATCCTTATCAACAAAAGGTTGAAGAAAATAACTCAATGGGGAATGCTCACTGAACAACGCATGGTAAGAACTCACTTAGAGAAATATCGCTGCTTGAGCTGAGGATAACAGCCTCATCAACAAAAGGTTGAAGAAAACAACTCCATGGGGAACGCCCACTTGTCATACCCCAAATTTTTCATACCTTTCTTAGCGTTCTCTCTGTAAGATCATCTTGCCTTTGGTCATGATCTTCTGGGAATTAGATCATGAGATCTTGTGTGTGTGTTTATCATGACTAACCAGTTTATGCAGGTGCAGTAATTTCAAGTGTAGATTCTCACAGTCAAGCATTTCAGGGCATGACCAGTTGAGCCTGATTCAAAGTGTTACTAGGGCTTCTATTTGATCTGTGTCTTACTGTTAGAACTCTTTCTTATTCTTGAACCGCCTTGGGATCATTGCTTTGAAGAAATCTTGGATGGATTCTTGTGACTATATTTCCTTAAAGTCAAGGTCAGGCTTTGGTTTCTAATAGACCAAGGGTGCCTCAGGATCAAGGTACTAGGGTGTACGATTAATGAGAATACTTGGAATTAGGGTTTTGATTCTTCACAACTTATCAAGTTATTTCTTCATCAAAGCCATCAAGAAAGGAAAGGCTTGTTAAAATCAAGGTTTTTGTTTGAATAAAGTGCAAGGTATAAATCATGGTGCAAAAGATAAAGTTATGGGTTTATTGCGATTAAGGCCTTATTGCTTTCTCAATTACGTGTTGCTTTAAGCGCAAGATAGCTTGGATTTGAGATTAAGGTATTCATTCAAGTATGCTGTGGATTCAATATTTGCAAAGTGGCCAAGTGGTGTGATCTGGCTTATGGATTACTTATGGCATCAAAAATTGATTCCCAATGTTTTAAATTCAAATGGTTCGATTTAACTGGATCAAGAACTAAGCATGTTAAGTTTGGAAAAAAGATTCATATGGATTTCTTAAAAATGCAAGTATCCAAATTCCGAACCTAAAGTCCATGTTCAAGATTTCAAGCTTCAAGCTATGTTCAAATTCACTCAAGTTATAATGTTTCCCATTTTCAAATCCATGAGTTTTGGCAAGAAGTGATTCATATGTCACCATGAAAATTCACCATTCAAGAGTTCAAATTACAAAGAGATTTTATGTGATTTGCATCAAGTTTTAGTCTTAAGGTTCATGTTACAAGTATCTTCCTAAAAAAACTTAATTTGAATCTATCCAAGACCCCATCACAAGATTGCCCACCTTTTATTGAAGTAATTCGAAGTTTGTCACTCGGTAAAGAAAATAAATTGAAGTTAAGTGGCTTTATCGGTCAAGTGGAACAAAACTCAATAAAGTAGAACCCTTGGAGGCTGCTCCCAATAAGGTCTTCTACATAAGAGTAAGATTGATACGAAATTCCTTCCTAAAAACGTCAAACTCCCATTAGGGATATCATTATTTGTATGTAGGAGGATTTACAATACATAGAATAAGTGTTTACAAGAATATTTCAATGAATGACAAGAAGTACATAAATTAATATCAATTCAGCCTGGTGATTAGTTTCCTGAGCCAATGAGAAATACCCATTACAATTTGGAACCACTCTTTCTGTTCAAGTTCAAAAGTCTAACATGTCTAAAACCAACTTGCTACCTAAAGACATGAGTTTCATATTGTTCTGCAGTCGGGATTTTGAGGTCCGCAAGGTGGAAGTATGGTAGCTAATTGCTTGGTCGCAAATGAAGAATATGGTGGCTATCATTGCATAAGTCGCTGGAACCTCCTTGGAGCTAGCTGTTACACCCCAAAATTTTCCCTATGTTTTCTGACCATAACTAGCTTATGCTTTACGTTTATATGCATCTCCATTAGGTCATAGCTTTGTATTCATTCATTTGCATTGAGATCCTAAGACAGGGGATCAAAGGATTTTCTTGTTATTTGGGGTTTTTCCCTGGTCAGAGGTGATGCAGTTGGTTCCTACTTCAGTCAAGTTGAAGCAAGGGTTGAATTCACAGCATCATGAGTATCTTTTTATCAAAGTTCATCCAGTACAAGGTTTTCTTTGCCAAGGTTTATCAAGATACATTGTCATCTTCTTCAATATTTCTCTATGCCATCAAGTGCTTAGGGTTTCATCATTGAATCAACTAATAACTTAATTCATTTCATCAATATCAGTGTACCTCTCAGGGTGAATTAGGGTTCTTATTTATGTTGAGCTTGTGGACATTCACCAATTGAAGATCATGAGATTAGGGTTTCATGTCAAGGACATCTTGGTAATCATGTTTCATTATATATTTCAAGACTTATCTTCATTAAAGGATTCTTCAAGGCACTGCTATCGTGTGGCTCATCGAGTCAAGATATCTTTGTGTTTTAAAATACAAATATGAGGCAAGAGACTTATGATACTCAAGGCATTATTATTCTTTCAACTGTTCATTGCTTGTGACACAAGTCACTTGTGATTGGAATGTTTAAATTAAGATTTTCATTGAGAATGCAAGATGGTTTCCATTTAAAATTGAGGATTATAGTGGAGTATTCATTCAAGTGTTTATTGGAGGTTTTGAGTTCAAATTGTCCAAAAAGATTGGTTTGAAATTCTTAAGCATTTGATTTGTCAATAACTCATTCAAGGTTTACATCATACCACTCAATGGTTATTGTTTGGAGCACGGAGAGTATTTTTTGTTTATGACTACTTTGAAAATTTAATTCTATATGATGCCTTTCATAATGGATTATGTGAAACACTATCGCGGATCTAGCACCTTCGGATTGCTCTAGTTGTTGCTCACGCTTTGGGCTATTTGCACTTAGTGTGCTACCTGCCTGTGACCCATGGTAATTTGAAGTCTGCCCAACATTCTATTGAATGAAAATTTCATGCCTCGTGTTTGTGACAAGTAGCTTGGCTATTTTGAGTCTACCAAAAAGGTTCTAGTGGCTAAAGTTTTGATGAGGCTACTGAGACTACGTTTGCAGATTTCAAATTCTATGCACAACTCTCTTGTATCCTTTTCCCAAAAGCTCAACAACACGTAACTCAGTTGGTAGCTTAAACCCAAAAAACTCTATGTACAAACCAGGCCCATGTCATGCATAAACATTGCCCAGCAAGCATTGAAATTTTGACGAAGAAAAACAAACCGTGAATACCGCAGCAAACAGAAAAAGTTACACAATAGCAGTATAACTAAAAAAGGAGAGTTGCACAACAATTCAAGAAAAAATGAAAATTACATTTACCTCATAACAGAATGATGTAGAAATTACATAACAGAAATTCAAGAGATCCATAACCAAATTCACAAAATCATCATAACAGAATTCAACATTTCTAACAAACTTTCCCTCAATATATAAGACTTCACCCTCACTATTCTTCGATCCTTCTCCATCTTTTCTTCAACCATTCTTCCATACTTTTGAAAATCCAAACACGCAACAACTCCATCCTCTTCCACACGAGTAACAACCTGCAATAACAAGAATTCGTGCAACCTCCATTACTCCATCGCGAATCAACCAATCTCCAACGACCTGCAACTACTGCATCAATCTTCAGCATCAACTCTCTCATAACAAGAACATAATAGTCTTGCATTCTGCATCAATTCTGAACCGCATCAACATCAAAACACAACACAAGGAAATCGCTACAGGTAGAGGAAGAAGAAGAAGGTTAGGATTACAAGAGAGATAGCAAAGTCGAAACTCACCGGTAATTTGACATCAAAGTTGTCATTATGTAGGTATGTGAATCCCCATTCGAATACCTACATATTGTGAGTGGGAGTGGGGATTGAGGGGGGTGGAAAGAGAAGGGAGATGTGAGCAGAACATGAGAGTGGGGAGAGGCGGCTGAGAGTGTGTATACTTGTTGGTTTTTTTTTCTTCTTAGGTTAAATCTTCACCACTTGGACCGGGCTTGGAGGCCCGTGTAAAATTCCTTTTCACACCCTAAAACCTTCCTTGCACCTTCCTTGGCTTGTGATCAAAAGATCTTTGGGCCTAATAACCTATGCCTGGCCCCATGCATTACTCTTCACACTCCATTTTCACTACTGCACCCTTGTTTCATGTTAGAATTTTGGTTTTAATTAGATTTGATTTTTGATTTTAAACTTTGATTTTAATTTTGTTCTTAATTTTGGTCTTAGTTCGATGTTCGTTTTTTGATAAATTTTTAATTGAATTTTAATCATAGTTTTGATTTTAATTAAGATTAACTCTTGAGGTTTAAACTGTGAGTGATCTTGAATATGGACTAATTATTGATAATACTTGTGAATATTTCTTGATGAAGTCTTGTGAGTTTCCATATGGTTTTGTTGCCATGGTTTTGATGCATGTCTTGATTAATTCTTGATTAATTGTTGATTTTGATCCTTGATACATGTTTTGGCTATTTCTTGATGCCTTTGTTACTGATTGATTCTTGAGGATGCTTGTGAATTCTTTCCTTGATGATACTTGATTTAATCTTGATGTGTGCCTCGAGTTTGATATTTTGGCATGAGTGTTGTGTGTACTTGAGCCTTGTTTAGTGTCTGATTTCTCTTTGTGATTGAGTTGTCTTGTGTTTACTTGTGCTTTGTTCACATGCTCCCTTAGGGCTCCTAGTTTAAACTTAATTTTTTATTAAGTTTGAAATAGGATAGACATTAGGTTCTCAATCCAAGCATGACAACATTAGGATAAAAGTGCCTTTCTCATCCTCAACCTTAGGGCCACATTTCATGATAACATCTAGGATTCAGTTTCCCTTAGACTTTTCGCGCTTCTTTCTCTTCTCTCTCATAACAAAATCAAAACATAAAATAAATACGATGAGTATTGTGCGCCGTGAGCCTTAAGTATATGGGAAATGATGAGTGAGGAATCTCTCATTATTTCTTCTAGAGTGTTTAGCATACGTCCCGTTTAGGGGCGATCTTGCGACGCATTCACTCCTATGTCATAAGCTTTAGTGCAATACGAATCTCAAACAAAATCAATTCACTTATGTTAAAATCCTTAAACAAACTGCAAATCATTTTGCCCTTCGGGATTTTTCGTCAAACCTTTTCAGAAAGGGCATGCAACTTCCGTTCTACCACAAACAGGCATCAACCCTAACTGCTGGAATGCGAACTTAGCATCGCTCATAAAAAACACTTAAAAATTTGTAGGCCGAACTACGAACACTCTGATTTCCTCATTCCCGTCTGAATGAGGATGCGTAGGCACAAGATGGCGAAGTCTTGGCGAGCAACCTTCCTCCCTTTCACCCGTGGTTCTCCGAACTACGTTGACTCTGACTTTCCGATTGCACGAGGGAATACGTAGGCCTAGGACGACAAAGTCCTATCGATTCTCCTTTTGTGTTTTCCCTTTTCATTTCCGTTAGCAGATATGCTGTAGATAAACACACCCTTTGATTAAAACAACAAGAGTGGATCCCGTTGAGTACAACAGACGCGAGGGGGTGCTAATACCTTCCTCTCGCGTAATCGACTTCCGAACCCAGGATTTGGTTGTAAGACCATGTATTCTTCCTTTTTGAGGTTTCTTCGATCATTTACTTTCCCCTGTCGGGATAAATAACGTTTGGTGGCGACTCTGTTTTTCTGCCGGTTGTTTTTCGCGTTGCGACACTAAATTGCCTCACCAATTATTGCGGTTTTGCAATCATAGAAATCACGTCAATATTGGGTTTGATGGATACTTGCCGAAGAGACTGGAAAGAAAAAGAAGCATGATTAATGAACAAATTGCAACAAAATTAACACATTTGCAACATGTTTCAAATGCAATCCAATCAAAAGTGGAAACAATCACAAAATCCTCATCAATTCTCAATACAAGGGAACAAGAATCATAAACACCAATGCATTTCCAAATTAGAAAAAACAGCGAGTTGATTCACCGATTCAAATAAACAGACATGTTCCAAACATAAAATTGGCAGTGTTATTTCTTTCCAAAACAAAAATCCAACATGTTTTTTTCTCTCATCATTGGATTCAAGCCTATATAACATCACAGTATTCACACAGAGAAGAGATCATCAAAAAAAATTCATACACCAGTAGAAGGGAGAGAAAAGGCACAGCATTGAGCAAAAGAAAATCATGAGAACAACACGCACCACGCACTAATACACAAAGTCAGAGATACACGCAGATAGCACAACATACATACCCAAAGAAAAACAATCACAACATACGTATCAGAGGAAAATAGCAGTGACAGAGAGACATACCCACACATAAAACTGGGAATAAAATTCACACACATTGTAGAAAGAAGTGAAAAATACACGGTTTTCTTTTCAAAATCATCAGCACACAAAAAAAACATCAACAACATTCACATGATTTACAAGAACATTTCAATGTCGCGCATGGAGTAAGGAGAACAATTGCATCAGATACGCATTACAGGGGTAGCAGAGGCATAGTTACAGCAACATACACATCACAAATATATACATACACAACAGCAACACGTAAAAAGATGGAAGAAAAGAGCTTTCAAATCACGACTCGTAAAGGAAATTGTGGCATACAGGAACTAAAAGTGAAATGTTCGGAGCATACCCCAATTCAATTTACCGCCGAGTTTTTAATTTAATCTCTTTCGATTACGTAATATAAATTACTGCAGTTTTGATTTCGTTGCAAAGCTGGCCGAGGGTTAGAGCGAGCTTTGAGGGTGCGTGGAGAGAGCGATCTCCGCCGTCGTCAGCTCAAAGCCATGGCGCGGCGGAGTGTTACGTGATGTCGTTGGATTCGTGAGAGATAAGGGGAGTTGAGCGAGAGAGATGGCGAAGAGTGGTGCATGCGAGAAAGGAACGAAAGGACGGAAAAGAAAAGGCAGGCGAAAGGGAGAGTTGAGTGAGAAGTAAATCCGCGTGCGAAAGGGTGGAGAAAGTCAAGCTGAGATGAGTGAACTGAGGGGAGGAAATGCATTATGTTCCTTACTTTCTCATGATGATACCCTTTGCCACTTGGGTTGGACCAGGTGGGCTTAGTAGCCCTAAGCCTAGCAGTTATTTTATTAAGTTTTTTTCTTATAAATGGGCCGAGCCCATGTCTTACATTAACATCCCTTAATTCAATTTTTTTATTGTTTTATTAGATTTTCTTTGAGTTTTTTTTTTGTGATTAGGTGTTTAATAATTTTTTATTTGTGATTAATTTTAAATTAAAACTTGAGGTTAATTCTTAATTAAATTCATAATTAGTTATTGATTTGAAAGTAGGATTACTTCTTGGTTTAAGTGTGGGATTAAGCTTTTTTTAATTAATATTGTTTAGCTTTTAATTAAGTTTTTTTTTATTTTTGATTAGGATTTTAAATCAATTTAGATGATATTTATTTAAAGTTTTCTCAATTGGATCTTGTGAATTTATCTATTGATCCTTACCCTGATTTTAATACATTGCTTAATGATAGCTTGTGATACTTATTGCATATGTGATTGTCTGCCTATATGATTGTCATGTTCCCTTAGGTTCTCGATTCAACTTTGTTCTAGATAGATTAAATCAGGATTAAATCTTAGGTTTTAGGCTTTGATCTGTGTCATGATAACCACTAAGTAGCTTTTCCCTTGATCATAACATTAGGTCATAAAATTAGGCTAGATTTCCCGTTTCATTTAAAACTAAAATCTTTTCTCAAAAATATAAAAGATACTTTAACTATATCTCTAACCTCTTTTCAAACCCTAAAAAACACTTCATAAATCCAAATCTTTTTGCCTCTTAAATTTTCTGTTTAAAACTTTTCAAAAAAGGTGTGCTGCCTAGTATCGTCCATAAAAAACATACAACAAACCAAATACTTTCAACAAGAACTACGGAGTTCTGATTCCCTCTGGGATACGTAGGCACTGGATTGTAAATTCAGACGAACTCAATAATAAAAAATGTCTCATTTTCCCTCAAGTATTCATCCATATTTCCCTTAACAAACTTATAGATAACAAACACCTTTCATGCCTAGACAACTTAGATGGTTCCCATCGAGTACGATGGATGTAGGGAGTGCTAGCACCTTCTCCTTACATAACCTACTTCCAAACCCAACATTGTTGCGATGACCATCCCCTATCCTTTTCCCCGTGGGTTTTCTCGATGTTTTCCCTTTCCCTTTACGGGAATAAATAAAGTTCGGTGGTGACTCTCATAAGTCCATCCGTGATCGTGCAAACCCTAGTTTTGTGCATCGCGAAGATCGTATTTTTTGAGGTACGACACCACTGAACAACGCATGGTAAGAACTCCCTCAGAGAAATACCACTGGTTATGCTGAGGATCGCAGCTTCATCAACAAAAGGTTGAAGAAAACAACTCAATATGGAATACCCACTAAACAACGCATGGTAAGAACTCGCTCAGAGAAATACCACTGGCTGAGTTAAGGATAACCTGGACTCTCATGATTTATCCTGGATCCTGACTTATGCATGTATGCATGTTTGATTTTGTAAACGTATTCCACTTTGGATGGAAATACAATGCAAATGCTAATGCACTGAGATGCATTTAGGGATGCAAATGCAGGGGATAGTCATAATTTGGTTCATGTATGCATGTGATGCATATGATGCATATGGTGTATATGAATGCAAATAGGTGGTTGGACAGGTTTTATGAAGATGCCAACAAGGTGGGCTTTTATTTTTGTTAGTTGCCAATGTGGATTGGACTTTGATTGGTGAAAAGGTTTGACTTCCCGACACTCAATATCTGACGATGCTATGATCAAAGCAAACGAAGATGCTCTCGATGCCCCAAGTTTGATCACTTGTTGATAAGCCGTCTGTTCGTTCCTGAGAGAACCATAACTTTTATGTCTGATAATCAGGATGACCTAAAAATGAGCGCAGTGACGTGATCAACGCATAAAGATTGTGCTTTTGCTCTGCCATACAGCTTTTTGCCACAATATGATGTTCACCAGCATAATCTTTCGGTACTTGCTTTGAACTCAATGGTTGCTAGCGTCTGGCAAAATCTGCTTGTTCAACTTGAAGGTATAGAAAGGTCTTATCCTCTTGCAACTTATTTTACCCCAGGTTTTAGGGTCCTTGACAGAATTTTCCTTTAACGGAAGTTTTCATAATTTACCATGACATGATTTGCCTCAATGTCTGAATATGGTAGTAGTAGTAGTATGCCCCTGATTAACCGATTGTTGAAATGGTCTAATCTTTGGAAGTTGAGTTTTAATGTACTCTTGAGATGACTTATCCCTGATTGAGATTTTGAGGGATTTGTCTCAGATTCATAGGGTTTTGAGGTAGTCTTGATTCGGGTTAACACCAACGAAGGTTCAAGTTCCTCTCTGATTCCCCTTGCTGGAATTTCCTTGATGTCCAATACTGACTTGCAGTTAAAATTGTTCATTGAGAAATGTAATTTTAATGGGATACTCATGCAAGTTTTGAAAAAATCATTTATTGGAACGATGTGATAGTGTGAGACGAATGGACCATTAGTCTAAGCGCAGTGTTGGTTTAGCTAGTGCGTGAATGATACAGCAAGAGTAAGACATCAATACTGAAGATTAGCAAATCTCTAGGAGTCGGTTTACGCAACCTTGTTGTAATATGCTTTCAGAATAAACCCTGCCTCAATTAGGTCTTTTGAGGGTTGTAACGTGATCTGGTTCATGGTTATTGAAACAAGGGATATAAGGCTCAAAACTTGGTTTGTACCTACCCCTTCTTCGTGATGACCTCCAGTCCTACGTTCAGTTAATTCTACAGACATTCGTCTTCCAAAAGGGGTCAACGGTGTAAAAGTGAAGATGATGGTCCAAGGTTCACTTTAAATGGCAGTCACTTTATTTTTTCATGGATGTAGGTGACCCTTTGACTTTGACATGGTAGTCACATAATCCGTTTTTGCTGAGGATGTGATTTTTTTTTCTTGATCCCTAATTTTTGCATGGACCGCTTTTTGAATCTTTTAGTCCACCGAGATTGCCCTAATTTTTGCCTAAGTCGCCTCTTTGGGTGTTCAACTTAGTGGACTTTTTTTTATTTTTCTTTTTCTTTTTTTTTATTTTATTTTGCCAAGTCATTGGTCATTGAAGAACAACCATCATAAATTTTGGGCTTTTGCATGGTTCTTTCGAAACTTTAGATTTGTGTGGAATGGCATGTGGTTGATCCCCATATAGGATGTTTCATCTTTAATTCGAGTGTATAATCAGATTAACTAAACACTACCATGCCCCAGGTTAAGCATAAGTGAAACGGGAACAAATATGAAGTTTGCCGACCTCACAACCAAGCGGTCATACGACTTAGCAGAAGATGTGCATGTGTCTATTGATAACTTCACATATCCAGTAGACTTTGAGATCATTGATCTACCTGAGGATGAGGAGACGACTATCATACTAGGTCGACCATTATTAATGACTAGTCGGTGCAGTGTGGATATTGAGGCTGGTACTTTAACCTTGAAATATTTTGAGGAAAAAGTAACCTTGAAAGTGTTGGAACTCGAGAAGCAAGGTCAAGAGGAAAGTAATCACCCCGCAGTTGGAATGATCTGAACTGTGGGAAAAAGCAAAAGCTCAAAACCACTTCTTGAAAAGGTTTCTGGAATAATCCATCAGGTTTCACCATCTGAGTCATCTATTATACCTAGCAAGACTTCAAAATCCAGTCAAGAAGTCAATAAGAGGAAGAAACATCAAAGAAAGAAGAGAAAAAAACATCAAAGGAAGAATGTGGAAGTTGGATGTGAGTTGAATAACAATGTAACTCTTATTCCTGAATCGGACCGGTGCTCTATTGCAGAAAGGTTAAGCAACAAAACATGTAAGCTGAAGTACCCCCCATAGCATTGGGGAGTAACCCGTCGAGCCATGCGATGTTAAACGAAGCGCTACGTGGGAGACAACCCACGCTTATCTGATTAATTACTTTCTATTTGCTGTTTGTTTTTGTTTTGGTTGCAGGAAATAATATGGATCCTACATGTGCAAACGATGATGTAGCAGTGGTGTTGCATTACCGTCAGCATCCTTAGCAATGATCTCTGTGAGTAACCTCTCTAACTCTTGTTCGAACACATTGGGGTCAATGTGTAGTTTAAATTTGGGGGAGGATTTACTGCTTTTAGTTTTTCCTTTTTGTACGGGCCATGTCTGTTTTGTGTGTTGTTTTATGAAAACCACTCTGAATTCTCCCCGAATTAGAACCGTCAAAGTTTTTCTTGTGAACACTATGATTTTGAGATGGTCAAGAAAGTATATAGAGTTTGAGGTAAGAGGAGTTAGAACTAGGGACATTGGGAAAGTTTGAAAACTTAGGAATGACCCGAACACCCTAGATTCCCCAGAGTAAGAAAACGAGTCCAACGTGTAGATTTGTGTCATAGTACTTGGATTTGAGAAGTATTCCCCGATTAGTTTATAGTGATATTCTGGCATGATTAAAAAGAGTTGCATGTATAAGGTTGATTGGGAGAATTACTTAAGGCACCAAAAAAGAGAATAATGGCGATAAAGACAACTAGTCCTTCTAAGTTGGGTAACCCTCACCCGGTTACTTAGCCTAACGGCGGTTGAGTCTCAATTGTCGTCCCAAAGTGGACTAATAAACACCAATGGGCGAGAAAAAAAAGGAGATCATGGTGCCTAGAAAAAGTTTCGATCAATCTTGTACATGTGAGGGAAAACGAAAAAATTTCCTTAATCTGATTATCCGAATGAAAGGGGTAGAAAATCGAAGAAAAGACTTAAGCCCAAAGCATAGTTAGATAGGTAACCGAATGGGGGATTTAGGTCCGTGGTTTTATCGCGGTATGTGTTTGGGTAATACCTTCGTTAACGGATGATTACCAAGAGAACTAGTTTTAGCCAATCGGAACAAAGGCTCACGTAAGAGTATCGACGCACCTTACCTTCACAAGTTTTTCTTTTGAATAGTACCGTTTGATCTAGGAAGTCTGTATGCAAGCTTGTTGCTTGAGGTCAAGCAACGGTTTAAGTTTGGGGGAGTTTGATCGGTGTTTTTCATATGTTATTTCACTATTTGTTTTAGTTAATATTTTGTTATTTTTTATTTGTTTTATATCTCTTTTACCGCATTTTATGCCTTGGTTGGGTTCTTTAGTGTTTTCAGGTTCATATAAACATTCAGGAGGAATTAGAGCGAAAAACAGAAAAATTGCAAGAATTTGGAAAGGTTTTAGAAGGGAGACAGTGGCCTGACACGGCCACCCGTGTCAGCAGGATATCAAAAGATCAATTTGTTGGTGGTTTGGCAGTGGGCTGACACGGCCCGTGTCAGCAGGTCTAGAGCAAAAATAATTTTCATCAAGATGCCAGGGAGCCAACACGGCCGCCCGTGTCAGCTGACACGGCCCGTGTTGGCTTGGACGCTAAATAACCTAATTTTCTTGGATTTTTGGCCTTTGTGTTCCATGAGGGTATTTTGGGCATTTCCCCATTAATGAATTGGACCTGAGAGTATTTGAGATACTTTTTGAGAAAGTAAAAGGCGTTTTTGACAGTACGAAAGACTTGACAAGAAAGATTGAGCGATCAAGAAGGAACGGAGAACGGAAGGTTTTCATGCGCAGGAGCAATCGAAGATCAACGTAATCTAGAATTCTTGTAATGTTTATTTTTTATATTGTAATTTCTTCTAATAGTATGAGTAGCTAAACCCCACCCCCCTCCCCCCAATGCTAGGAGGTGTCCCTGAATTGCATTGTAATGACTTGAATTTTCATTGTCCTATGGAATATTACGTTTTCCTTTAATCGTTTATTATGCAATGTTTTTAACGCTTTTCGATCGGACAAATTGAAATTGATTTACGGTTAGGGTTTAGGTCGGACTAACCAACCTAACGTTTTTGCATAATAATATTACAGTAGATATTGCCTAGGAATGGGGATACCCTGTAATAACCAGATTATTCTTGATCCAATATAATGCTTGTGATTCTTTCTTGACCGCTAAGGAATTAGGGTAAAGATAGAATCTCAAAGGTTTTTCTGCTAAGGAATTAGGGGAAAATAACCTTAAGAATCGGTAAGGTTTGTTTAGAGTAATATTTCATCGAATAAGGATTTAGAGTTTTTGCAGTGCAATTCATACACTTCCTCTAGCATGCTTCTCATATCTGTTTTTAAGTCAAGTTTATAATTTTGTTCATTTTACTATTCTTAGTTATAATTTCAAAACAATCAAAACCCAAGGAACTTTTGTTTAATTGAAATAGAATATGCACTTATAATAACGCACAGTCCTCAAGAGATCGATTCTGGGGATAACCCCTACTATTACTACATCGTCAAAATAGTACACTTGCTATTTTTCCGATCAGTGCCTTTATGATACTCACAGTGAACATTATCACCATTGCCTGCAGGTATAATGGTTGGAGGAGCTAGATCCTTCAAGGTAATCGATCCATCCTTCAGCAGATATGGAAAGATATGGGCATATGACACAGGAAGAGGATCAAAATTTCTTTTTGGCATCCTCATCCTTTGCTGGTTAGGTTGACGCTGCGGTGGAGCGTGTTGCTGACATATTGGAGCAAGAACTGGAGCTGGAACAGTCTGCTGATAAAGTATGGAAGCATATCGCGCATTTGCAATATACGGGTACTGAAGGTAAGGTATTGGAGCATACGTTTTTCCCCTATTAGAAGAGATAGCATTTGTTTTGCCTTCCTTTTTTTTGTATCCATTGAAAAGCTTCTTTGCTCCAGCCTGACTGCTATAACCTCCTTGAATCTTTCCACTTTTCAAACCTTCCTTTATTCTCTCACCGACAATTACCATGTCTGAGAACCTTGAAGACACACTGCTGATCAACTTTTCATAGTATTTCCCTTCCAAGGTACCCATGAAAATATCAATCAATTCACGGTCAACTAGTGGCGGATGCACTCTTGCAGCTAATTCCCTCAAACGCTTAGCGTACTCTTTAAAGGATTGGTTGTCCTTTTGAGCCATACTATGGATTTGAGTACGGTTTGGAGCCTGGTTTGTGTTGTATTTGTATTGATTAACGAATGCTTCAGTGAACTCAGCCCAAGTACACACACTAGTGCGTTCCAGCTACATGTACCATTCTAGAGACGCCCAAGACAGGTTGTCTTGGTAACAATGGATCATGAGCTTTTCATCCCTGGAGTAGGCAGCCATCTTTTGACTATACATCTTCAGATGAATATTAGGACAACTGAGGCCCTTATATTTCTCGAATTCTGGCACCTTGAACTTTTGGGGAATCACAACATTTGGCACCAAGCACATTTCTAAGGCACTCAAAGAAGTCGAGTTGTGCCCTTCCATGACCCAGAGCTTTTCAGCTAAATCACGACACATCTTTATGGCTTCAGAGTTCTGAGCAGCATTTGGATTGGTAATTGGGACAACCATATGATAATTTTGCATCTCATCTTGTATCTCTTCTTTAGTATGAGGAATGAGAATCTTATTAACAGCAGGTTGCACTTGTGGGACAACTCCAACAATAACTCCATATGTGGGTATTGGTTGAGCAGAGACTCCTTCAACTACATGAGTGTAGTTCAGAGGCATACCATAAATTATAGGATTAGGAATAGGAACTGAAGGCCTCGAGTGAGAAGCAGATCCTTGCACAAGAACATTGTTCCTTGTGGCAGCATATTACACAATTCATCTTCCTTTCTGGCCAGAGTCGTTATTGTCTCAAAAATCTGATTTATCTTACTTTTGACAGAGTTCATCTCTTATTTGAAGGCAACTTGTTCTTGTTGAATCTGATCCATCATTCTTCTGGTGTTGGCGCGAGTAGCATACTGGTGTCGAGTAATCAACTTGATTTACTGGAGACGAAGGAAGGTGAAATAGTTTTTATTTTTGGAATTAAATGCAAGATGCACAATTGATGCACATGCAAAAATGTTTGTATTAAAAATGCAATTTTTGACAATGCGATACCATGACATGTATGGATGCAATGCTAATGCAAGATTCCAAGATCATAGGTACAGGGTCTCATAAGTCTGAGGTACAGGTGGAAAATAAGGTTGATTGCTCTCCTCACAAGGATCTCATAAGGTAGGATCTAGAGTTAAAAAGGGAACCCCAAAGTCATGGATCCATACGATTGTTCATCACACACGACATAAGCATGTCAGTTGATGACTTTATCATATGAATCTCTTTTGGTTGAGATCTTCATATCTAAATACACGAGAAAAGCTTCTCGGTGTCCCATACTACGCGACCATCGACATCGGGTTCTAGACAAGGGTTTAAGAGTCACGGACTTCCTTGACCATTCGTTGTGTATGTCAATCATTTCCAGGAAACAACTCCATCAAGGAAATCTGTTCTGAATGAGATCTTCGTATCGAACTACACGAGAAAAGCTTTTCGGTGCCCCATACTACGTGACCATCAATCCTGGTTTGGCCAATGGTTCGAGGTTCTACAAAGGTCCTTAGAGTCATGGATCCCAATGAAAACATCGATCGTCCATGCCAAAAGCTTGACGGTCGTCAATATCCTCAATAGAATTTACTCTAAGTGAGGTTCTCGTATCGACCATTACACGGAAAGCTCCTCGGTGGCCCATACTACTTAATCTCTCATGTCTTATGTTTTTACACTCTAGACTCAGGTAGAGAGCCTTTCCCTCAAGGTTTGTACTCAAAGTATCCCATCTATACCAGAGTATATAAGATACAAATATTTACAGCAAAAGGCAATAAATAAAGCAAATAAAGCAAAAAAGATAAACACCCAAACATGCGAAGAATGCAACCTAGACTAGGCTTGACTTACTTTGGGAATTCCCCAGCAAAGTCGACATCTGTCGTACCTCGAAAAAATACGACCTCGCGAAGAAAGTTCGCGGATGGACTAACATAATGTCGCCACCGAACTTTATTTATTCCCAAAGAGGGAAAGGGAAAATATTGATAAAACCCACAGAATTTAAAGGATAGAACATGGTTGTCACAACCAATGTCGGGTTCGGAAGTCGGTTATTCAAGGGGAAGGTATTACCACCCCCTACATCCGTTGTACTCAGCGGGAACCATCTAAGTTGCCTGAGCGTGAATGGGTGTTGTTATCTAAAGGTTTACTTGCTAAAGAGAAAATGAAGGGGTTTTTTATTAGGGTGCTCACCTCAGTTTTGAAACCTCGTGCCTACGTACCCTCTTAGTGCAATGAGGAAGTCAGAGCTCTGTAGTTCAGAGTAAAAAATGATTGTTTGTTGGTTGATTTTACCTTGAAAAAGGGTTTTCAGAGTGAGGCCCTAAGGCGCAAAAAATAGTTTGATGAGTTGATGTTGTTTTTAGGATTTTTGAAAGAAATTGTTCTTGATTAGGATTGCACTAAAGACTATGGGTAAAGGTGATTATTTCGATCTACCAAACCAAACGTCTTGTGTCAAAATAATCAGAGTGAGTGTAGGAAAGCTTCATTTTCACTCCTTCTCAACCACTTAAGGCTCGTGGCGCGAATCCTAAGTGTATCTTATTGTGTTTTGAATTTGCTTAATAAAAATCCACTTGATGTTGGATCAAGGGTTTGTTGGGTTGATTAAGAAAATGTTATGGTCATTGGGAAGGTTAATGGCGATGCAAAAGCAATCAACTTACAAAGGGTGAATGCAAAGTGGAGTGTAATTTGTTAAGGGTTGATGGTGATGGAAATCCTATTGAATTTAATTTTATGAAAAATGCTTGATGTTGGATCAAGCTTATTTGTGTTCTTTTGAAAAGGCGATGATTGATTTTATTCTTGCATTAAGGGAAACCCTAGGCAAAAGCAAACAAAGAGAAAGCGGTAAAATTCTTACACGTCAAGGGAATGGGGGTACATTTTTCAAATGGGGATAAGAATAAACAATAAACACACAACCCAAACAATAAACTACAAGTGTACTAGCAAAGTGGGCTAGTCTTTTAAACGACCAACTAGAGTTAATTGATCGAATAAGTCTCATTGTAAGAAAGTCCAAGAGTAAGCTATGAATGTTGTGCAATGTGTCCTAAGACAATGAAGATAAAGAAGTCCAATCCAAGTCTCCATTGCTAGGGTTTAAGTATAAGGTCCAAACTCCATGATGCTAGGAATAGTAACCATAGTCCAAGATTAAGTGTTTTTTAGGGTTTTTGATCATTTTATCATGTTTTTGTATTTTTTAACAAGATAAGAAAATAAAGATCAAAAAGATGAATATGACATAATAATAAAGGTGTTACGATATGATGTGATATTCTCATTATTGTAATATATATTATAATTATGTTAGGATTAATTAGCATTTATGTGTAGTTATTTATTCCTTTAATCTGTCTTCAATCCTATAATATAAATAGGAGCATCATTGCTTGTACGATTCATATACCGAAAATATACAAATATTCAATATACTTTTCTGAGTTTCTACATGGTATCTAGAGCTTAGGTTCTCTTTTTGCTTTTCCCTTTGTTTTTTTTCTTCTTCCAGAGAATTCCTTTTAAACCACCGTCCACCATATATCTTCCTCTTTTTTTTCGGTGATCATTTTTTTTCCTCCGTATAATTAGAGAGTCCATCAAAACGTGAGATTTCTCTAATTATATACCTTTTTTTTACCAATACTACTCTAAGTGTTGTTTTCGTTGGAAATTTTGTCATCTAATGGAGAAGTCTGAAGTAACGACTCTTATCACCGTTATTCTCAATGGTTCTAATTATAATGAATGGGCTGAGGCAATGTGTGGATTCCTGAAAGGTCGGCGACTCTGGCGATATGTGACGAGTGATAAAAAAATGTCCCACAAAAGGTACCAATGAAGAACCAGAAGCCTATGCTGATAAATTAGAGGAATGGGATAGCAAGAACCATCAGATCATCACTTGGTTTTGCAATACCTCAACTCCTACCATCCATATGCAATTCGGGAGATTTGAGAATGACAAAGAGGTATGGGATCATTTAAAACAACTTTATACTATCTCTGATTTATCTCATCAATATCAATTTTTGAAACAACAATCTGGCCAACCTGTTTATGAGTTTTTAGCACAAAAGGAAGTAATATGGAATCAGTTGGCGTCTTGTGAACCTTCTTTGAAAGATGCAACTGATCTAAAAACATATGAGACTCATCGCAATCGTATTTGGCTTATTCAATTTTTGATGGCTCTCACCGATGAGTATGAACCGGCCAGAGCATCTCTGCTGCTCCAGAATCCCTTGCCTACACTAGAGAATGCTCTCCCTTGCCTCAAGTCTGAAGAAACTAGATGAGGACTTCTTCGTCAGAAAGATGATCTTGCCTTTACAGTTCCAAATAAAACTCCTAATTTCTGTCATCACTGTCGTAAGCCTGGACATTCTTTCATTGATTGTCTCAGTGTAGAATGTCATAATTGCAAGAAAAAGGGTCATATTGCTTCAAACTGCTGTCGTTACTGTAAGATGCCTGGACACTTGATTCAAAATTGTCCCACTCGTCCTCCACGACTTGATCAGAATAAGACTCAACAGCGTCCCAACTCTTCTAGGCATGCACTTACAACCATTGCTGCCACTGCTACCAACGATTATGCAGAATCCTCTCAGTCTGCCTTCTCTGTCTCTGATCTTGAATCTCTCCTTAGACAACTTCTTCCTTCTGGTAACGGTAATACTCTCGCCACTCTTTCCACCACAACAGGTAATTCTAAATGGTATTTAGATTCTGCTTGTTTTAATCACATGACATCTTTATCTCACCTATTTACTTCACTATCCAAAAATAACACTACTCATTCTATTCACACGGCTGACGGATCTCTTATGCCTGTAACCTTTAAAGGTTATATCTCGTTGTCTAATTTAAGCCTTATCTTTGTTGGCCAATTATGTGACCTTAGTTATGAACTTATTTTTTCTTCCTTGGATGTCGTGTGCAGGATCCACGGACAGGACAACTCATAGGGATTGGATGTAAGATCGGAAGGTTATTTGAGCTCACTAAACTGCATGTTCCTCAAAGACCTAACATATGTGCTACTTCCAAAGATTCTTTCATTCGACTTTGGCATCGTCGTCTTGCTCATAGTTCTATTGGAAAAATGCATCTTCTTGTGTCTCAAGGTCATTTAGGATCTGTTACAAATGAGTCTCTTGATTGTACTGCTTGTCAAACTGCTAAACAACCAGCTTTATCATTTAATAAAAATACCTCTATTTTAGCTGCATCATTTGATCTTGTGCATTCTGATATTTGGGATCCTGCTCCTACCCCTACAATGGGAGGATCTCGGTATTTTGTGATATTCATTGATGATTATTCTCGCTTTACTGGGATATTCATGATGAAAAATCGCCATGAACTTACTAAAATTTACATTAACTTTGCCAAAATGATTAAAACACAATTTTCTAAAACAATTAAGGTCTTTCGCCGAGATAATGCAATGGAATATCGTGATTCTAAACTCTTATCTTTTCTTAGTGAGCAGGGTACCTTGTCTGAATTTTCTTGTCCTTATACATCACGACAAAATGGTCGCGCTGAGAGAAAGCATCGTCACATTCTTGACTCGGTTCGTCCATGCTTATCTCTGCCTCTTGCCTAGAACGTGCGTGGGGTGAAGCTTGTCTAACCGCTATCCATATTATTAATCGTCTCCCCTCATCTGTCCTTGGTAATGTCTCTCCTTTTGAGCGTCTTTATCACACTACACCAGATTACAACTCACTTAAGGTGTTCGGTTGTGCTTGTTTTGTTCTCTTTCAGACCCATGAATATACTAAACTTGAACCTCGTGCGCGTCTTTGTTGTTTTCTTGGTTATGGAACTGAACACAAAGGTTATCGATGTTGGGACCCAATATCCCAGCGCATTCGAATTTCTCGCCACGTTGTCTTTTGGGAACACATAATGTTCTCTTCCTTGTCAAAATTTACGTCAATTCCGTCTGCTACCACTCCTCTCTTTACTAATCCTGATGTTGATTACTTTCCTAGTGAAACATATGCAGGTTCTGACGCACATGCAGGTTCGTCTAGTGAGATTCAAACCCCTTCTGATGTTCCATCCACTTCTGGTGATGATGCTCTGCCTGTTGATCCAGCACCTCCCACCATTGAGCTTCCTCAAAGGGTAAGAAATCCACCTTCATATCTTCGTGATTACCATTGTTTTTCCACTATGTTTCACCATCATGAACCCCAGTCCTATAAAGAAGCCTCTGCAGATCCTCATTGGCAGCAAGCTATGCAGGAAGAATTACAGGCATTGGAGAAAACTCACACATAAGACCTTGTTGATCCCCCTTCTGATAAGACTCTTGTAGAATGCAAGTGGGTGTATAAAATAAAGACTCTTTCTGATGGATCTATCGAGCGTTACAAAGCTCGTCTCGTAGCAAAAGGGTTCACTCAAGAGTATGGCATTTATTATGAGGAAATATTTGCCCATGTTGCACGTATCACCTCTGTTCGAACTCTTCTTGCTATTGCTGCCACTCGCTAATGGAAACTCACCCAAATGGATGTTGAAAATGCCTTCCTCAATGGCGAGTTAGAAGAAGAGGTTTACATGCGTCCTCCTCCAGGATATACTTGTCAAGAAAACAAAGTTTGTCGCCTTCGTAAGGCTCTTTATGGTCTCAAACAAGCACCTAGAGTTTGGTTTTCTAAATTTCACAGAACTATCACCCAATTGAATTTCTATTCCAGTGCTCATGACTCTGCTCTTTTTACTCGAAAAACTGGCAATGACACTGTTGTATTGCTTCTTTATATCGATGATATGATTATCACTGGTGATGACTCCATGGGAATTGAAGAGCTCAAAAAATTCTTGTGTAAACATTTTGAGATGAAGGATCTTGGACCATTAAGTTACTTTCTTGGATTGAAGTATTATCTTCAAGTGATGGCTTGTTTCTGTCTCAGGCTAAGTATGCTTCTGATCTTGTTTCTCGAGCATGTCTCACTGATTGTAAAATTAAACACACTCCTCTTGAACCTAATGTTCGATTTACTCCTCAAGATGGTACTTTGCTTGACGATGCTACTCTTTATCGGTAGCTCGTAGGTAGTCTGATATACCTCATAGTTACTCGGCCGGATATTTCATATGTTGTTCATCTTGTTAGCCAATTCATGGCTTCTCCACGTACCACACATTATGCTACTGTCCTTCGGATTATTCGGTATATCAAGGGTACCTTATTTTATGGTCTTCATTCATCAGCTACATCTTCATTGATTCTTAGAGCATACTCTGATGCCGATTAGGCTGGTGATCCGAGTGATCGTCGTTCCACCACTGGTTTTTGTATTTTTCTAGGAGATTCTCTTATATCTTGGCGGAGCAAGAAACAAACTTTGACAGCCCGCTCTAGCACTGAATCTGAATATCGTGCTCTTGCTGATACTACTTCTGAGATATTGTGGCTTCGCTAGCTTCTTGCTGATTTAGAGACACCACAACCATCACCCACTAATCTATATTGTGACAATCGCGGTGCCATTCAAATTGCCCATAATGATGTTTTCCACGAGCGAACAAAACATATTGAGATTGATTGTCACTTCATTCGCCAGCATCTTCTTCGTGGTGAACTTCATCTTATCTCCATTGGCACTCTTGACCAACCGGCTGATATATTCACAAAACCTCATTCTCCTGGCCGCTTCCGCACTTTAGTATCCAAACTCAAGTTGGTTACTGCTCCACCCACTTGAGTTTGAGGCGGGATGTTACGATATGATGTGATTTTCTCATTATTGTAATATATATTGTAATTATGTTAGGATTAATTAGCCTTTAGTTATTTATTCCTTTAATCTGTCTCCAATCCTATAATATAAATAGGAGCATCATTGCTTGTACGATTCATATACAGAAAATATACAAATATTCAATATACTTTTCTGAGTTTCTACAAAAAGCATGAATGATAAATGAACAATGAAATAAATTGCGGAAAAGTAAATGGCAGAAAGTAAATAGCAAGAAGATAAAGAGTGGAAATGTAAAAGTTAGATGTTAATTGTTTATGGTTATTGATAGTATGATCGCTTTCTCGAATCGGGACCAATTTAGCGCTATGTTAAGCAATCGTAGCAAAATCTATGAGGAAGATCATACTATGGGAGGTCGGTCAATAACAATATTTGTGTTAAAACGTGCTAGAGAAATGATATGTAAATCATTCTCCTAAAGTAATGCCCTACAAAAAGAAAAATGGAACAATCTCATCTTAATCAAAAAAATTGATGATTAATCAAAGGCAACCTATCAATATCTCAAAGTGTAGAGAATGATCCAAATGATCATTCAACCACATATTTGAAATAATGGAGATTCAATCTCTTTGAAAACCAACATTATATGATCCTTAGATCTCATTGGCCAAAAAGAAAAAATTGAATCAAGAGGAAATGAAAATAATAAGGAAATGACATCACAAAATATAGATTCAATCCAAAAGAGTATATAAGTGAACTACTAAACAAATAATAAAAATCAAGATCTTTTTAAAAAATTAAAGAAGAATAATTAAAAAAAAAGAAATAAGTATAATAGAAGGAGGGAGTATGAATCCATGTATGGGGTGTGTATGAAGGAAACTACATGGGCTTAAGGCCCATCCACATGAAAAGATTTTTTTTTAAAAGAAAAAAAAGAACAAAAGGGTTTGAAACAAAACAATCAGCGAAATAGAAAAAACATCATCTTCTTCTTTCACGATACCGCCCCTTCCCCTCTCAAATCTCTCTGTTATCGCGTCACCATGTACAAACCTCCGCCGCGCCGAAATTCATCACCGGCGACGGAAGAGTATCACCTCACAAGACTGAACCTTCCTCCAACCTTCTCCAATTTCAACAGTCAAATTAAATTTGTAATGAAATTAACGAAAAAGTGAACCACCTTCAGGTACGAGATCCTTTCAAACTTTCTCTTCTGCGTATTCTGAGTCGTAGTTGAGGCTATTGTTGTTGTGAAAATAGGTTTGTGAAGGTTAGTTTGTGTGTATGTGGTTTGCAGGTTATGTGAGGTGATTTAGATTGAAATTTGTTTGTGAATATTATTGAGGTTATGGGTGAAGATTGAAGGAGGTTTGACAAGGGATTTTAGCATAATTTTTATGTCTATCCAAAGCTTTAGAATGAATGGAATGGGTGCCTCTATTTATAGCATATGAGGTGTGAATTGTAATGGAATTTGCATTCTGCTTTTGCCGTTTTGACGTCTGCCCTTTGCGTTTTGGAATGTTCATTGCTTTGCGTTTTGCGGGTCTGGCTTAGTTGTGGCTGCTTCATGTTGGCTGTGGCCTGGTTTTGTAAGTGGCTGGAATATTTTATGAAGCATGTTTTGGATTGTTAGCTTGAGGAAGTTGTGGGGTAGCATGAAGACTGTATTTTTTCTTCTTTTATTTTTGCCAATTTTTTTTGTAAATGGACTTGGCTATTTTGTGAAGAATGCTTGAAGTTTGAAGTGGCTTGGATCCTTGCTTTTGGACTAGTTGGTCGTGTATTCCATGTAACTTTTCATTATTTTATTTTATTTTATTTTTTCCAAATTGTTTGGTTATGTGTGAAAAAAATGGACAATAGGATCTTTGTTGTAAAATCATGTAATGGGATTGAATTGATGTAATTTGTAACTTGTATTGAACCCGTGCCACACCAAAGCATTCTTGAAAACCTTTTGCATAAACCTGAATTTTCTTCATTAGAAACCACATTTAAAATACGTGAACCAAAGTCTTGAATCAATCCTTGAGACGTGCAACTAAAAATGAATCAATCTTGACTTGGAATGAATGGACTCCTCTTGAATTTTTTTGAATCAATGTCTGATTTCAACAAATGAAACTTGAACCTGCACCAAAACCCTAACTTGGAAGCAATCTTAATCTCTTGATGATCTGTAGACATAAATCACTTGAATATGACACCTCCTTGCCCTCACAATGATCCATGATTAGATAACTTGAGAATGAAGCAATTCCATTTTGTTTGACCAAGATTAAGTCAAACTCAACTGAATTTCAACTATCATTGCATACATGCTTGGGACAAGAAAAATAAAAGGGTAGGACAAATTTTGGGTATGACACTTGCCCAAATGCATGAGTGAATATATTGTAAATGCATTAGAAATTTGTCGTAAAATATACGCCTAATCACACAAACATACACGCACACGCACATGCACGCACGAAAGCACACGCGGGAGCGCGCGCACCCACACATACACACTAAAATAATTTTTTAAACTAATTTTTCTCAAGAAAATACTTTTAAAAATACCTTGAAATTGTGTCAGATGAATTGGGAGTTGTGACAATAGTTTTGGGCAAAATTTTGTCTTTGCCAAGCGATTGACACATTAACCTAATCGATTCTATCTGTTCAAAAATGTGCCCTAAGCGATTAGGGCAACATCTTAATGATGGGCAACGACTAAATATCCTCTCTTGTATTTTTTAATTTGCTAATCAATTATTTTTAGGCTTACCAATCGATTGGTACATAATTTCAATCGATTGACTTATCATTTATAACCTCAAAACTTTTCCTTTTTTGTGCTAACCTCTAACCTATAAATAGAGTTTTCTTCCCACGTATTTTCACATCCATAAATGTGAGCTTTCATTCCTCACTTCTCATTATTTTTCTAAATATTTTTGTTTACTTTCTCTCACTAAAACTTTAGTTGTGATGCTTTTGAGAAAGTCATTTTGCGAGTGAGGCATTTGTAATTTTAAAATGTTAAGATTTGTAAATTCACCAAGAAAATTTGTTTTCATCTTGGTAGAATAATTCATCCATTTATGATTGTTTATTTGGGTTCTAAGCTAAACTCGTTAAAAGCTTGGGTTTTAGAATTTAAGTATTAAGTCCGAGGTTAGGTTTGATGGTTGAGCCTATGTAAAAGTCTTCATCCGGTTCAAGCTTAGTCTGGTGTTAAAAGCTTGTTAAGGTTGGAGATAAGTCCAGTGTTAAAATCTCCTACGTTCTTAATTAGCCCGATATAAAACTAAGGTTTGTTCGCAAGCTAAGCCTGGTGTTAAAAGTTCTCCCAGGTTCAAGATTAACCCGTGTAAAATCTTGGTTTGAAGCTTGAAGATTAACAACTTCAAGTTTCTTGTGAAAAGAATACTAACCACTTTGATCCATCGTTTAGAAGGAAGATTCGTCGCTTCTTTTTATGTTTGTTGTTTGGTTCAATTTCTTTGTATAAGGGTGTTCGAGAGTTCAACCTACTAAAAGCTCTTAAATTTATTAGATACTCTCAATATCAAATCTTAGGAAAAAGACTAAGTCGTTTTTGACTGAACCTATATAATTCTTGATTTCTTCTCTATTCATTTAAGTTTTATTTTCAGCACTTTATTATCTAAATATTATTTTCTGGTGCTTTATTTTGAAAATTTTTCTAAAATGTTTTCAAATTCTATATTTGATCTAGAAAGTTTTTCAAACTCAAGTTTTTCAAACACACACAATTCACCCTTAATGTGTGTGAAAGTACATGTCCAACAAAACATTAATAAAATAGAATCTTCCACTCATCTTTTTCATGGAATGTTCCTTTGCTTCCTCCCTTTGAAATGGTTTGCTTCAATGATAAATACTATTATTAATCTCATATCAACAGAAATTGTTCTCCTGAATGTGTAAATTGGAAAAAGGAGGGCCAATCAAAACCACATTAATTTTGATCCATATCATTACTCAGGATCCTTTCAAACAAAATGCAGCCCTTATTCTAGTCTTAAATACTAAACCATATTCTAATCCTAAAGCAGTCCAATATTCATTTCCCATGGCAAATTGTAATTGGCTCTACAAGCTTGAGATTTCGGTAACTAGCTGCAATAAAAATAGCCATTTTGAATATATAAAACATAAGGGAACAATCACAACTGCATTGAAGAAATGTTACTCTTTAGATCACATAAATATGCTGAGAAAATCATAATACAAATTGTTGTAAAGAAAATATCATAAAACTTTGGATTTGACATTGCAAATTCTATGAACAACAAGAGTAAAAGAGCTGTTAACACAAATTTATGGATTAGAAATGCATGCCTTCCTCGCTATACTTTCCCTTCACTCTTTTACGTTTACGTTGCCAGAAAGTTCCTGTCAGAAAGATTATAACAAAACCATCCGTCTAAATAAGCAAAACATATATATACAACTACATTCGACAGGGATACCAACACAGTTGACCAAAGACATATAAGAGTAGGTAATACAAATCATCTTCTTACCTTAGTGCAAATGTATATATAATGGACATCGGGATTCATTCCTAGAGTTTCCTCCACAGAGCTTCCATCGTAATTAAGCGTGATAGGTTTTGTCAGCTCCCATAGTGGATTATCAGATTTTTCTTCTGATGCAAGTTTCTCTGCATACATCATAGCAGTGATTATTGACAATGGTTTAATCATCACTCCAACTTTGAATGAACAAGGCCAAAAATTTCATATACACGCGATCGAATAGGATCAAATTAGCCAATTCATAAAGCAACACATAAATAGGGTGCTAAAAGGGGAAAAGTTTTTATAAAAAACTAAAAATGGTACATATCATTATAAATATTATAGAGATGATATAAAATCGACTCATTTGTTTTCACCTAATGGTTTAAACTTTTGGCATAGTTCTTCTAAAGTTCATGCCATAGCATCACAACTTTTGGGATAACAGTCCGGTTAAAAGTTGATTTTTAGCACAAGAGAAGTAGGCTTGTGCATTCGGGTATTATTTTCACCTAACAACTTAAGAATCTGAGATAGGTGTTTCATGACTTGAATGAAAAGCCAAATGGCAAGGCATCTCATACTCTTAAGAGGTATCTCAGGCAAAAATTTAAGTCTTGCGATACACATATGAGAGAACAGAAAAACTACAACAACAATTAAGTCTTATCCCACTAAGTGGGTCGGCTACATAGATCGACTTTCGCCATAATGTTCTATCATGAACCATGCTTCAATCCAAATCCTATATCTCGAGATCTTTCTTAATAATTTCTTTTATAGTTTTTCAATGTCTTCCCTCTATCTCTAATTGTTTGACTTTTCTCCATATGATCTACTCTTCTTACTACAGAATCTACGGATCTTCTCTCTACATGCCCAAACCATCTAAATTTATTTTTCACTATCTTTTCTACGGCAGGTGATACCCCAACACTCTCTAATATTGTCACTTCTAATCTTATTTTGTCTAGTCTTACCACACATCCAACGCAACATCCTCATCTTTACTACACTTACTTTATTCTCATTCTCGTGTTGATTCTTAACCATCAAACATTTTTTCTGTACAACTAAAAGACTAATAGGTTCATAAAACAACACAAGTAATACCGACCATAGGATTTAAACTAACCTATCACATGGAGTTTAATTGTCCACGAGCATGATTCACGTAGCAAACGTAGGCGATATAGTGGAGCTCCATACGTCACCTGCAATTTTTACAACCATTCAAGATCGCGACCAATAAGGCGGAGTGCAAAGACACGTTTCTTTCATCTATTAGTCTTTTGGAGAGTAAATCTGAATACAAATTGATACTCAAAGAAAGAGGCTTAGTTACCAGAACATAGACTCCTTTATCCTTGAGAACCCTATAGTGTGTCATCAACTGCTTCAATAATGGTGAACATATCAAGAATAAAAAAAATTCAAAATAAAACAGAAGTGGTAAAGAGCTATCGACTTTTTGTTCATGGTTTCATTATACCTCCAAATTTCCTCAAGCATCTTAGAAGCATTTTGTCTTGAATTGTTTCCGCACTAGCACAACAAAAATATCGATGGGCAAATTATTAGTCTTCTCAAACATAAAAGTATTTCGATGAATATCATCATCACTCACCAAGAGAGAATCAAGAGTCCCTGAAAAACAAAATCAGACAGTATCAGCACAAATCATTGTCCAAAATGAGTCTATGAATGAATAGGAAGCAAAGCACACCTTTGTCGATAACAGAACCAAAAGTCTCTGATGCAAAAGCACTCATGTCTCTTACATCCATTTTCAAATCTACATAACTATTAAGGATATTTCACCCTCAAGAACATCACTATCATCACTCGCCACTTCATCAAAATTTTATTAAAAAAAAACAATTATATGTGATGATTCGATAACATGGAAAATCGGAAAATAATGCATACATGATTTTTTTTTCTAAAGCTCTATATGGACTGATCCAACACAGAAATTGTTAGCACCCAGCGGAGTTCGAACTTGAGACATTGAGAGAAGAACACTCTCAGGACCCAAGCCTTCGCCAACATGCCACCCCGTGTGGGTTAATGCATACTTGATCTAACAACAAAGGTTTTAAAATTAGCTCTTCGCCTGCAATCTAGGTCGTGACGTAAAGGTTCCGCCACATGTTTGGATTGACGTTGAGTTTGGCAAAATCACATACATGATAGAACACCTTTACTTACGTCAAAGTCACTATATATCAATCCAAACAATCACTTTGATGCTAGCGATCACGTAGATGCCGGATCGGATGCATTTGACTCTATAATATGTTAAGAACTAGACTCAAATCCTATTGTATATAACATGAATAATTGATCATAAGGATACACTTCAATTGAGGACAATTTCGGTATTTATTCTGCATAGCATCAATCACCACAGAAGATATATCAATGTTGACAACATCTGTGTAACCACCTTCATCAACCATTCCTTCACTAAACGCTACAAACAACACAACAACAAAAAATTTCCATCAAATTAAAAGCAAAAAAAATATCATTTTTATTGAACCCAAATAAAAAAGGGAAAATGGGGTGTTCTTGAATATATCACACAGAGAGATCTGAGAAGTGAAAGAAAAAAAAAAGCTTTGTTTTTGGATTGACTTGCCTGAATTGCCGGAACCAACAACGAGGATGGATTGGTTTGGAGGAACATAGAGATTGATGATAGGAGCCAAAGTGATATACTTTTGGTACCAATCAAAAGGACCTGGTTCGTTTGTGTAACGGTTGTCCCAGTACCATGATTCACCGTAGGCTTGTGTACCTGTTGCCATCACTGTTGTTGGAAGTGTTTGGAGCAAGATGAACGATGAAATTGTTGTTTTTGCTTGTTTCATTCAAATCTGAAAATTTTGGATCCCGAATCAGATCAATGAAACTGAAGTGCCACGTCATACACACACACTTGGCATCGGGCATTAGGCTATGTTGGTGACATTGCTGCGGATTATTACCACTTTACTACCTACCATAGATGAAATAAATCATAATCGAGATTCAATTTAGACAATTTAGATGAATAATTATTTAAGGGTTAATACACATTTTAGACACTGTTATATGTGAATTCGAAAAAAAACCTTGTAAAAATAACACATATTTCATCTCTGTTTTTTAAAGATTATCTTATTTTGGTCCTTAAATGAATCTGGTCAACTTAAATGCTGAGTTTGATATTACATCTTGGTATTTTCATTATTTTCTGGTATACGTGTAAAATACATGTGGCAAATATATGTTTTTCGTGAATTACTTTCATTCTTCTTCTTCCTTTCCCAAATTATGTTTGCAGCTAGGGTTTAAGATCTCCCCCAAATTTTGAAATTAGCTCGTATCTTCACCAAAACAAGAAAATGAGTGGAAGCGCGAGTTCATGCTACACAACGAGTGTGAGAAAACCACCGGTTTGTAGCCACGAGCTTCCCATAAGAATCCATGTTTCAAAGTCAAGCTCACACCCAGGAAGAAGATATTGAAAGTGTAAATTTTGGGGGTATGTAAAAATTTGTTCTCTTCTTTTGTTCATCTCGTCTCTTATTTTTCCAGAATTTTGATGCTTGTTTCTTGTCGTCTACTTTTTTTTCAAAATGTTGATGATTGTCATCTATTTCATTGAGATGATGAATTGTATCAAGGAAAGAATGTTGAACCTAGATTCGATGGAGGTTGCCCTGGATGTCTAAACTTGACAGTGGATATGAAGCAGAACAAGAAAATCAAGAAACTAAAGATGAAGGCTACAAAAGATCAGAAGACCATTCAGACACTTACCTTTGTTCTTGTTGTATCTTGGTTGTTTTTTGATGTACTATTGTGTAAAATGTAGAATGTAATGATAGGAATGTTTGATTCCCTTGTAATGATAGGAATGACATCCTTTGTTATTTCTGAATGTTAAATGAAATGAGTTTTCAATATGAGTTCAAAATGCACTTTAATGCTAGCTATAATATGCACACTAAAACCAGTTCAGTAAGTATACAAAAAGTGGTTTAATATTAGTACCAAATATCAGTTCTATATGCACAATAAAAGTGCTCCAATATCAGTACCAAATGTTGTAATATCAGTTCAGTAGGTACTATTACAATTTTGAATGTCAGTTAAGTTCTATAAGCACGCTAAAAGTTCTCCAATATCATTTCAATATGCACAATAAAAGTGCATCATGCATCAATACCAAATGCTGTAATATCAGTTACGTACCACATGCTATATGTGAACTCTTACAACAGTTTGAATAGAACACTCTAAAACTAGTTGAAAATGCAGTCTATTAAGACCATATCAGTATGCATTCTAAGAGCAGCTTGAGTTCCAAAGAACAATTAAACATGCAGTCTAAAAACAGCTCAATTAAGTAGATGATAATAGATCAATTAAACCTGCAGTTTCAATACAAGTTTGACGATAACAGTCAAACAACATTTTATAATAGTTCTCAATAACAGTCAACATTTAGTAGGTTCCCAAAAACACTTGCAATACCAGTCAACATAAGGTGCAACAAGTGCATTACAAACATCATCCTAAGCACTTTATATGCATTACAAACATTATCCTAAGCACTTTATGTGCAGTACAAACATCATCCTAAGCACATTATGTGCATTACAAGGATCAAAACAAGATACAAACTACAAACATTAAATAGAAGTCTTGTTTTTTGTTGTCATGGACTTATTCTGTTTGGATACCTTTTGTTTCTTTCGGGGAGACTTCTTAGAAGCAGCAGTTGGTTCAGTAGTGTTAGTGGTTGGATTTACAACCTGAGAGGATTGCAGCTCGGCCTCAATTGAGGCCATAATTCTTTCTATGGATGCATCAAATTCACCATGAAAATAGTCAATTGGTTGCTCATCCAATGCAGGTTCACCCACTGCAGGGTCATCCATTACAGGTGCATCAGATTATGGCTCATCCATTGCAGGTTTGTCTACTGGTTGCTCACCATCAGCAGGATCATGAACTTGAGGCTCATATACTGCAGGCTTATTCATATTTCCACTTTTTCTAGGTGCTTTTCTCTGAGACAAACATGACAAGCTAACATTAGAAACATACATCATACAGACAAGCATAAAGACAAATATTGACCTAAAAGACAAAAAACACAAACCTTTTTCTTCAATGCATCATGGTTTTGTTCTGTGCTCTGACATTTTCTTGAGTTGTGACCAATCTTGTCACACTTGGTGCACCTGTAACTAACACTTGGCCTTCTCATTCTAGAACCAGATTCATCAACCTCCCTAAACCTAAGCTTCCTAAGTCTACCTGGACCTTTCTTAAATGATGGTGGAAGCATCTCCTCAGCATCTACCTTGGGCCACATATTCATGCCATTAGTAGGACTCACATTGTATGAATGACACTTACTATATGTTTCCCTACTATAGCAGTCATCCACATAATGTTTTGGATCCAACTTCTGATAACTCATAGCAGCAATGACATGTCTACATGGGATGCCCACAAGTTCCCAAAAACAGCTGAAAACTTGGTCTTAAGTTCAGCCATTAGATCTGAAACTTTAACCTTATCAATTGGCTGCCTCTTTTCAACTGCAATCTTGGATACCCACTTTGAGCTGGCTGACTTATTATCTAAAACCCTAGCACAAGTATGTGACCCCAGCCAAGTCTTTATTTGAAAAGTGTGTTTGTCACCCACCTTACTACAAATGCTAAAAAACCACATTTACCCCTACACTCCACCCTTACCCTAATACTTTCATTTTTAACAAATCTAATCTCTCTACCATTTAAAACAGACCATTCTCTAATGGCATCCTTAAATTCAACAAAAGAGTTAAACTTCATACCTAGTTTGAACTTATAGTCCTTGTTGAGCAAATCCCCTATAAACTTCTCATATTTAGGCATACTTTCCTTATCAATATCATCTGGGTCTGAGCTGCCCAGCTCCTCACTTTCATAAGCACCATCTTCTTAAACAGGATTCGAAGTACTAGCATTCCCACGCATGACATTAGAAGGAACAACCAATCTAATTTTTTTGGGAGACCTTACAGTTGAAGACTCCTTGTTAGCTTTTAATTTGTACCTGTATTTCCTATCACTGATTTCAACCCTATTACCTTGTTCTGGTTTATCAACCTCCACAACCACAAAGCCTTCATTTTTGTCATTGACTTTTCCTTCCTCATTGTCTTCAAATCTGACACCTAGAGATTCATCCTCACTGCTATGCTGACTATCTTCACCAACATCTACATAGTTTAGAGTGAGAGCCCTCTTTGAATTGTTCACAACATTGTGCTTCACCCATATGTGTCCATCAACATTGTGACATATAGAATGCTTCGCAATCTCCATAACGTGTTCATCATCAGTTATGTGGAAGAAACCTTCATCAATCCCTTCAATCTTCCTCCACATTCGAACACCACTACCATCAAAACCACGCTCCCTTAGTAAACTCAAAGCTTCGAAGTACGACCATGTGTCTGTGTCTTGGCCACTAACAATGCTTTCAACACCTCCTCTGTAAAAAACAAAGCTCTCACGAACAAACTTTCCATCGTGGTGAATGATTAAGTTGAACAGTACCATACCTGAAATTGGTTTTCAAACATGAATAATGGGAAGTGCATGTAACAAAAAAAATTGAAATCGCATCTTGGAGAAGACGATAAAACTGATGAAAGAAAAATAACGTACCTCAAAACCCTAACAATGGGTGACGAACGACTGGCAGCTTGGAGAAGATGAAGCAGACGCTTGGTTACTATTCTAGGTTTCAGGGGGGAAAATGAAATTTCATCTCCTAAGCATTCTGAACATATATGTGTTGTAATATGTTTGCCACATGTATTTTACACGTATACCATGAAATGATAAAAATACCAAGCTGTAACGTCCAACTCAGCATTTAAGTTGACCAGATTCATTTAAGGACCAAAATAAGAGAATCTTTAAAAGGCAATGATGGAATCTGTGTTTTTTTTTACAGGGTCCTTTTTCGAATTTGCCCCATATGGCAGGGTCTAAAATATGTATTAACCCGTTATTTAAATATGTTGCCGAACAAAATATTTAAATATAGTTTTTTTAAGGAATTTTTTAATTACTCTTCTGGATCAACTAAAGGGTCGATAAGAAAAAACCTCACATATGATTTTGTTATGAATATCTCAATCAATTTTCATATATAAAATACTTCACTTGAAAAAAAATGTATAATTTAAATTAATTCTCATTCTCATAGTACTTTTTATTTTTCAACTGGAATGAGCATTAGAATGTTTACCTTACAAATCAATTTCTTTTCCATCGCATCAGAAGCGCAAGTCCATCGAAGCATGACTTTATTGGAAATTCACCAAAACTTATGGAGAACTTTGCTGCACAATTGATTAATTGAAAGAAAAAATGAAAAGATGAATTGGAAAGCAATGGAATTAGGATTTTGGAGAAAAGGGAAAGAGGATGAATATTTCTACAGAGTTTCTCTCTGCACTTCAAACTGATGTTTTATTCAAATTTGCAATTGCATTCTCTCTTCCGCCCATTACGATAATAGGGTTACTCCCTATTTAAAGGCTGAGGTTGCTGGCACACTAAACAAACCATAACTAACCTAACTAACTCAGTTAAAACAAACAAATAAAGCTAATTCACAATTATGTCGAAATACACTTCGATATTTCGACATTTACACATTTTGACACTAACAGGCATTTCGGCATTTCCTTGCTTCTGTTGAACAACATGCTTCGACACAAGAAATTACATTTTCAACACACCACCTAATTCATTGTGTCTAAGCTGTCTATATTCATCATAGATCTTAATTTCTTGAACACTTTGACCTGCACATCTTTCGTCAAGATATTTGCAATCTGATTCTCAGTTCTGCAGTGTTCTAAGTCCAGCTTCCCATTTGCTACCTGCTCTCGAAGATAATGGAACCTTATTTCGATGTGCTTGTTTCTTCCATGTGCTATCGAATTCTTCACCAAATTGATAGCCGATATGCTGTCGATTTTCATGGTAATTACTCCATGATCCTTCCTTGTAATTTCTTCGACCAAATTCATCATCCACATTGCTTGACATCACCTAACATAATGTAACGACTCATATAATATGTATCTAGAATAATATCATACAAGTGTTATTATTTGATATTGGCACCATCATAAGTGCCTATTGGCATCATTTACATACTTGACCATTTTACAAAACATATGGAAAGTGCCAAAAATAAAATCCAAGATCTAAGTACAATATCCTTCATTGTACACAATACACAGCGGAAAAATCATCACCATATAAGCTTCCCTTGAAACATTCATGCACAACTCTACTTGTAAACTAAACTTGCAAACAATACTTGAAAAATAACAACAATAATGGGGTGAGGTAATAATCTTATTGAGTTCCCCTATCTTATGGGTTCACTCGGCTCTACAAGGTTCTAATCAAATTCCTAACTCAAGTCAATGGGGAAAAAGGGATAAGATTTAAGTTCACAAAACTCGCAATGTATGGAAACATGTCTCTTGAGTTCATCAACTCAAATAATCACTAGTTTGGAAACCGTACCAAGGCATATTTCCCCGTCCGATCTTACGTCTAGAACTCTCGGCATGGGTCACGGATCCTTGTATCATACTTTGACATACGAATGAATTTCAGATTCTAAGGGACTTCTCAACCTTAATAATCGTCGCTTCCTATGGGACTCAGTGTAATATCCATTTCAAACATTCACATCGCCGCTTCCTATGAGACTCAGTGTAATACCCATTTCAAGCATTTGTATTGTCGCTTCCTATGGGACTCAGTGTAATACTCATTTCAAGCATCTCAACCGCATGGAACTCTAACTTGTCAAAGTAATGGTGCGTACATCCCAAAGAAGCTCTACATAAACATCACTTTTGGGACGACACAAGTAATGGGGTATTTCTGACTATGTGATAAAATATAACATAACGTGATCGAATTCGACAATCACAAGGTGATCACATTCACCTTAATCACACAATAACAACACATGTTCTATACAATGCATCCCACTCACAACCATGGTAACCATTCGTCCATGACACACACCTAGGTATCATATTGCATGAATGTCACCTTCTAGTGTTATCTAAATCATACTTGCAACCTAGTTATCTTTTTAATCCATCTACCTAATTATAAGCCTAGATTTCCTCACTCATCTTCATCATGTTTTAGGCATGGTATTCACAATCAAAACATCCATGCATACACATACATACATACATATATATATATATATATATATATATATATATATATATATACATATATCGCCCATAAAACACATATAATAATATGAACAAACCAAACATAACTAAAGCACAACAGGCATGTGATCATCATTATCCACTACCAAACATTCTTGGTTAATTCATGATCTTGCAATAAATAAGACTTTCAGAGCCAAGCTCCTCACCAAATAGGACTTTTAGAACAAAGGTTCCTTACCAAACACTAGGTGTTCATCTTCACCCGTTCACATATTATTCCACATTCAATTCAATTCATAATTATGCTATCATTCAATCATATATACCCATATTTCCACTTTTTATTATGTAGAGCATTGGAATAGCTTTCCAACACTTCTGACCGTGCGCCAATCAGAATTACGGTTCTCAAGATATGAGGAAAACAAGAAACTAAAATTTTGCATACTGTCATGGTCGCCCAGCGAGCAGCCAGCGAGGCTGGCTCGCCTTGGTTCGCTCGGCGAACCCCAGACAAAGCCCAGACAAAACCAAAATTGCATTATGGTCGCCCGGTGACCAACCAGCGAGCAGCTATTTTTCTGTTTGTCAAGGCTCGCCCGACGACGCTATCAAAAAATAGCTCGCCTCGAGCTCGCTAGAGCCTGACTGGCGACTCAAGCAGAATCCAAAATCTACATAATGCGAAAATAAGGGAGAAAACAACTCTAAACCCCAACCCACGTGATCACATGACATCCAAACATTCAATTGGCATGGTATAACATAATTGAGCATGAGATTCATCACAATTATCATATATCAACATTCAATTCACAATTTGACATGTTTTTCACACAAAAACCTAAATCCCAAACATGTATTTCTCCCCCCCCCCCCCCTTCTAAAGCTACACTATCTAATGGAACTCACCTTGGAGATGAAGAAAATGAGATGGAGTTAATGATGATGAACTTCCTCTTCTTCGTCCACGAGTTCTTCTTTTCCTCTTCCCTTTTCTCTTCTCTTTCTCTTTTCCTCTTTTCTTACTATCTTTCTTTCTTTTTCTTCTTATTCTTTCTCCTCCACTCATAAACATAAAATATAATAATATGTAATGATATAAAATATCTCCATTTGATATTTTGTCGTGTAACACCAATTGACCAAATATTGATGTTACCAAAATATCCTCTCTTGCACTTAGTAATATTGGCCTGTCTCTTTTATTAATAATTGATCTCTTCAGAGTTCACTAGTTACTCTATTGGTCCCAACTGATAACATTTAAAGCACTTAGGAGGTCTAATTGTTCTAACTGACAAAAGATAGAGTACATAGGAGCTCAGTTGATCTCAACTGACACCCAATTGAGCATTTAAAGAAAAATGGGATATTACACATAAACACATAGCCAGTTATGGATTTTCTATCCTCAGCATCACTACACCAACTTAAGTCGGTGCATCCTAATAACTTGCATTCTTTTCCTTCATCAGTTGCAGGAAACAGAATGACATAGTCAAGAGTTCCTTTTAGATGCCTTAATACCCTCTTCGTTGCTACTAGGTGTGATACCTTTGCCTTCTGCATGAATCTGCTTACCATACCTACACAATAAGCTAAGTCTGGTCTTGTGTGACAGAGGTATCGAAGTGATCCAATGAGTCTTTTGTACTATGTTGGATCGACATCATCTTCATATGTGTGTTTCGATAGTTGTAATTTGGGCTCATCTGGAGTCGAGGTTGGGTTGCAATCTTACATCTCAAATCTCTTGAGTATTTTACCTACATATCGTCTTTGGTGCATTATTAAACCTCTACTATTCTTGCAGAATTCGATACCAATGAGGTATGAGAGATTTCCTAAATCTGACATTTCAAACTCGTCACTTAAGTTATGTTTGAAGTCTTCGATCTCCTTCTTGCAACTTCTTGTTATCAACAGGTCATCGACATATAGACATAGTATAAATTCACTATTGCTTCTTCTTACATATACTCCATGCTCAATTGTGCACTTCATAAATTCCTTCTCCCTTAGAAAACAAATTATTTTCTTCTTCCAGGCTCTTGGAGCTTGTTTGAGTTCATACAAGACTTTATCTAGCTTGTACACCTTGCTTTCTTCGACTTGTTTCACGAACACAACTGGTTGTGCACCAATGATCGGAAAAATAGCAAGTGTACTATTTTCACCGATGTAGTAATAATAGGGTTTTATCCCCAATATCGATCTCTAGGACTGCGTAGGAAATATAAGTTTGATAATGATTCAATTAAACAAAAATTCCTTGGAGTTTTGGTTTTGTTTTGAAAATAATTAACTACAGAGATAGAAGAGAGTAGAAGAATAAAATTGACTTTTAAACAATATAAGAAAGCATGTCAGGGCAAGGTGTATGAATTGCTTTGCATTAACCTAAATCCTTATTCGAGGAGACATTGCTTAAAACAAACTCTTACTGAATCTTAAGAATGTTTTTCCCTAATTCCTTAGTCAAAAAAACCTTTGATATTCATCCTATACCCTAATTCCTTAGCAGTTTAGGAAGAATATCAAGCATTGTATTTTAACAAGATTGTTACGGTTACTACAGGGTATCCCTATTCCTAGGCAATATCTATTGTAATATTATTATGCAAAAAACGTTAAGTTGGTTTGTCCGACCTAAACCTTAACCATAAATTAAATTCCATTGGTCTAATAGAAAAATCATTAAGCACTTTTCACAATAAAGTAGATTAATAAAAAGCACTTATCTCATAAAATAAAGGAAATTAGAGTAAATACAATAGCAATTCAGGGACACCCCCTAGCATTGGGGGGTTTAGCCGCTCATAATATTCAAGGAGATTACAACAGAAAAGTTAGATATTACAAGATAAATTGATTGCTTTGATCTTCAATCGCGAGTGCTCATGAAAATCTCCGTTCTCCGAATCCCTTGAAAGCACCAATCCTGATCGTAAAATTCTTTCGTATTCTCAAAGTGTTTTTCCCTTTCCAAAAACTAGTCTAAATAGTCACATATCACACAATAGCAATAGAAAATGCCCAAAATACCCTCTGGGGTCTCAAAAGTCACAAAATCAAGAAAATTCACAAGTGACACGCCTCAGCCAACACGGGTCGTGTCAGTTGACACGGGCACCCGTGTTGGCCCTTTGTTCCTCTAAAAACAAGTAACAATGCTCCAGGCTTGCTGACACGGGCACCCGTGTCAGCCCTTTGTCTCTTCTCCAAACTTCATCCTTTGGACGCCTTCCTGACACGGCCCGTGTCAGGTGACACGGGTGGCCGTGTCAGGCCACCGTAACTTCTCCAAAACTCGTCCGCAAAGTCCGAAAATCCCGTTTTCTTCGCCTGAGACCTTTGAGTTTTTCCATGAAATCAACAAAAATACCAAACAAACGCGTCAAATGCAACAAAAAGGAAATAAAACAACCATGCGAGAATAAAACAAGAAACGTAAAATTAACTTGAAGAAACAACGAAAAGACTAATGACAGTATTACCGATTCATGGTAAAAGTACCGGATATGTGGCGGAAACGTAGTAGGAATGGTGACCGATCACAACCCCAAACTTATCTCATTGCTTGCCCTCAAGCAATGTTCGAGACAACAGAAAGGTCACCCCCAAATTATCAACTATCACTGACCACAATACCGCCGATATCTTTCGCAACTCTCTTTTCACCGTACCAACAAAGTTTCCCGCTTTCCCGAACCGAACATTCTGATGCACTTCCATATCAAAGCACCTTCTTCACCTGTCAGCTTTTTCTCACTCTCACCAAAATCACTCAGGTTAAAGTGTTTACACTCAACAGTCAACGTATGCAAAATCAACTCTTAAACTTGAATACCGTCTACTATTATTTCACACACACCACACACACTTTTGGAGGACTTTATAGGTTGTAACGGGGCTTAGGGTTAAAGGTGGAATAAACAAGAAAATGGAAAATAAGTGGTTTTTGGTTCATAATCGGTGTCGTTATTCTTTTCACTGTGTCATTTTCATTACTCAACATTTGGGTAACAAACACTTTTTCATGAAAATCCTTTAGCTTCTACTCAATCATATCTCATGAGCATGTTTTCATCATTTTCAAGCTAAATTCCTTTCTAGGTAAGTGAGTCATTCTTTTCTCATCTTTTTTTCTTCTCTTTTTTTTTCTTTTTTTTTTCTATCATAAATTTTTCTTTTTCTCTTTTTTTTTCCACACTTACCTAGTTGTTATTGGTGTCTCAACCCCAAACTTAAAAGTCTTACACAGATCAAAAACTGACAACACCTATCTAAGCGGGTGGGGAAGTGTTTGGGCTTATGGTTTACATGATGAGGTTATAAACAAACAAAGGGAAGAATGGCTCAAAATAGGTTAACGAGGGATAACATACGAAGGGTGGCTAGAAAGGCTCGGGGTTAAACAAAAACAAGTGCCTCAGTGTGCATATGTGTGCAGTCAAATTCCAAAAGACAGTACGTAAGCTCAGAGTGATAAATACATACCTGAACTCTCTCATGATGACTAAGTATTTGGCTTTGCATAACTCACCATGGTTGGTATAGCTTAACAGGTTCCGAAGTTCTCCTAATGTTGTGCATCTTCCTATCTGACTCTGGTACATGGTAATCCAATATCGGTACAGTGTCAGAAAGTTGTGTCCATCATCCTCTTCAGCGATATCAACCTTTGGGGGCTTTCAAAATAGTAAGTCAGGGCCAAATCTTTCATCCACTAGTACCAGCCTCGTCACTCATCAGATATCAAAATCCACAAATCTGTAACCTAACAACACAAACCAAAACAACACAAAATAAAAAGAAAACTGGAGTGAACGGAAATAATAGAAATGCAAACAAAACAATAACCCCCCCCCCCCCCCCCCCCCACACACTTGAACCAAACATTTACCTCAATGTTTTAGGACAAGATACGAGGGGAACTCACAGAGCCTCACTGGGGAGGGGGGAATCGCAATATTAATTGTTGCATCATTTGGTGCATCTCATCCATCACAGCTCCCTAACGAGCCTGCTCTACTCCTTGGCATGACTGCTCCGCGCGAAGGTCACCCATCTCAGTTTGCACCCATGACCACTAGTCTTGAGTCATAGACGACGACCCTGCACCGGTTTGGGTTGGCATTTCTGGAGGAGGCACAAACTGCTCATGGTCCTGAGCATCCTCGTCATTCTGGTCACCTGCACCAAAATCGTCAACCTCGTACTCGTCCTCAGGGACGATATCAGTATACAACCAATTATTACAGTCATAAATAGAAAATTTATTGGGGTTACGGAGAGCTATAACAAACTTTCGATGATTAACAACAAAGTAAAAATTAGCCCCAAGAGCAATCATGACCTGCTGAACCAGAGTATTCATGTCAAGCTTCATATTTCCCGCCACTGGGGTCTGACTATCCAAGATAGGGCCATACTCAAAATTCTTGGATATATGTGTAATCATACCCCCAACAGAACTACTACGGAAAACCCATTTAGCAACGGTTGGGAATGACATATAATGACGCGGGCGAAGGCGTTGTTATGTAGATTGTTGTTGTAAGTTCGTCGTTTCTACAACGGTCTGGAAACCGTTGTTGTATTCTGGAAGCGCGCGATATATTGCAACGGTTAGGTATTTCAACCGTTGTAATATATATTAACTATCCCAATGGTTATCAGTATGAACCTTTGTCATATATGTTAACTATCACAACGGTTATTTGTCTCAACCGTTGTGGAATGTATCCTTAGTTTATTAAATACAAATGTATATTGCTTGTTTTACCATCCACCTTATTAAAGAAATACAACCATTAAAATTGGTAAAGAACTATATAATCTGAAAATTAAACTGTTCTTGAAAACCAACTTAAACACACCACTGTTTTCCGAATTGCATCCATTTCATTCCGCACATTTTATGTTCCTTAACATAAAATTTATGGTTCGATGGTCGGTTTCCTTCAATCCATCGATATCTTTTGTTATAGTTTACCTCATCATCGCCAAAAATCACCACGATTTTATCATCATAACAATGATCATGATCTTAACAACCACGGCGATTAGTGACGACGATGAGGTAAACTATAATAAAAGATATCGATGAATTGAAGGAAATAGACCATTGGACCATAAATTTTATGTTAAGGAACATTAAATGTGCTGAATGAAATGGATGCAATTCAGAAAACATTGACATGATAAAGGTTGGTTTTCAAATACATCCTAATTTTCAGATTATAATGTTCTATAGCAATTTAACTGATTGCATGTTTAATAAAAGGATAGTGAAACAAACGATATACATAGTATATAATAAACTAAATTTCATATACAATATCAGAATGAATTCATATATATGTACCTTATCAGAATGAATTCATATATAGGTACCACCATCATCATCACCATGTGAAACAAATTCTAAGAAGTGGGAAGCAATGATGAAAATTAGTTAGTATTAAATTTAACTATATACAATATACATAGTATATATTTAATAAACTAATGTTCTATATCAATTTAACTGATTGCATTTTCAATAAAAGGATAGTAAAACAAACAATGTACATAGTATATAATAAACTAAATTTCATATACAATATAAGAATGAATTCATATATATGTACCTTATCAGAATGAATTCATATATATATATATACCACCATCATCATCACCATGTGAAACAAACCCTAAGAAGCGGGAAGCAATGAAGAAAATTAGTTAGTATTCAAAACAAAACAACCAAAAGTTGAAACAAAACCCTAAGAAGTGGGATTGTACCATTACAATGAAGTTCACCTTGCTTGTGAAGCATTGAAGTCGAATCTGCACAAAATGAGAACAATCAACAAAAATAATATGAAGTAAACGAGATAATGGGAACTATTTAACAAAAAGATTGAAGTAGAAGACTACCTTATTTTCCATAAACAATATGTACATTACGCTTGCTACCGCCAGCATCATCACCATGTTCATCTAGTTTTAGATTCTGCAGGAAGAACTACAAGGAGGAAGAAGCTTAAATCAAAAGCTTCATACTTCTTGTATTTCTTCTCGCAGATTCTAAAAAAAGATGACGTTTGGGTGCTAGGGTTTCGCTGTGAAGGAAACGACGCGATTGTCAAAAAGGGAAAGTTAATTCCCTTATATAGGTAAATGTTTCACAACGGTTTTCTTAAATAACCGTTATGATAGATTATATATTAATTTAATAATATCACAACGGTTAGTTATAATAACCGTAGTGATACCCCTTATACGTGGTACAAGGTTCGACACCAGGCAACAACATTTTCCTAAAATTACGCCTGGATTATAAGTGATATCGCTACGGTCATTACTTATAACCGTCGTGATATTATTAACCATTGCACTTCCCAACATATGAACGGTTTACAAGAAAATATAGTTCCAGAATATGAACGGTTTACAATTTATTGTCATTACAAGCATTAAACTATCAGTCTTTTCATCTTCAACCTCATCTATAAATAGACAATTTTACATATCTAAATAATATATTCTTCGTAACAATGAGTTCAACAAATGATAATCCTAGAAACCTCAATGAGGAACGTCAGGCGCCAATCCAGGAGGTCGTCCAACCAGCAACTGCCAACTTCAGGGATGCCTTAAGGGTAAGGAAGGATAAGAAGAAGAAGAAGAATAAGAAGAAGAAGAAGCCGAAGAAGAAGAAGATAAAGAAGAAAAGGAGGCCTGTATATTATGATTCCGATGAGGGGAGTGATGAGAGATGTCTAGATTATGAAGATGCATTTTATGCTATGGGCTCTGACAATGATCTTGATATGTAATATGTTTATCAATGTACTCTCAACGGAATATTAAAATAAAATTATGTCTATATATGTTCATCTCTTACAGTTTTATTTTTAAAGTTATATATATATATATATATATATATATATATATATATATATATATATATATATATACTCTATTGCACTTAAAAATACTAAAGAATACATTGCTGTGAATCGAAGCGTGATACATGTAGTACAACGGTCTTCTAATACAAGCGTGTTAAAATGTAAAAATATGGAAAAAAATATATAGAGCTGGGAATCGAAGCTTGTTACACACCTTGTATTACAACGGTTATGTAATACAACCGTCGTTAAATGTGGCGTTATAAATTTTTAATCCTGTTACAACGGTGGGATACGAAACCGTGGTAAAGTTGGCGTCGTTAAATGGGCTTTTCTTAGTAGTGTATCTCACCTTGGGTCACTACTCTTCCAAGATAATCGGCCGCAAATGCGGCAGCATTCACCGACAACTTATGAGCCATCGTATAGAGGAAAAACAATTCCTTATAAGTGGCTACGCCAATACTGTCACCCCTTCCAAATAAAGTATAAGCTAAGCCCTTTGGGCATATCTGAAGCAAGGGTTCTGGATGCCCGAGGCTTTTACCGCTTTCGCGACATACTCGGTCTTACCAGTAATGGCAGTCCAGAAAGTAGCAGCGTTGAAATCATCTGGAACAGTTCCGGGGCCATATAACGGGAGTCAGAGAATTCCTCCTAACTCCTCCACAGTCAAAGTGTGATCAGCATTAAAAAGATGGAACTGTAAAGTACCGTAATAATAGCGCATGGTACATGTCCATCTTTTCTGCAATTGAAACTCCACTGTACTCAAGAATTCCAAAGTTATGTGCTCATAAGTAGGCGCTTCAAATTGCATATATTCAAGCATACCCAAGACATGGAACATTCGATGAAGCTCTATAATCAATCCTAAATCAGTAAGAGTGTCATCGCACATGTACCTGGTTGGGGTGATCTTACGTTTGACGTGACAAGAGTATCATCGTTCTTGTGCCGGCGAGGAGAAAATGATGTCATGAGAATTTGGCGTGCGGCTACTCTGTTTCCTAGTTCCGGATGTCTCCGCGACAGGTTGTTTTCCCTTAACAATTCTTCGTGGGGCATTTTGGGTACCTGTAAAAATCAGCGAAAACGAAATACGGTGTTAGTAGAAAAAGCTATTGGAAGGTGGTAGGCGACGGAAAATGGAGTACTTTTTGTGAAGGTGAATGGTGGTTTTAATGAGTGGGTGAGTCAAAAATTGGAGCTTTGTTTGGTGGTGGTTATGGGGTTTTTAAGAGAAAGATGGAGGAGATGAAGTTATACGATGCAAAGTGAGAGAGAGAAAGTGGAAATCTGAGGTTAAGGAGATATAATAAGGGTTAATTGGTCATGAGCGGGGTTTAAGAGTGTGTGGAGACCACCAAAATCAAAGAAAAGAAAGAAAAAAATTAGGGTTAGTGCATGCCTGACACGGGCCGTGTCAGGGGACACGACCGGCCATGTCAGGCTTCTGGTCTCCACTTCAAAATACATTTTTTTCTTTTTTTCTCCCAGTAGAGCTAACACGGGCCGTGTCATCCTACTGGTAACCCACCAAATCATCATATATATTTTTTTTCTTTTCTCACCATCCTGACACGGGCCGTATCCGGTGACACGGGCGGCCGTGTCAGGCCCCTGTTTTTCCACATTTTTGTCGTTTCTTCAGTTTACTCCTTCTTTTTCTAACATAAGGTATTCTACTGATGACATAGGAACTATTTCATGCTGTGAGATGCCTTCGCTCTCCTGTGAAAGACTCGGTGCATATTTACATAATACCTAAAACACAACAAAAACAAAAGAAACCATTAGAAATAAACGTGTGAGTTGCCTCCCTGTCATACCCCAAATTTGTCCTACCTTCTCATTTTTCTCATACTAAGTATGTTGTTGCTTCATGGACTTCTCTCGAGATCATCGTATGTTTTTGGCCATAATCCTCTAAAGTTTAGGGTATGGAGGTCTTGTTTGTACTCAGTGTAACTACAGGCTTTTGCAAGTGTGTTGAATTCAAGTGGAGCTAAGAAGAAAGATGTATCCTCATTCTCGTGGATGACTAACCATGACATGATTAATTGGTTTCAAGTGGTTCAAGCAAATTTACAAGCCATGCTGGAGTTATGTGAAGTCAAAATTTGAGTGTGTTTCGAAGTGCAATGGAAAGCCATAATTGTCTCAAACCATGCTTAATGTGATCAAGTCCTTATCAAGTTATATCCTAAATGGGCTCCAAGTACCTTTTTAAGAAGTTGGGATTTGTGATCAAATTAATTAGGCTATTCTTATGTCGTGCCGTGGGCCATAAATATTTTATTCAAGTCTGAGCCATGATGTATTTTTTGGTCAAGCTTTAGGCAAGCTATGTTACACACCACGCGTGGGTCCGGTACCAAGGCTATGTTATACGTGATCACAACTACATCATGCCTAAGCTAAAAATGAGTTAAATCCACAACAAAACAAGATGAGTATAAAAAAGACGGCTGAGCTTCCAAGTCAAGGTCATAACCATTGATTCAAACGTTCCAATTGTTACAAGATGATGAATTATATTCACCAAACACTCATTTGATTTAGAAGTAATATTCTAATGGAATTTCATCATAAGTGTAAATCAAGGCAACTAAAAGAGATTTTTACAGTTGCATTACAAGTCATGAAGGGTGAAAATTAAGAATTGACACAGGATATTGCTTCTAATCTACCAAGGTCTCCATGCCAATGCTTATCAAGTTGCCTTCATGTATACCAGCTACCACCCTAAGCCGTTTCGCAATACATCATGAGAAGAGGCCATACGTAGTGATTACAAGAGCACATAATTCACGCATCATTTGCAACAAGCCATGTAGAACCTGCGGCAGAAAGTAAGATTTCAGTCCATAACAATAGCCAAAATATAAATTGCATATCTACCACCCAAGTTATACTCCCTGCGACATTTTCAACATAAGTGCCATCACACTAATGGCACAATCAAGGCCCCACCTCTGCACACTGATACGCAACGAAATCCCTGCATAAACCAAGTCGTTACAGCAGTTGATTTTCAAGCATCACAACTCATTTCACAATGTCCTGGGCCCACGACATTTCTCACAATACAAATCAACAATGTGAAATTTCAATGACCACATCACAAGTTCAATTCATACATATCCATTCAGAAATAATTCACAAAAACCATTCCTTACGATTTAAAAAAAAAGAGACGTGTTTCAATTCAAAAATTCTGTCTTAAAAAGGAATCATGGACCACAAGGATGGTCCAAGCGCAACCAGACAAATTCAGCAGTAGCAGCAAGTACAACAGAGAAAATGCCACCATTTTGGCAAGACCAAAGATGGCATCTTAAAAAGTGCATCGACTTCTTTTTCGTAAATAAGATCTCAGCAACCATATCTCTAATTTGGAACCCTAAATTTCTAGTATATAAAGAGGAGACATTCATCAAACGAAAGAGGAAGAACATAACAAAAAAACCTAAAAGTTCTACACAACAAGAATACTAAAAAGACCAAAAACGCATCTGAAAAAACCCTAGTCATCTCTAAAAATTCCTAATCCACTTAGAGCTCAGATTTTCGTTCTAGTATTCACCTTTGATTTTTCACATTGAAAATCAAAGGCTGAAGAGCTAAACCTCACGACTAACGCAGAAAGGAAACCGCATCAAACGAAAGAGGAAGGATATACGATTGAAGGGAAGAAAACGAGTTGAAGGAGGGGAATCAGAAATCAATACCTGGACACGTCTCCAAAAGCGCTTCCGAAAGGATCTTCGAGGGGTAGTATTTCTGAATCTCAACTGCGAATCCCCTTGCTGAAATTTATGTTGTTTGTTGACTTGATTACTTGTCGTTCCTTTTTTTATTTGCTCGATTAGGGTTTATTTTTTAGAAGTTAGGTTTGGGATAAACTCGATCTGAAGAGTTTGGGTTGATTGTTTGAGAAATCTAAAAGCGGATTCGAAAGGAGGAGGGGATTTCAGTTAGGGTTAGTGTGGTTTTATTTGGTGTTGAGGGTGTCTCGCCGGAGAAGACGGTGGCGGCCGCCGCGCACCGCCGCTTCTCCGGCCATGTTTAGATTTCCGTTGGGATTTTTTTTTCAGAGAGTGAGAAGAGACAACGTAAGAGAGAAAGAGAATGAAGAGTCTAAATGAGACTCATTCTTATTTTCCTTTTTTTATCCAGCGTCGTGGATGCATGTGTGGGCCGGTGGGACGGTGACACTTGTCCCTCCCTTGACAAGTGTCACCAGAAGAGGCTTCCCCCTTTGGTCCTGCGTGTTGCCTTCTTTTGTCCCTATCATGCACCCCTGTTTCTAGTCCGTTGATCAAGAGTCAATTTGACTCCTCACTAGATCAACGCACCGGATTTACCCATCGGTCAACTGGGTTTGACTGAGGGAACACCATGGCTCCCTTCCCTGTGTGGGCTTGTTGATTTATGGGCCTGGGGAATTTCTTAACGCACCCCCAACTTGCTTGCTGTTCCGGGCCCATTGTTTTCTCTTTTTAGTTTCTTTTCTATTCACTTAATGTATTTTAAAAAAAATCTAAAAAGCTGTTAACTATATATATTTTTTTTAATCTTTAAAATCTATTTATTGAATTATTCCTATTAATTTTATTAAAATTACTTATTAAATATTAACTAATTATTTTAATGATTAGTTTTTATTAAGCGCTTGATTTTAATTTAATTAATCTTGTTAATTCAATTTCCTTAATCCTAAAATCCAAAATACTTTTAATTAATTTCTAAAATCCTTTTCAATAATCAAATTTTAATTAATTTTATTAAATTATTTTATTTCATACTAATTAACTTTAATAGCTAATTTTATTAAACATTTTAGTTTAATTTAATTAATTGCTAGAACTTTCTTTTTCTTTAAAAAAAAAATTCCTAATACAATTAATTTAGAATTTCCCTCCTTAGTCTAACCTTAGAATTAGGTTGTTAACTAACTAACATGCTTGATTATATTTATCCCCCACTTTGTTTGATTTATAATCTTTGTATGGTGTGTATAATTTCCTCTTGTGGATTTATTTCATACCTTGATTATATGTATGTTATTCATATTACACTTGTCCAAACCAAAATCTTTTTCAAACTAATACCTTGACTTAATGTCAAGCCATTTTCATACCTTGCAAGTCGATCGTTTTCACGATCGCAATCGACCTCACAATGCCTCCTCTTGGGCTTTATACAACGATAATTGTTGCACATTTCACTTTGGTTTGTATACGTGTATGTGATTGGCTCACTTTAATCATGGCTTGATTATTCCCACTTGATTGATTACACCCCTCTCCCATAAGATTAAAACCAACCCTTTTTACAACAATAAACAAGCTTGATCCAACATCAAGTATTTTTCAAATCAAATCAATACATTTAAACCACACTTGAATACTATTTCATAAAAGAAGAAAAGGGAGTAGAATGGAATCTTCGATTCTTCTCCTCAATTGTTTGGGCCCGAGGAATCTTTCTTAAGTTCAAGCAGTTGTTTTCTTTAAAAGATCCATAACGCGATTACATATCAAACCCTTTTTACAATAAATCAAATCAAATATTCTTTTCTTAAACACTCAGATGAAAAAGAGAGAGAGTCGGTTCTTCGACTAGCTTTCCCGATTACTTGGGCCCGAGGAATCTTTCTTAAGTTCAAGTAATTGTCATCTATTTAACAGATTCTAACCATATTAAAACTCTTTCATAATTAAGGATGAAAAAGAGAGAGAGTCGGTTCTTCGACTCACTTTCCCGATTACTTGGGCCCGAGGAATCTTTCTTAAGTTCAAGTAATCGTCACCCAATTAAAATACAAACACTTAATCCACAACTCAAACGCCTTTCCCAAAGAACATTATTTAAGTCATTCTTTCGCGCATATAAACTCGTGCTTCAGCCTCCCCTAGCGAGCAGACAAGCCAATGTTTAGCAGTTAGAATGCAACCTAAACTCTCGTTCGCCTAAAACACGTCCAAATCAAACATTTTTCTCAATCAAATCTCTAATACATTTAATTCTTACTCAAACAACTTTCACAAAAAGAACATTGTTTAATCCATTCTTCCGCGCATATGAACTAGTGCTTCAGCCTCCCATGATGAGCAGACAAGCCAACGTTTAGCAGTTAGAATGCGAATTAAACACTCGTTCGTTTAAAAAACACAAACCAACTGTAGTTCCACGAACTACGAATGCTCTGACTTTCCCATTGCACGAGGGAATACGTAGGCCCGAGGATCTTAATCTTCACCGAGCACACTAATAAAAAACCATCCATTTTCCCCTTAGAAAGCAATATCTACCTTAGAAGATAACAAACAAAACTAACTAATTTTCTCACGAATCGAATCAAGAGGTTCCCGTTGAGTACAACGGACGTAGAGGGTGCTAATACCTTCCCTCTTGCGTAACCGACTCCCGAACCTGAATTTGGTTGCGATGACCATGTTCTTATCTCCCTCTAAAGGTTTTCTCGATATTTTCCTTTCCCTCTTTTGGGATAAATAAAGTTCGGTGGCGACTCTGTTTCGAACAGTTTTTTCTGCGTCCATCGCGAGGATCATATTTTTCGAGGTACGACAGATGGCGACTCTGCTGGGGATCGCATTGCCCTATGCTAGAGAGAGTCAAGCCTAACTTGACTCGATTTGTGAATGTTAGATCTGCTTGTTTGTTTATCTTCTCTTGCTTGTTTGCTTGCTTGTCTGATTATCTATTATCTACTTGCTTATTGTTATTATATCCTATTACCGTTTCTTGTAACACTGCTGGGGTCCTCTGATCATTGGTGCTTTGTGAGACGACTCTACACCTGAGTCTGAGTATAACCCTAAGATTAGGATGGTGGTTGTGTAGTGTAGGCTTGCGTGGTCTCTTCCGCGTGAGTTGAAGCGAAAACCACCGCTTGGAGTAGATTCCCTTGGAGATATTATTGTTGTGGTGAATCTTTGCCATGGCGGTAATATCTTCGAGGTGGGTCGTTGATCCCAAGGACCATTGACCCAATTTACCCATGGTGGTTGGTAGTGTTAATTCTATGTGAGTTAATGCGAACGCCCCAATCAGATGAGATCCCTCGAACGCATTACTTCCTGACAGTAATATTTTTGACCTCGATCTAGGATTCTGAGAACCTTATTTAGAACCCGTGTGTCGATGGTTGTGTAGTGGGCGCCTCCGAGGAATCTTTCTCGTGGGGAAGAAATGAAGACCTCACCTAGACGAGATTATTTCAAGAATGTTATAGTCGGACAAATCTTTGTCATGGCTATAGTGTTTTCAAAATATATCCATAACTCTAGGCACCTACCCGATTAGAGCCTACCTGTGGGGGATTTGATGATCAGAGATATCCTGTGTCTAACTCCTTCCTCAGAATCAGATGTTGTGTTGATCCTGGAACCGTGCATAAGCATTGCATACTAATGACATCAGCATTGCATACTCATTAGCATGTCATTTTTCCAACAAACTCAATCATCCTTTGTCCATAACCCGCAGTTGATTTCCTGACACTCGTATCGGAATTGAGGCCGCTTTTGGAATAATCATGGACTCAGAAGAGCAGAACCAGTTTGCATCAAGAGCAGATGTTGACTTGATGAAGAACCAGCTATACCAACTTGTGGAAGCTATGGCAAGGAAAGAGGACAACATTCAAAGTCCTACAGTCACTAAGAACGTCATTCTGCCTCAAGTGAATAATCTTGCCCAATTTCAGCCTGTGTGGATTCCTGTTGGGGACCGGATCATACAAGAATGTCACACTATTCAAGATGAACATGCCTCGTCCCACGATGCGGTTGAATACCATAGCTTCGCATTCACTACACCGAATTCCCGAGGGACAAGCCTGGTGGTGAATACTGAACGACCTCAAGATGTTGAGTTTGCAGAAAGATGTCGTGTGTTGGAAGAGAAGCTTGAAACCATGAAGGGGCGTGATGCTTTTGATCTGAATGCTTTGAACATGTGTTTGGTACCCGAACTTGTGATACCGCCAAAGTTCAAGATGCCAAAATTTGAGAAATACAAAGGAGATAGTTGTCCAAAGCAGCATTTGGTAAGGTTTTGCAGAAAGATGACCTCCAATGCTCTTAATGATAAACTTATGATCCACTGTTTCCAAGACAGTCTGAGTGGGGCATCATTGAGTTGGTACATGCAGCTGCAGAGTATCCATATCCAGTCGTGGTTAGACTTAGCCAACGCCTTTGTGAAACAATACCAATACAATCTTGACATGGCTCCCAACCGCATACAGTTGTAAGGCTTATCTCAAGAGGAGAACGAATCCTTCAGAGGGTATGCTCAGAGATGGCGAGAGGTAGCCGTTCGCGTTCAACCACCACTTTTGGATAGAGAATTGGTGGACCTGTTCATAAATTCTTTGCAAGACCCATACCTAGAAAAAATGATGAGCAATGGGACATCAAACTTCTCTGACTTGGTTTTAGTAGGAGAACGCATTGAGAGTCATATCAAGAGTGGAAAGATCCAAGACGCCACGAGCATCCATGCTAGTGAGAGTGCATCCATTGTCAGTTCTCAAGAGGAAGAGGAGGATGAAATTAATGCAATCGGAGATACTTTACAAGCTCCATCTCCGGTACCTTATCCTCAATACCCAAGCATCTCAAATGTTCAAAGTCAGCAATCCCATGGGCCTCCCTGTGCGATTCCTTTCTCTCCACATGGTCAATATACTCCTGCCAATAGGGGTCCCCCTTGTCAATAACAGATTGCACAACAACCTTCTTCACAACCCCGACGCTACTATAATCAAAGACCAAAAAGGCATTTTGATCATTTGCCAGTGCCGTTCAGTCATATATTGCCACGTTCGATTAGTAGCGAGTTAATAGTGCCGAAGGGCTTGGATCCTGTTATTCCTCCATACCCTCCAGGCTTCGACGCCAATGCACGATGTGGATACCATGCTGGCGCCAAGGGGCATTCAACTGAGAATTGCAAACAGCTCAAAAATAAGATCCAAGACCTGATTGAGTCCAAGCTAATCTCATTTACACCCCAAGGTCTTCAAATCAACATCAATTATTCATCTGATCAGGCAGGTTCATCATCCCATGTTATGGAGGAAGTTGCTGAGAGTAGGTGTGAGGAAGGTTATTATACCGGTCTTGATGAGCAAGAAAGCTAGCCCAACAGCAACTCAAAAGCCCAGTCCCTAATGCTGGCAATTTTTTAGATCATGTCATTTCTATGCATTTGTAGTTTCTTTTTGTTATGTGCTATTTGCTTTTAAACATTGTTGTTTATTAATGGTAATATTAATGAAGTGATCATGCAGTTTTTGAACTAATCACGTCGCATTCGCTCACATTTTCTTCACTTTTATCAAAAAACAAAAAACAAAAAAATATTCACCTATATACCTCTCATTTACTTTCTTTACCAATTTGTTGTTTAGCAAAGATCGGAGGGAGGATGACGAAAACGAGATACCCATAATTGTTGCTAGTATGCTTTCGGATAGAATCCTGCCAAAGATGTACAGGCATTGTTTCAAATCCCTAAACACTGGAGACATAAGGAGTCAATCCCTAGTCAACCACTTTCGAGCCTGGAAGTAGGAGTTTCCTTCGGATTTTTAAACCCTTACGCTTAACCTGGGGCAGGGTAGTGTTCAGTTAATCTGACTCCGTATCCTTCATACACGTCCTGAGGTGACGAAGAAACCATGCAAAATCCAGAAGGTATGATGGTTGTTCTTCAATGACTACTGACTTGGCAGTCACAAGCCTTACTCTAAAAAAAAGAGCCCGCTAAGTCAAACACCTCAAAAAGGAGACTTAGGCAAAAATCAGGGCAATCCCGATGGACTCGTAGAATAAAAACAGTCCATGCAAAATTAGGGATCAAAATAAATAGCAAAAGAGGTCTTTGAATCCTCAAGCAAAACAAGATTCAGTGACCACCATATCAAAAATTAAAAGGTCACTGATGTCCATCAAAAACAAAATAAGATGGCTGTCATTTCAAGCGAATCTGGAACCTTTATCTTCATTCTTACACCGTCAAAATCTAAGTGCGTGTGTCGATTTAACTGAACGTAGGACTGGAGATCATCACGAAGTAGGGGTGGGTACAAATCAAAATTTGAGCCTTATATCCTTTGTTTCTATAACCGTGAACCAGGCCACGTTACAACCCTCGAAATACCTAATTGAGGCAGGGTTTATTCTGAAAGCATACTACAGCAAGGTTGCGTAAATTGACTTCTACGGATTTGCTAGTCTTTTGAATTGGTGTCATATTCTTGTTGTAACTTTCACACACCAGTAAATCAGCACTGCATTTGGACTAATGGTCCACTCGTCACACACTGACACACCATTCCAATAAGTGATTTTTCAAAACGTGCATGAATGTCGCATTAAAATTACCATTTCTGAATGAACAATTTTAGCTGCAAATTAGTACTTGATATTTTAGAAATTCCAACAAAGTGCAATCAGAGAGAAACTTGAGCATTCGTTGGCACTAACTCGAATCGAGACTATCTCATAACCTTGTGAATCTGGGGCAAGTCCTTCAAAGCAGTACTTAGTAAATCTAAGGCAAGTCTTTCAAAAGCCAAGACTGGGGCATGTAACGCCCCGATTTTGATTATTTCCATTTTGTTGAGTCTTTTAGTTTAATTGAGTGATGAATTATTTTATTTGTGAAATTGGTGTGTTAAATGTTATTTTTCCGTTTTTGAGAGTTTTCGGGGAAATTAGAATGGAGGGTATTTTAGACTTTTCTCAATTAACGATAAGTTAGAAATTTAGTGGAATTAGAATTATGTGAGAAAATGAATTAATTGTATTTGAGAGAAAAGAAATAGAAAAGAAAGAAAAATTGATAGAAAGGAAAAAGAGAGAGAAATAGAAAGAAAAAGGATAGAAAGAAAAAAGAGGAAGAAAAGAGAAGAGGAAAACTAGAGAATCATCAAGAACGATCATTTAGCAAGTTTGGAATCCGGGTAAGGGTGCGAAATCTTGTTATCTTAATAATGTATATCATTATGTATGATTATGTATGTGTGTATTGGATTGTTGTTGTGCTTTTCAAAGTTTTCTATTCTAGGTCGATTATGAGAAATCGATGTTTTCGCGGTTGGAAATCGATGTATATGTGGTAGAATGCTTATTACCATGATGGGATTGGGTTCTGATTGATACATGTTGTTTTGGAAAATGTTTTGGGTTGAAAATATGGATTTTGGGGTTTTGACAGCGCAGGGAACCTGGGGCGAAGCGGTAGTGAGTGAGGTTTTCGCGGGTTCGCCTAGCGAACCAGTTGGCGAAGGTCAGCGAAGGTTCGCTGAGTTGTTCGCCTAGCGAACTTTGGGTGTTTTTGGCTCTGTTTGGTTCTGACTTGGTTCGCCAAGTGCTCGCCTAGCGAACTTTATGTCTGTTTTTAGCTAGCAGTTAGTTCGCTGGAACATTCGCCTAGCGAAGGTGCTAGCGAGTGCTCGCGAGATGGTTCGCCTAGCGAACAGTGCTGTTTGTGTAAAATTTGTTTTCAGCATAACTTTTGATCTGTGGTTCGGTTTGAGGCGTGGTTTGATGCGTTAGAAAGCTTATGGAATGTTATTTCTTAGTATGATGAATTGGAAAATTGTTAGCCGATTTAATAAGTTGGAAAAGTCAGGAATAGTGTTATTTAGCGACTTTTACCGTTTTGAATGTGCGTTTGGATGTGAATCATATAATAGTGCATTGATGTGAATGTATATAGATTGTATGTGATTGTATGAGAAGAATGCATAAATATAATGTGAATATGTATGCATTTCAAGAATGTCCTGAGTCATTGGCATGTGAAGCATGATGATGTGCATTCTTGTGTTGAGGGATTCTAGTGAGAATCCGCTGTAAGGATCGTGTGCCCGTGTGGGGTGTGAGCGATCCATAAACGTCGTGTGCCCGTGTGGGGTGTGAGCGACGGTTGGTTCCAGAGGGAATCTGCTATAACGTCATGTGCCCATGTGAGGTGTGAGCGATGATTACAAACGATTGTGTGCCTGGGTGAGGTGTGAGCAATCGGATTGTGTGCCTAGGTGAGGTGTGAGCAATCGGATCGTGTGCCCGCATGTGGGGTGTGAGCGATCGGGTCGTGTGCCCGTGTGGGGTGTGAGCGATCCATAAACATTGTGTGCCCATGTGGGGTGTGAGCAATGGGTGAACATCCTAGGCCCGACAGGGAGTTACATTGGTAACGAGCGATGGTTCCAGTAGAGTTCCTGAGTGAACTAATGATGATTGAGTCGGTACCCGCATTGCATTTGCATAGAGTCGTGAGTCGGTCTCTATGATTTGCATTTATCATCTTTTTATTTGTGCAATGATGAATAAACATGAATGTGTATGTTTATGTGGAATGATTGAGAATTGCGAAAGTATGTATAATGAATATGCTTGGTTGTATATATATATATACATTGTGATGTATATGGGTGAGTTTTGATGAATTGTGGTGAGAATGTGGAATATGTGTATTTTTATGTTAAGATATATATAATTATATGCATTGTTATTATGAAAATATTTCTCACCCTTCTGCTGTTTTATAATGCTCTACGAGGCATTGCAGATTAGGTATGCTGGAGGTCTTTTGTGAAGCGTGTCTTCATTCTTTTGGTCGGTTGGCTCTGATATGTAGCACCGGGTAGCTAGGATGTATATGATTCTTTTGTGATACATTTGTATATGTATCTTGCTGATGAATGTTTATGTAAACGTGAATTATGTTGAATGGATGATACTCGATGACGCATGTATATATATATGTATGTATATATATATGTTTGATGTTATTCAATGTTTAGATTTTCCGCTTTTATTCTAAATATTGAGATGTGGGTGTAAGGACAAAGTTCCTCTGTTGCAAAGTTACCCCACTGTTGCATATCAACGTTTGAGCAGGTGTTGTATGTTTTAATTTAATGTATAGTGTGACGGACCTCTTTTTATACCATGTTTATAATTATACTCTGACGAAATTTTTAATATGTGCCTAAATGATTAATTGTGATTATTTAGGGGTATAGAAAGGGGGTGTTACATTAAGTGGTATCAGAGCCAGAGTTGAGTCAGTTGTGTCTATCTTGTTGTTGTGTTGGTTTAACTGTTGTTTAACTTTGTTGCCATTTTTGGGGATAATCAGAATATGGCTGGTAGGAATGACAATGCGATGGCTGCTGCTTTGGAAGCAATGGCTAGGGCGGTGCAAGGTGCGCCGAATATGAATGCTAATGACGAGTTCAGGAAGAATCAACCACCGGTCTTCAAAGGTAGATTTGATCCCGATGGTGCTCAACTTTGGTTGAAAGAGATTGAAAGAATCTTCAGAGTCATGGACTGTGCGGAGGAGAACAAGGTGAGGCTTGGGTCTCACATGCTGAAGGAAGAAGCCGACGATTGGTGGGTCAGAATGCGACAAGTTCTTGAGGTGGATGATGAAGAGGTAACTTGGGATTTATTTCGTACTGAGTTCTTAAGGAAGTATTACCCTGAAAGTGTGAAAGGAAAGAAAGAGATGGAGTTCCTTGAATTGAAACAAGGTAGTATGTCCGTGGTGGACTATACTGCTAAGTTTGTGGAGTTGGTTCAATTCCATCCTCATTATGCCGCGATTATTGCTGAGTTCTAAAAGTGTATTAAGTATGAGAATGGTCTGCGTCCTGAGATTAAGCAAGCTGTGGGATATCAAAGGATAAGAAGGTTTTCGAATTTGACAGAATGTTGTAGAATCTTCGAGGAAGATAGCAAGGCTCGCTCTACACATTACAAAAGTTTGAATGAGAGGAAGGGAAAACAACAAGCTAGAAGTGGACCTTATGTGACACCTGCTGATAGGGGCAAGCATAGGGGAAACTTTGAGAAGAGATCTGGAGGAGGAGGTTCCGGTCCCATTAAGTGTTACAAGTGTGGTGGAATAGGTCATAAATCATTCGAGTGTGGGAAGACTGTGGTGAAATGTTCTAACTGTGGAGGCCTTGGGCATGCTACTACCGATTGTAGAAGGAATATGGTGAAGTGCTATAATTGTGGGGAACCTGGTCACATTAGCACGAAGTGTCCGAATCCGAAGAAAGCTCCAACTGGTGGGAAGGTATTTTCTTTGGCAGGAACTCAGACTTCCAGTGCAGACCGTCTGATTAAAGGTACTTGCTTTATTAATAGTACATCTTTAGACGCTATTATTGATACGGGAGCGTCTCATTCGTTTATTTCGTCTGAGTGCGCAAAGCGTTTGAATCTTGTGTTGTCTCTGATGGATGGTAAGATGGTTATTGATACTCCAGCAATGGGGTCAGTAACTACTTCTTTGGTTTGTTTGAGTTGTCCTTTAACCATTTATGGTAAAGACTTTGAGATGGACTTAGTGTGTTTGCCGTTGGAAGGTTTGGATGTGGTCTTGGGTATGAATTGGTTGCAATTTATTCGGGTTCACATTGATTGCTATCACAAGTTGGTGAGGTTTCCTTCTTTGGAAGAGGACGAAGACTCGAGTTTCTTGTCTACTAAAGAGTTAAAGAAACTTTTAGCGGACGAAGCTCAATTGTTCGGTTTGTTTGCATCATTGTCTGTGGATAGTCAAGTGTCACTTGATGTGTTTCCTATTGTGTGTGATTTTCCGGAAGTGTTTCCTGATGATATTAAGGATGTACCGCCGGAAAGAGAAGTTGAGTTTTCTATTGATCTAGTTCCAGGTACTAGACCGGTCTCGATGGCACCGTATCGTATGTCGGCATCGGAGTTGGTAGAATTGAAGAAGCAATTGAACGACTTGTTGGATAAGAAATTTGTAAGACCAAGTGTTTCTCCTTGGGGTGCTCCGGTATTGTTGGTAAAGAAGAAGGATGGGAGTATGCTGTTATGCATTGATTATCGACAATTGAACAAGGTGACAATTAAGAACAAGTATCCGCTTCCAAGGATCGATGATTGTTGGACCAATTGGTTGAGGCGCGTGTTTTTAGCAAGATTGATTTGAGATCAGGATATCACCAGATTCGTGTGAAAGAAGAGGATATTCAAAAGACGGCCTTTAGGACACGGTATGGGCATTACAAATATTCTGTGATGCCATTCGGGGTTTCTAATGCGCCGGGTGTGTTTATGGAATACATGAATCGTATTTTTCATGAACAGTTGGATCGTTTCATGGTTGTGTTCATCGACGACATTTTGATTTACTCTAAGTCTCAAGAGGAGCATGAAGAGCATTTGAGAATTGTGTTGCAAATCTTGAAAGAAAAACAATTGTATGCTAAGTTGTCGAAATGTGAGTTTTGGTTGTCGGAAGTAAGTTTCCTTGGGCATGTTATTTCCAGTAGTGGTATTAGAGTTGATCCATCCAAGATTGATGCGGTGATGCAATGGGAGGCTCCTAGATCGGTTACGGAGATTCGAAGCTTTTTAGGCTTGGCGGGTTATTATCGAAGGTTTATTGAAGGATTTTCGAAATTGGAACTTCCGTTAACGCAATTGACTTGTAAAGGAAAGGCTTTCATTTGGGATATTCACTGTGAAGAGAGTTTCAATGAGCTAAAAAGAAGGTTGACAACGGCTCCGATCTTGATTTTGCCAAATCCGACGGAACCATTTGTTGTGTATTGTGATGCTTCTTTGGTTGGTTTAGGTGGTGTTTGGATGCAAGATGGGAAAGTTGTGGCTTATGCTTCAAGACAATTGAGAGTGCATTAAAAGAATTATCCTACACATGACTTGGAGTTAGCGGTCGTGGTGTTTGTTTTGAAATTTTAGAGGCACTATCTTTATGGTGCAAGATTTGAAGTTTTTAGTGATCACAAAAGCTTGAAATATTTATTTGATCAAAGAGAATTGAACATGAGACAAAGGAAGTGGTTAGAACTTTTGAAGGATTATGATTTTGGTTTGAATTACCATCCGGGTAAGGCAAACGTGGTGGCCGATGCCTTGAGTCGGAAGTCGTTACATATGTCCGCATTGATGATGAGAGAATGGGAACTTTTGGAGAATTTTAGAGACTTGAGTTTGGTTTGTGAAATGACGCCGAGAAGTGTGAGACTTGGTATGGTACATGTTACGAGTGATTTTCTTGCAACCGTGTGTGAAAAGCAAACGTTGGATTTGAAGTTCGTTGATTTGATGACGAATGAGAATGAGGATTTCAAGGTTGATAATTTTGGAGTTTTGAGATTCCGTGGTCGTATTTGTATTCCCGATGATGCGGAGTTGAAAAAGATGATATTAGAAGAAGGACACCGAAGTAGCTTAAGTATTCATCCGGGAGCGAATAAAATTTATCAAGATTTGAAGAAAATCTTTTGGTGGTCCGGATTAAAGAGGGATGTTGCTCAATTTGTGTATGCGTGCTTAACTTGTCAAAAGTCTAAGGTGGAACATCAAAAGCCTAGAGGATTGATGCAACCGTTGGACATTCCGGAGTGGAAATGGGATAGTATATTGATTGATTTTGTTACGGGATTGCCGAATACGCAAAGAGGTCATAATGCTATTTGGGTAATTGTTGATAGGCTTACTAAATCTTCTCACTTCATTCCAATTGATATTAGTTATCCTTTGGAGAGGTTAGCCGAAATTTATATTCTTGCGGTCGTGAAGTTACATGGAGTTCCTAAGAGTATTGTATCGGATAGAGATCCTAGATTCACATCGAGGTTTTGGGAGAGTTTACAAAAGGCTTTGGGTACTAAGCTAAGATTGAGTTCGGCTTATCATCCGCAAATGTATGGTCAAACCGAGAGGACAATTCAATCATTGGAGGATTTATTGCGTGCTTGTGTGCTCGAGCAAGGTGGTGCTTGGGATAGTTATTTGGCGTTGATTGAGTTCACCTACAATAACAGTTTTCATTCAAGTATAAGTATGGCACCATTTGAGGCTTTGTATGGTCGGAGATGTCGAACACCTTTGTGTTGGCATCAAACCGGCGAGAGGACGATAGTTGGACCGGAGATGGTACAACAAACGACGGAGAAAGTGAAGTTTATTCGGGAGAAGATGAAAGCTTCTCAAAGTAGACAAAAGAGCTATCATGACAAGAGAAGAAAAGATCTTGAGTTTCAAGAAGGCGACCATGTGTTTTTGAGAGTTACGCCGGTTACGGGTGTGGGTCATGCTTTGAAGTCGAAGAAGTTGACCTCTCGTTTTATTGGTCCGTATCAGATTTCTGCACGAGTTGGTGTTGTGGCTTACCGTGTGGCGTTGCCTCCGAATCTTTCGAACTTGCATGACGTATTCCATGTTTCGCAACTTCAGAAGTATGTTCTAGAACCGTCACATGTTATTCCTATGGACGAGGTTGAAGTGAGAGATAACCTTACGGTGGAAGCTTTACCGATTAGGATTTTGGACCGTGAAGTTAAGAAGCTAAGAGGCAAGGATATTGCGCTAGTAAAAGTAGCGCGAGGAGGCGCTGTGGAAGGCGATATGACGTGGGAACTAGAGAGTGGGATGCGGAGTCGTATCCGGAGTTGTTTGGATCAGGTAATATTTTAGAGGACGAAAATTTCTAAAGTGGGAGAGAGTTGTAACGCCCCGATTTTGATTATTTCCATTTTGTTGAGTCTTTTAGTTTAATTGAGTGATGAATTATTTTATTTGTGAAATTGGTGTGTTAAATGTTATTTTTCCGTTTTTGAGAGTTTTCGGGGAAATTAGAATGGAGGGTATTTTAGACTTTTCTCAATTAACGATAAGTTAGAAATTTAGTGGAATTAGAATTATGTGAGAAAATGAATTAATTGTATTTGAGAGAAAAGAAATAGAAAAGAAAGAAAAATTGATAGAAAGGAAAAAGAGAGAGAAATAGAAAGAAAAAGGATAGAAAGAAAGAAGAGGAAGAGAAGAGAATAGGAAAAGAGGAAAACTAGAGAATCATCAAGAACGATCATTTAGCGAGTTTGGAATCCGGGTAAGGGTGCGAAATCTTGTTATCTTAATAATGTATATCATTATGTATGATTATGTATGTGTGTATTGGATTGTTGTTGTGCTTTTCAAAGTTTTCTATTCTAGGTCGATTTTGAGAAATCGATGTTTTCGCGGTTGGAAATCGATGTATATGTGGTAGAATGCTTATTACCATGATGGGATTGGGTTCTGATTGATACATGTTGTTTTGGAAAATGTTTTGGGTTAAAAATATGGATTTTGGGGTTTTGACAGCGCAGGGAAATTCTGGGTTTTCCTTGGTTCGCCTAGCGAACCTGGGGCGAAGTGGTAGCGAGTGAGGTTTTCGTGGGTTCGCCTAGCAAACCAGTTGGCGAAGGTCAGCGAAGGTTCGCTGAGTTGTTCGCCTAGCGAACTTTGGGTGTTTTTGGCTCTGTTTGGTTCTGACTTGGTTCGCCAAGTGCTCGCCTAACGAACTTTGTGTCTGTTTTTAGCTAGCAGTTGGTTCGCTGGAACATTCGCCTAGCGAAGGTGCTAGCGAGTGCTCGCGAGATGGTTCGCCTAGCGAACAGTGCTGTTTGTGTAAAATTTGTTTTCTACATAACTTTTGATATGTGGTTCGGTTTGAGGCGTGGTTTGATGCGTTAGAAAGCTTATGGAATGTTATTTCTTAGTATGATGAATTGGAAAATTGTTAGCCGATTTAATAAGTTGGAAAAGTCGGGAATAGTGTTATTTAGTGACTTTTACCGTTTTGAATGTGCGTTTGGATGTGAATCATACAATAGTGCATTGATGTGAATGTATATAGATTATATGTGATTGTATGAGAAGAATGCATGAATATAATGTGAATATGTATGCATTTCAAGAATGTCCTGAGTCATTGGCATGTGAAGCATGATGATGTGCATTCTTGTGTTGAGGGATTCTAGTGAGAATCCGCTGTAAGGATCGTGTGCCCGTGTGGGGTGTGAGCGATCCATAAACGTCGTGTGCCCGTGTGGGGTGTGAGCGACGGTTGGTTCCAGAGGGAATCCGCTATAACGTCATGTGCCCATGTGAGGTGTGAGCGATGATTACAAACGATTGTGTGTCTGGGTGAGGTGTGAGCAATCGGATTATGTGCCTAGGTGAGGTGTGAGCAATCGGATCGTGTGCCCGCGTGTGGGGTGTGAGCGATCGGGTCGTGTGCCCGTGTGGGGTGTGAGCGATCCATAAACATTGTGTGCCCATGTGGGGTGTGAGCAATGGGTGAACATCGTAGGCCCGACGGGGAGTTACATTGGTAACGAGCGATGGTTCCAGTAGAGTTCCTGAGTGAACTAATGATGATTGAGTCGGTACCGCATTGCATTTGCATAGAGTCATGAGTCGGTCTCTATGATTTGCATTTATCATCTTTTTATTTGTGCAATGATGAATAAACATGAATGTGTATGTTTATGTGGAATGATTGAGAATTGCGAAAGTATGTATGATGAATATGTTTGGTTGTATATATATATATATATATATATATATATATACACACATTGTGATGTATATGGGTGAGTTTTGATGAATTGTGGTGAGAATGTGGAATATGTGTATTTTTATGTTAAGATATATATAATTATATGCATTGTTATTATGATAATATTTATCACCCTTCTGCTGTTTTATAATGCTCTACGAGGCATTGCAGATTAGGTATGCTGGAGGTCTTTTGTGAAGCGTGTCTTCATTCTTTTGGTCGGTTGGCTCTGATATGTAGCACCGGGTAGCTAGGATGTATATGATTCTTTTGTGATACATTTGTATATGTATCTTGCTGATGAATGTTTATGTAAACGTGAATTATGTTGAATGGATGATACTCGATGACGCATGTATATATATATATATATATATATATATATGTTTGATGTTATTCAATGTTTAGATTTTCCGCTTTTATTCTAAATATTGAGATGTGTGTGTAAGGACAAAGTTCCTCTGTTGCAAAGTTACCCCACTGTTGCATATCAACGTTTGAGCAGGTGTTGTATGTTTTAATTTAATGTATAGTGTGACGTACCTCTTTTTATACCATGTTTATAATTATACTCTGACGAAATTTTTAATATGTGCCTAAATGATTAATTGTGATTATTTGGGGGTATAGAAAGGGGGTGTTACAGGGCAGACCACTGCAAAACCCAATAGCAGGGGCAGACCACTGCAAAAGCCAATACTGGGGCAGACCACTGATCCAGACACTGGGGCAGACCATCTCATTACCCTCCAGACAGGGGCAGATTCCCTTTATACAATCAAGTTGGTCAAGCTGGCCATGTCATGCACTAAGCGACCCTTGAGTTCAACAAGTATTAAGAGCCTTGGGGCAGAGCAAATGCACCATCAGAATACATCGGATAAGTCGCTACGCTCACACAATCAACAGGCATTGGTTACGCTCATACAACCATTTATGGCGTATCAGCTAGAAGTGGAGTCCTCTCATGAACCAAGCACACAATTTCTGTAAAGGATCAAACTTGAGGCACCAAGAGCATCCACAGCTGTCCTCTGATAATGGCACTATCAGATACTAAGTGTCGGGAAATCAAATCCTTTCACCTTCATAAAGTCCAACCTTGCTTGGCAACCACCAAAAGTCCACCCTGCTGGCACCTTCATAAAACCAATAACCTTGCTTGCATCCACATATACATCACACACCATATGCATACATAGCATAACCTTTCTCCTTCCACAACCCCCGCGTTGATATATATTGATTTGTTCTTGACCCCTGAGTCAATGTTGTCTCTATTTTATTCGACCCCCGAGTCGATGTTTACCTTTTTTTCAACCCCCGAGTTGATGATATTTTGTCTTTATTTTCTCGACCCCCGAGTCGATATTATTTTTATTACATCTTCAATCCCCGAGTTGACATCTTATTGCTTGTACTGACCCCCGAGTCGATATTGCATTCATCTCTGCCCTCGACCCCCGAGTCGATATTTGCTTTTACCCTCAACCCCCGAGTTGATATTTTGTTATTTCCTTCAACCCCCGAGTTGATAAATTATCGTGCCTTTATTTTCTCGACCCCCGAGTCGGTATTGTCTTTATTTCCTCGACCCCCGAGTTGATAAATTACCGTGCCTTTATTTTCTCGACCCCCGAGTCGATATCACCTTTACCTTTCTTTCAACCCCCGAGTTGACGACAGTTTATCTTAATGTTTCTCGACCCCCGAGTCGATATTGTATTTCCTTTTCTCAACCCCCGAGTTGATATGCCAGTTTTCCCAGTGAGTCTTTCACCTTGCTCCATCTAATCCCCATTGATCCTTCTTTGGAAACCAGAGATTAAAGCCTTGCCCATTAGCATTCCCATATGCATCTCATATAAACAAGTTCATTTGCATTCCTGTATGCATGGCATATCCATCCCCAGCATAGCATATAACAGGATCCAGGATCAGTTCGCAAGCATCGTGGCCAGTCCTTCATCAAAGTCGGCAGTATTCTTCTAAGAAGAGTTGGTACCCCCGCACATACTCAAGGAATTCTATTCCCCAGTAAGTCATTCCTCAACCATTCAGTTGATAATGACAATTCCCAACAGCTATTGTTGTTGCTCCCCAAGCAGAAGCTATCTTAGAGCTTCTTGTGAGCTTTTCCCATACTATCCCTTTTCTGATATCTCTTATTTCCGTCCTGGCATTGCATTTCTACTTTTCGTAGGATAAATTTCAGGGGTCTTCTTATATCTAATTGACTTCTACCCTAAAAATGAACGTCATGCAGCAGTTCATTTTCTCGGGTTCAAGACAATCAGATAGGGGCATCTGTCATACCCCAAATTTGTCCTACCTTCTCATTTTTCTCATACTAAGTATGTTGTTGCTTCATGGACTTCTCTCGAGATCATCGTATGTTTTTGGCCATAATCCTCTAAAGTCTAGGGTATGGAGGTCTTGTTTGTACTCAGTGTAACTACAGGCTTTTGGAAGTGTGTTGAATTCAAGTGGAGCTAAGAAGAAAGATGTATCCTCATTCTCGTGGATGACTAACCATGACATGATTAATTGGTTTCAAGTGGTTCAAGCAAATTTACAAGCCATGCTGGAGTTATGTGAAGTCAAAATTTGAGTGTGTTTCGAAGTGCAATGGAAAGCCATAATTGTCTCAAACCATGCTTAATGTGATCAAGTCCTTATCAAGTTATATCCTAAATGGGCTCCAAGTACCGTTTTAAGAAGTTGGGATTTGTGATCAAATTAATTAGGCTATTCTTATGTCGTGCCGTGGGCCATAAATATTTTATTCAAGTCTGAGCCATGATGTATTTTTTGGTCAAGCTTTAGGCAAGCTATGTTACACACCGCGTGTGGGTCCGGTACCAAGGCTATGTTATACGTGATCACAACTACATCATGCCTAAGCTAAAAATGAGTTAAATCCATAACAAAACAAGATGAGTATAAAAAAGACGGTTGAGCTTCCAAGTCAAGGTCATAACCATTGATTCAAACGTTCCAATTGTTACAAGATGATGAATTATATTCACCAAACACTCATTTGATTTAGAAGTAATATTCTAATGGAATTTCATCCTAAGTGTAAATCAAGGCAACTAAAAGAGATTTTTACAGTTGCATTACAAGTCATGAAGGGTGAAAATTAAGAATTGACACAGGATGTTGCTTCTAATCTACCAAGGTCTCCATGCCAATGCTTATCAAGTTGCCTTCATGTATACCAGCTACCACCCTAAGTCGTTTCGCAATACATCATGAGAAGAGGCCATACGTAGTGATTACAAGAGCACATAATTCACGCATCATTTGCAACAAGCCATGTAGAACCTGCGGCAGAAAGTAAGATTTCAGTCCATAACAATAGCCAAAATACAAACTGCATATCTACCACCCAAGTTATACTCCCTACAACATTTTCAACATAAGTGCCATCACACTAATGGAACAATCAAGGCCCCACCTCAGCACACTGATACGCAACGAAAGCCCTGCATAAACCAAGTCGTTACAGCAGTTGATTTTCACGCATCACAGCTCATTTCACAATGTCCTGGGCCCACGACATTTCTCACAATACAAATCAACAATGTGAAATTTCAATGACCACATCACAAGTTTAATTCATACATATCCATTCAGAAATAATTCACAAAAACCATTCCTTACGATTTAAAAAAAAGAGACATGTTTCAATTCAAAAATTCTGTCTTAAAAAGGAATCATGGACCACAAGGATGGTCCAAGCGCAACCAGACAAATTCAGCAGTAGCAGCAAGTACAACAGAGAAAATGTCACCATTTTGGCAAGACCAAAGATGGCATCTTAAAAAGTGCATCGACTTCTTTTTCGTAAATAAGATCTAAGCAACCATATCTCTTATTTGGAACCCTAAATTTCTAGTATATAAAGAGGAGACATTCATCAAACGAAAGAGAAAGAACATAACAAAAAAACCTAAAAGTTCTACACAACAAGAATACTAAAAAGACCAAAAACGCATCTAAAAAAACCCTAGTCATCTCTAAAAATTCCTAATCCACTTAGAGCTCAGATTTTCGTTCTAGTATTCACCTTTGATTTTTCACATTGAAAATCAAAGGCTGAAGAGCTAAACCTCACGACTAACGCAGAAAGGAAACGGCATCAAACGAAAGAGGAAGGATATACGATTGAAGGGAAGAAAACGAGTTGAAGGAGGGGAATCAGAAATCAATACCTGGACACGTCCCCAAAAGCGCTTCCGAAAGGATCTTCGAGGGGTAGTATTTCTGAATCTCAACTGTGAATCCCCTTGCTGAAATTTATGTTGTTTGTTGACTTGATTACTTGCCGTTCCTTTTTTTATTTGCTCGATTAGGGTTTATTTTTTAGAAGTTAGGTTTGGGATAAACTCGATCTAAAGAGTTTGGGTTGATTGTTTGAGAAATCTAAAAGCGGATTCGAAAGGAGGAGGGGATTTCAGTTGGGGTTAGTGTGGTTTTATTTGGTGTTGAGGGTGTCTCGCCGGAGAAGACGGTGGCGGCCGCCGCGCGCCGCCGCTTCTCCGGCCATGTTTAGATTTCCGTTGGGATTTTTTTTCAGAGAGTGAGAAGAGACAACGTAAGAGAGAAAGAGAATGAAGAGTCTGAATGAGACTCATTCTTATTTTCCTTTTTTTATCCAGCGTCGTGGATGCATGTGTGGGCCGGTGGGACGGTGACACTTGTCCCTCCCTTGACAAGTGTCACCAGAAGAGGCTTCCCCCTTTGGTCCTACGTGTTGCCTTCTTTGGTCCCTATCATGGACCCCTGTTTCTAGTCCGTTGATCAAGAGTCAATTTGACTCCTCACTAGATCAACGCATCGGATTTACCCATCGGTCAACTGGGTTTGACTGAGGGAACACCATGGCTCCCTTCCCTGCGTGGACTTGTTGATTTATGGGCCTGGGGAATTTCTTAACGCACCCCAACTTGCTTGCTGTTCCGGGCCCATTGTTTTCTCTTTTTAGTTTCTTTTCTATTCACTTAATGTATTTTAAAAAAAATCTAAAAAACTGTTAACTATTTTCTTTTTTTCTTTTTTTAAATCTTTAAAATCTATTTATTGAATTATTCCTATTAATTTTATTAAAATTACTTATTAAATATTAACTAATTATTTTAATGATTAGTTTTTATTAAGCGCTTGATTTTAATTTAATTAATCTTGTTAATTCAATTTCCTTAATCCTAAAATCCAAAATACTTTTAATTAATTTCTAAAATCCTTTTCAATAATCAAATTTTAATTAATTTTATTAAATTACTTTATTTCATACTAATTAACTTTAATAATTAATTTTATTAAACATTTTAGTTTAATTTAATTAATTGCTAGAACTTTCTTTTTCTTTAAAAAAAAATTCCTAATACAATTAATTTAGAATTTCCCTCCTTAGTCTAACCTTAGAATTAGGTTGTTAACTAACTAACATGCTTGATTATATTTATCCCCCACTTTGTTTGATTTATAATCTTTGGATGGTGTGTATAATTTCCTCTTGTGGATTTATTTCATACCTTGATTATATGTATGCTATTCATATTACACTTGTCCAAACCAAAATCTTTTTCAAACTAATACCTTGACTTAATGTCAAGCCATTTTCATACCTTGTAAGTCGATCGTTTTCACGATCGCAATCGACCTCACAATGCCTCCTCTTGGGCTTTATACAACGATAATTGTTGCACATTTCACTTTGGTTTGTATACGTGTATGTGATTGGCTCACTTTAATCATGGCTCGATTATTCCCACTTGATTGATTACACCCCTCTCCCATAAGATTAAAACCAACCCTTTTTACAACAATAAACAAGCTTGATTCAACGTCAAGTATTTTTAAAATCAAATCAATACATTTAAACCACACTTGAATACTATTTCATAAAAGAAGAAAAGGGAGTAGAATGGAATCTTCGATTCTTCTCCTCAATTGTTTGGGCCCGAGGAATCTTTTTTCAGTTCAAGCAGTTGTTTTCTTTAAAAGATCCATAACGCGATTACATATCAAACCTTTTTTACAATAAATCAAATCAAATATTCTTTTCTTAAACACTCGGATGAAAAAGAGAGATAGCCGGTTCTTCGACTAGCTTTCCCGATTACTTGGGCCCGAGGAATCTTTCTTAAGTTCAAGTAATTGTCATCTATTTAACAGATTCTAACCATATTAAAACTCTTTCATAATTAAGGATGAAAAAGAGAGAGAGTCGGTTCTTCGACTCACTTTCCCGATTACTTGGGCCCGAGGAATCTTTCTTAAGTTCAAGTAATCGTCACCCAATCAAAATACAAACACTTAATCCACAACTCAAACGCCTTTCCCAAAGAACATTGTTTAAGTCATTCTTTCGCGCATATAAACTCGTGCTTCAGCCTCCCATAGCGAGCAGACAAGCCAATGTTTAGCAGTTATAATGCAACCTAAACTCTCGTTCGCCTAAAACACGTCCAAATCAAACATTTTTCTCAATCAAATCTCTAATACATTTAATTTTTACTCAAACAACTTTCACAAAAAGAACATTGTTTAATCCATTCTTCCGCACGTATGAACTAGTGCTTCAGCCTCCCATGACGAGCAGACAAGCTAACGTTTAGCAGTTAGAATGCGAATTAAACACTCGTTCGTTTAAAAAACACAAACCAACCGTAGTTCCACGAACTACGAATACTCTGACTTTCCCATTGCACGAGGGAATACGTAGGCCCGAGGATCTTAATCTTTGCCATGCACACTAATAAAAAACCACCCATTTTCCCCTTAGAAAGCAATATCTACCTTAGAAGATAACAAACAAACCTAACTAATTTTCTCACGAATCAAATCAAGAGGTTCCCGTTGAGTACAACGGACGTAGAGGGTGCTAATACCTTCCCTCTTGCGTAACCGACTCCCGAACCTGAATTTGGTTGTGATGACCATGTTCTTATCTCCCTCTAAAGGTTTTCTCGATATTTTCCTTTCCCTCTTTTTGGATAAATAAAGTTCGGTGGCGACTCTATTTCGAACAGTTTTTTCCGCGTCCATCGCGAGGATCGTATTTTTCGAGGTACGACACTCCCACAAAGCACTTCGTTTAACTTCGCATGGCTCGACAGTCGTCCATCCTAACGCACAAGATGAACAACATCTATCTGACCTTTATCCTGTCCTTGGTAATAGGGCTTCAACCTCTGCCCATTCACCTTAAAAGTGTCCCCGTTTGCTTAATTTTTTACTTCGATCGCTCTATGGGGAAACACCTTGTGAACAATAAACGATCCCGACCATTTAGACCTTAGCTTTCCAGGGAACAGTTTCAACCTGGAATTATATAAAAGAACCAATTATCCTTCCCAAAACTCATTCTTTTGGATCTTTCGATCATGCCATTTTTTAGTTTGATCTTTGTAAACTTTGGCATTCTCGTACGCTTGATTTCGAAATTCTTCTAACTCATGGAGTTGAAGGATTCGGGAACTTCCCGCTTTGGAAAAATCCAAATTAAGGAATTTCGAGGCCCACAAAGCTTTGTGTTCCAGCTCTAGAGGTAAGTGACAAGCTTTTCCATAAACAAGTTGATATGGAGACATACATATGGGTGTCTTGAAAGCAGTTTTGTACGCCCACAACGCATCATCCAACTTGGTCACCCAATCCTTGCGAGATGAACTCATGGTCTTCTCTAGGATCTGTTTGAGTTGTCGATTCGACACCTCTACTTGGCCACTGGTTTGAGGGTGGTAAGGGGTAGCAATTCTATGCTTCACATTATATTTCCAGAGTAGCTTCTCCATGAGATGATTTAGGAAATGCGTTCCTTCGTCACTTATTAGAACTCTCGGCACCTCAAACCTAGCAAATATATTTTCCTTCAGAAACTTGACTACCACTTTGGCATCATTGGTTGGAAAAGCAACGACTTCTACCCATTTAGAGACATAATCCACTGCCACTAGAATGTAACTTTTTCCAAATGACGGTGGGAATTGGCCCATGAAGTTTATACCCCAAACATCAAACAACTCGACTTCCAACATGGCATTCTAAAGCATATGATTTCTCTTTGAAATATTATCAGTTCTATGACATCTGTCGCACTCCTTGACTATCTCTTGGGCATCTCTGAACAGTGACAACCAATATAACCCTGACTGGAGGACTTTTGCTGCGGTTCTATCACCGCTAAAATGTCCTCCGTAGTCTGAGTCATGACATGCTTTAAAAATATCCCTATGTTCCTCCTCTGGAACACACCTTCTAACTAACCCATCTATACCTCTTTTGTACAAGAATGTGTCATCCCATAAATAGAACCTGCAATCATGCAAAAACTTTTTCTTCCTGTTAGAGTCAAAATCATCAGGGATAACACCATTTACCAAATAGTTCGCATAATCTGTGAACCATGGAACACCAATAACATCGAGGATGTGTTCATCAGCAAACTCATCCTTTATTGGACGTTTGTCCTCTGTTTCTTCAATTGGTGACATCCGAGAGAGGTGATCTGCAACAGTATTTTCACACCCTTTCTTCTCACGAATCTCCACATCGAACTCCTGAAGGAGAAAGGTCCATCTCAATAGTCTTAGCTTAGAATCCTGCTTAGCAAACAAATACTTCAAAGCAGCATGGTCAGTATAAACAATGACTTTAGAACCCAACATATATTTCCTGAATTTATCAAAGGCATAAACTACTGCTAACAACTCCGTTTTGGTAGTTGCGTAATTCATCTGCGCAGGGTTCAAAACATGACTAGCATAGTAAATAACATGTAATAACTTTTCTCTTCGCTGTCCTAACACTGCCCCCACTGCAATATCGCTCGCATCACACATGATCTCAAATGGTAGAGACCAATCAGGTGTAATAACAATTGGTGCCGACACTTATTTATTCTTAAGTGTCTTAAATGCATCAACACACTCTTTATCAAACACAAAAGCCTTATCCTTAACCAAAAGAGTAGTTAGAGGTTTAGCTATCTTAGAAAAGTCTCTTATAAACCTGCGGTAAAAACTCGCATGTCCTAAGAAACTTCTTATACCTTTTTCATTCACCGGAGGTGGAAGCTTTGATATCACATCAATTTTTGCTTGGTCCATTTCTATTCCCTTGTGGGAAATTTTGTGACCCAAGACTATTCCTTCACGAACCATGAAATGACACTTCTCCTAATTGAGAATCAAGTTGGTTTTCTGGCATCTTTCTAAAACAAGAGAGAGGTTAGTTAAACAATTATCAAAAGAAGAACCAAAAACAGAAAAATCGTCCATGAACACTTCCATATGCTTTTCAAGCAAGTCAGCAAAAATGGATGTCATGCATCTTTGGAATGTAGCGGGCACATTGCACAACCCAAATGGAATTCTTCTGTAAGCAAAAACACCATAAGGGCATGTGAATGCCGTCTTCTCTTGATATTCCGGAGCAACTGCTATTTGATTATAACTGAAGTAACCATCAAGGAAATAATAGAAATCGTGACCCACCAACCTTTCCAACATTTGATCAATGAATGGCAACGGAAAATGGTATTTTCTCGTTGCCAAGTTTAACCTCCTGTAGTCAATACACACTCACCAACCTGTAACCGTCCTTGTAGGAATGAGCTCATTCTTCTCATTCATGATCACGGTGGTTCCCCCTTCTTAGGAATAACATGTACTGGACTAACCCATGAGCTGTCAGATATAGGATAGATAAGCCCTGCATCTAACAACTTTACCACTTATTTCATAGCGGGGTTAAGTCTTCGTTGGGGTTGGACAACCAGTTTATGATCATCTTCCATGAGAATCCTATGCATGCAAATCGTAGGGCTGATACCTTTTAAATCCTCAATTGCCCATCCAATAGCATTTTTGTATTTTTTTTAGAACTTGGATGAGCTTGTCCTCTTGAACGCTCTTGAGGCTTGAGTTTATGATAGTCGAGCATTTACCCTCAGTGTCGAGGAAGATATATTTGAGATTTTTGGGGAGTTGTTTCAACTTCGTCCCTTTTTTAGTCTCCTTATTCTCTTCTGATCACTGAGGTTGCCTTAGATCTTCCCACCGATGTGGTCTAGATCCTTTCCACTGAAGTTGTGCTTCCATCATAGCTAACACTTCTGACTCTTTGTTGTCAACTTCGTGGTCACTTTCAAAAATGGACAAACTCAACACTCTCTCCAAAGGTAACTGTGGTGCATTTAGAGGATTCTCATGAGAAATCACTTGATCTATCACCTCTATGGTGTGACTAGTCCCGACATTATCTTTGTATTTCATGGTGTTTCGAACATCAATTTTCAATTCCTCATCATAGACTTTCAATGTCATAGTCCCCTCCTATATGTCTATCAAACACCTTCCGGTCTCCAAAAAGGGTCTCCCAAGAATGAGAGGAATCTCCTCATCTTCCAGCATCTCTAAAATTACAAAATCCACCGGAAACACGAACTTACCAGTCTTCACAAGAACATCTTCAACGACACCGTAAGGTTTCTTTACAGAATGATCAGCAAATTGAAGTGTCATCCTAGTATCCTGCACCATTCCTATCCCCAATTTCTTATAAATGGATAACGGCGTGAGGCTCACACTTTCTCCCAAATCAATAAGAGCTTTTTTGAATGACCTATCCCCAATGGTGCATGAGATGGTGACAGAACCTCGATCTTTCTTCTTCACCTGAATCTTCATACCCTACAAAATAGCAGTACAAGTTTCAGTTAGTATCAATAGTGCGCTTCTTTGATACGATGTCCTTTATGAACTTGGCATAGGTCGGCATTTGTTCAAGTGCCTCCAAAAATGGGATGTTGATTTCAAGCTTCTTGAACATCTCTAGAAGTTTTTCAAAGTTTTTCTCGTGCTGCCCTTTTTTCTTATTTCTTGTTGGGAATGGGAGCTTTACGACCGGTTTTTGCCCAACAGTTTTCTCTTTCACCACCGGTGTAGGTCCAATCACTTCCTCATCAACAACTTCATTTTCTTTAATCTCCAAATCAACTTCAAGCAGTTGGTCTTCATTTTCATACTTTTCCTCAGGAGCTTCAAGAGCTTTACCACTTCTGGTCGTCACAGCATTAACATTCTGATGATCTCTTGGATTTGTTACGGTAGCACTTGGAAGAGCACCTGGTGCTTGAACATTGGTATGTTGTTGTGCTATCAGGCTCATCTGTACTTCAAGATTTTTTTATGGAAGCAGTGGTGTTCCTTTGATTATTTCTCGTTTCCTATTGGAATTTAGAGCTTTGAGCAGCCATCTTTTCAATGGCCAGCTCCCAATCTGCCTTCTTTGGTGCTTGTTATTGGTAGGGTTGTTGTGGTTGTTGCTGGTACTGTGGCGGTTTCTGAACATTCCCTTGTTGATCCTTCCAAGAGAAGTTGGGATGATTCTTACACCCCGGATTATAAGTCTGAAAATAGGGATTATTTTGCCTCAGAAACTTAATCTCCTCAATTTGTTGCGCTTCGCAACACAATGTGCAGTAAAGTGCGGTCCATTATAAATCTCACAATTAACTGCTTGGACCGGTTGAACTTGGGCAACAGTTTGAGTGTTCATGTTCATTTCTTTCAATCTTCTTTCTACCTCTACAATAATTTGATCTTCCACTTTCACCACCTAGTCTGCCAGCTTTAAGTCAATGATCCCTTCTGGCTTACTCACAGTACGATCATACAGCTCCAAATGCTCATTCGCTGCTATAGCTTTTATAATTTTCTTTATACCAGTGGTTGTTGTAAAGTTTGATGAACCACCGATAGCTGTATCAATTAGTTGTTTGGTCTTCATCCTCAGCCCATTCACAAACATTTGCATATGTTCGGTAGGATACATATTGTGAGTTAGGCAAGCTACTAGTAACCTTTTGAACCTTTTATATGCATCCCCAAGTGATTCTCCCTCTTCTGTTTAAACTTCACTATGTCGTAACACTTGCGGATGTAAACAAAAGCAGGGAAATACTCATTCAAGAATGTTGTTTCCATTTATTCCCAAGTAGTTATACTTCCCGCGGGTAGGGAGTAAAACCAATCTACAACATCTTCTTTTAAGGTGAATGGAAACATCCTTAACTTCTTCGCCTCTTCTGAGTGCCCCTCGATCTTCAAGGTTGTGCTCATTGTAAGAAACTGTTGCAAATGTTTGTTTGCATCTTCATTTATTTTGCTGGTGAACAATCTCTTTTCAAGCTGCCTGATCATAGTCGGGTGCAACTGAAAGTGTGCTACATTGACCGGTTGATTCACTATGGTCAACCGTCCAGTTTGAGCATTAGCTCCGCCATAGTCACCCAGAAGTCTCTCTGCTGGTTGATTTCCAACCATAATTACAATCTCTAGTTGTGTCTCTGTGTCTGTATCATCTCCTGAGTCAGAATTCTCAGAATGAACATAAATTTCTTCCTCTTTTTTCGATTCTGAAATTACCGGTTCTGAACCTGACGCTGGCAGTCTTTCTCTTTTAGCTTTTCTGAGTCTAGCGCGCAACGATCTTTCTGGTTCTGCATCAAAAAGAAATTCAGCTGAGGTTTTTCCTCGCATACACAGATTAGACAATTATCAGTAATAATCCAAAAATTATAAAATAAAACTAAAAATAACAAAAATAAAATTTTAGTCACAGAGTGACAAAATTCCAATTGAATTAAAATAAAAAACTTATATTTTGGCAGTTCCCGACAACAGCGCCAAAAACTTGATCGAAAAAATAGCAAGTGTACTATTTTCACCGATGTAGTAATAATAGGGGTTTATCCCCGGTATCGATCTCGAGGACTGCGTAGGAAATATAAGTTTGATAATGATTCAATTAAACAAAATTTCCTTGGGGTTTTGGTTTTGTTTTGAAAATAATTAACCAATAAGATAGAAGAGAGCAGAAGAATAAAATTAACTTTTAAACGATATAAGAAAGCATGCCAATGCAAGGTGTATGAATTGCTTTGCATTAACCTAAATCCGTATTCGAGGAGACATTGCTTAAAACAAACTCTTACCGAATCTTAAGAATGTTTTTCCCTAATTCCTTAGTAAGAAAAACCTTTGATATTCATCCTATACCCTAATTCCTTAGCAGTTTAGGAAGAATATCAAGCATTGTATTTTAACAAGATTGTTACGGTTACTACAGGGTATCCCTATTCCTAGGCAATATCTGCTGTAATATTATTATGCAAAAAACGTTAAGTTGGTTTGTCCGACCTAAACCTTAACCATAAATCAAATTCCATTGGTTGGCCTAGTGGTGGAGGCTTGGGTCTTGAGAGTGTGCTCCTCTCAAGGTCTCGGGTTCGAATCCTACTAAGTGCAATCAATCCTAGTGTAGGCCAGTCCATACGGAGCTTTGCTCTGGCTTTAAATGGGGCCCTCGCTAGTGGACGGTGGGATTAGTCCCTCTTGGATTAGTCGGTCGCAAGACCGGATGCCAAGATTTCGAAAAAAAAAATCAAATTCCATTGGTCCGATAGAAAAAGCATTAAGCACTTTGCACAATAAAGTAGATTAATAAAAAACACTTATCACATAAAATAAAGGAAATTATAGTCAATACAATAGCAATTCAGGGACACCCCTAAGCATTGGGGGGGTTTAGTCGCTCATAATATTCAAGGAGATTACAACAGAAAAGTTAGACATTACAAGATAAATGGATAGCTTTGATCTTCAATCGCGAGTGCTCATAAAAATCTCCGTTCTCCGAATCCCTTGAAAGCACCAATCCTGATCGTAAAATTCTTCCGTATTCTCAAAGTGTTTTTCCCTTTCCAAAAACTAGTCTAAATAGTCACAGATCACACAATAGCAATAGGAAATGCCCAAAATACCCTCAGGGATCTCAAAAGTCACAAAATTAAGAAAATTCACAAGTGACACGCCTCAGCCAACACGGGTCGTGTCAGCTGACACAGGCAACCGTGTTGGCCCTCTGTTCCTCTGAAAACAAGTAGCAATGCTCCAGGCTTGCTGACACGGGCCGTGTTAAGTGACATGGGCACCCGTGTCAGCCCTTTGTCTCTTCTCCAAACTTCATCCTTTGGACGCCTTCCTGACACGGCCCGTGTCAGGTGACACGGGTGGCCGTGTCAGGCCACCGTAACTTCTCCAAAACTCGTCCGCAAAGTCCGAAAATCCCCTTTTCTTCGCCTGAGAACTTTGAGTTTTTCCATATAAACCTGAAATCAACAAAAATACCAAACAAACGCGTAAAATGCAACAAAAAGGAAATAAGACAACCATGCGAGAATAAAACAAGAAACGTAAAATTAACTTGAAGAAACAACGAAAATACTAACGACAATATTACCGATTCATGGAAAACGTACCGAATAAGTGGCGGAAACGTAGTAGGAATGGTGACCGATCAACCATAAACTTCTTTATCTAAGGGGCCATTCAGAAATGCACATTTCACATCCATCTGTCACATTTTCCAGTTGTTTATGATTGTTAGACTAATAACCAACCTGATTGTTTCGATCCTAACAACAGGTGCAAAAACTTTGCCAAAGTCGATTCATTATTTCTGAAGAAACCCTTTCGCCACAAGTCTCACCTTATGTCGAGTTACTTCTCCTTTGGGATTCAACTTCACCTTGTATACCCACTTCACATTGATTTCTTTCTTGCCTTGAGGCAATTCGACAAGTGACCAAGTGTTGTTGACTTTGATGGACTTCAGTTCCTTATTCATTGCTTTCATTCACTTTGAATCCTTCAATGCCTCAATTGCATTGACTGGTGTGACATCTACATAGAAAGCATAGTGTACCAGCTCACCTTCATCATCAACCATATCATCAGATGTAATTACACATTCTTGCAACCTTGCAGGCATGTGTCTTGTTCTTTGAGGTCTACTTGTGAAAGCTCCAAGAGTTTGACTAAATTTTGGTAAAAGATAATGTTGGGAAAGATGTTCCAACATGAAGGTTTCAACCCCAGACTAAATATGTCGAGTGAAATGTCACATCATGTAGATTCAACATCATGACTGTCACAATAGGTTTTGTTTAAATTTGTTCCAAGATTCAAGGTGAGATTGGTAGTGGATCAAGGATCAAAGATATGAAGCCTAACAAAGCAGAAGACTATAAAAAGAAGACCAAGACCTAATGCAAAGAGAGAGAGAGAGAGAGAGAGGACGACATAGACTTAGAAATCTTATTTTGTAAAGTAGGGTTTAGGTTTTGAGAGTCGTGGGTTTCTCTTGTAAGTCTCCCTCTGTATCAATTTGATACAGTGTGGTAGACATAGGTACTTGTACAGATTCAGAAGCTCGTAGGCAATGAATCGTGTAGTGTTCTTGAATGAAGCTTTGAAGCAAATCCAAGTTAACTTGTTAGTCAAGGATACTTGACTGAACTTTGTATTAGAAGGGGTGTCTTTCAATAGGGATGATACAGTTATGAGGTATTAACTGTTAGATAATCACATGTTATAATTTAGGGAGTGAGATGGGTTTCTCTTATCAATTAGACGTGACTTCTAATGATAAAGTCTTCATTGGGTAGTTATAGGTTAGCGTGGGTGCTTTCTGTAAACCTGAGGTTGTTTACATAAAACTATACTACTGATAGTGAATTCTTCTTCCTGGATTGGTATCCCCCAGATGTAGGTGAGTTGCACCGAATTGGGTCATCATATTCTGTGTTATTTATCATTCTCCAATTTACAGTTCAGTCTTAATTAACATGTTGGATCAGATGTCGTAACATCTGTGTTGTTGCAGTTCTGATATTCAAAATATCAGTCTGCTGATCTGTTCTTTGTTTAAATGTTTATGCAGAACAATGTCTTGACATGTGTTAGGACATATGTTATCTGCTAAGTCAGAATTTCAATTGGTATCAGAGCAGACATCCTGTCTGTTTCTGGATGAGATCTTTGGGAGATACTTTCTGGCGTTTAAACAAGGACGAGTTTTGAAGACCAGATTAATCAACTCAGACATACTAAAGGGTATTGATGGATGGGATGGATGTTTTGGATCTAAGGTAACAACCCGGTGGTTGTTCATGTTGCTGAGGAGGTTCTACAACAACTGCAGGAGAAGTGGCTAGTTCTCTTGTTGGGGTGTATTATAAGATGTTCTGACATCTTATTAGGGCAAACATAATTTGTTCCTTGGTGGTTCCGCTGCATATGTTTCTAATGGAAGAGCTCTGGAATTATGGGATTCTGGAGTTGTTGCTGAAGACAGATGGTGGAAGATCTCAATCGTCGACCTCTATATGTGAAGATATATGCATTTTTTATTCCAAAGTCGCGAGCGATGGAATAGAAAGAGTGGTTGGAAGATGTCTGCTATGGAGTCTTGGTACTTGGAAGCTTGGTTCCATGGTGCAGTTTGAAGTCAGTTGAAGAGGAAAGGAATTGCGTTTCAGTTTATCAAGTTCTTGCTCTGGGAGTTTGATAAATTATTGATCGGCTAGGTTGTCAAAGATACTTGAGAATTCTCTCAAGTCCACTCATAAAGGCGTCTCAGTCATGAATCTAGAGTCTTCTAGTTATTCTTCTAACTAAAAGGTGTTTTTATGAAACATAAACCTGAAGAAAGTGGAGGCGATTTATTTTCACCATCCAAAAACAACAAGGAAGGATTCATCTCTCTTAATCCTAAGGGTGGATCCAATCTGATAGGAGCTTTCAGAACTGTTAAGGTAAATAGGGTTTGTTCAGAGAGAATATTAATTACTTGAGTCAAGGGTGGCAGCCTTGGTATCTCAACAAGTTGTGTGTCATAGAAGATACTTGCAAAAGATTGAATACTTGATAAGTGTTCATGAAGTGATCTAGTGGAGTGTGGCTTCAACAGTGAAACAGGGTTATTGGACAAGGATTTAAGATCAATTGCTATTTGTGGAATTCACAAGTATTTAATTAATTATCCTTAAAAGTCAAGATTGCTGATGTTCAACAAGATGTTGAAACATCCCTTCATCTGGTTTGTGCATAATCATGGGAGGGATACTGCATAAGCTTTTGGTTATATTTATCTTAGGTGGTGACCTAAGAATCTGCTTCAGTTGGTGTGGCAGAAGCATTTGATCTCTGGATAGTTTCCTGGCAAGAAACTGGTCTAGACATTGGTGATGTGGAAGATGAAGAAGAAGACATCATAATCTTGATAGATGGTTCTTGGATCAGTTTATTTCTGATCTAAGAGTATTGGAGTGCAACAGGTGTGTTCAAGAAGCATCTGGTGTTTATCTGGAAAGTGTCTTGGCAAGAGACTTGTCCAGAATGGAGTGTTGTTAGTAGCACATCTTGGATCAGTTTATTTCTGATCTAGGTACTTGGGAGCATGGGATCTTGCTTATTTTGAAGGTCAAGGTTAAGTGGTAGTTATCTCTGACTTTCTACAGACTGCTCTACTAAGGAAAGTGGCATTCTTTGGTATGGCTATGGTGTAGTCTAGGACTACTTTATCTTCTGAAGATTCAGACGTGGCAGGTGTGAAGTCTTTGAAGTTTCAAAGTAGTTATTCATCAAGGTGTGAGCTTGTATGGAATATCTGTGATAAGTCTAAGTAGGATGGAGGTTGTTTAATCAAACTTGGTTGTTGAATCAAGTCTATGAGAGCATGGAACTCTTGTTTTGTAATAGGGAGGAGGTTCTTCTAAGTGGTAGAAGGAGAAGCTGAATTCAGCAGCTGGATGTCATATCAGAATGTTCTGACATCTAGCTTAACATCAGAGTCTCAGCTGGTGATGTGGCACATCAGCTTAAGATAAGGTGATCTACAGGAGAATGGAAGTTATGGATGCTTAAAAAAGGTTTATCTCATGCAGTTTGCGGGAGTTGTGGATTGAGAAGATGTTACATGTCTAGAGGCTTGGTGGATTCAAGATGTCTTGCTATGGAGCAAGTAGTTCAAGTAACTTAAAGATCAAATTTCATTGGTGGATTAGTGTATCTTGTGGGAGTTATGAAGAAGAGTGAGATCAATCAAAAGGTGGCATTTGGCTGGTTTCATAGTGTGTATTCAAGTAGGGTGCTTGAAACTAATTACTCTTGGGCAGAAGGGTAGTTGGTTGAAAACGTAAGGATGATCTAGTTCATCTTGGAGATTGTGGTAGAAGTTCTAGGTTGAGGATGGAAGTATTCCTTCTTTTGGTGGATGAGAGTTTATTTCTCTCGTTTGTTATTTGGAGTTCTTGTTAATCAAGCTGGTGGCGCAGTGTTGTTTGGAGATCTTCAGTTGGATTACTATGCAGATAGTAAGTCCATTGGTGAAGCATATCAAGAACCATGGTGTGTGGTGTCTGTGATGTGTGATGGATGTCCTAACTGATGTTAAAACATTTTCTGGGTTGGTTGTCCTTGGAGTAGGATGTTAAGTTCTGAGTGTAGAACTTGACACTCACATCTTGTCTAAGAAGTATTTATCTTATCATACGGGAGAATGATGGGTAAAGGATTATCTTGGAAGTCTGATGTGAATGGGACATGCTAGAAGTAGATCAGTTTGGTGCTTGTGGAGGAAATGGGCTGAAGATTTCTGAAGCATGTATACGATATCTGACATCATTAAGAAGATAGCAAACTAAGGAGCCATGTGTGTCTCTTTGAGAAATGTGGAGCATTCCAGATCAATTGGATTTTGTCTCTAGGAACATGGAGGTCTATACATGAGAATTTAAGAGGAATTCGTGTGGTGTATAGATGGGTTTAAGAAGAGAGGGATCAATGGAGCTTTGATCTTAATCCAAGAGTTTGTTAATTTAGGATGTTGATCCTAATGTGATCTCACGGGAAGCATGATGATGTTCATGTGTGAGTGATTATTGGTTCTTGTCAGAAGAAGCAATAAGTGCAGTTGATGATTGTGTTCAGCAGATGGGTTGGACAGAGGGTGTGCTCTTGAAGACATGAAGATATGTCTTATGTTTCCCATTCATTAGCATAAGTGTTCATTGGAGGGGCACTGGTTATCTTAGATTGGGGGAGTTGCTCATTGATCTAAGAAGTATTACTGCAGTGGTGCAGATTGTTTATCATGATTGTTTGTGGTTTCAAACAGTTTGTGATAAATTGCCTTAGGAGAGGATGATATGTCAGACGAGATGTCGTGTCATTGCCCTACTGGTATAAGTTCTGGATGAACTTATCTGGTTGTTCTGATTCTGTCGTTGGGTGTCAATGGATTGAATTAGAAGTGGTACAAGTATCTTGGGTCTGCATGGGTAACTTTTGCCATCTTTTGGCTAAAAAGGGGGAGAATGGTTGTGTTGGTGCTAAGGAAGGGTTGTGTACACTTGAGTTACTGATCTGCATAAATGTCTCAAAGGATGTTCTAACATTCTGGGTTCTAACATCTTGGGTAGATTGTGTTTTGTGATCAGAGTTAGGAAGCAAGTTGTGTTTTGTGATCTGAGTTACATTCTTTATGTACTCAGTATCACAAGGTGAATGAGGAGGGGAACTTGAAATTATCTTTTCTCTCCCTCTTGAATGCGAAGAGGATCTAGAGATTATCTTCTCCCTCGTTCTTGACACTTGCTTTAGGTTTTTCCACTGCATGCACCATCAGGCTGAAGAATGTTTTAGCCAAAATTTGTCAAAAGGGGGAGATTGAAAGCTCCAAGAGTTTGACTAAATTTTGGTAAAACATAATGTTGGGAAAGATGTTCCAACATGAAGGTTTCATCCCCAGACTAAAGATGTCGAGTGAAATGTCACAGCATGTAGATTCGACATCATGACTGACACAACAGGTTTTGTTTAAATCCGTTCCAAAATTCAAGGCGAGATTGGCAGTGGATCAAGGATCAAAGATATGGAGCCCAACAAAGTAGAAAACTATAAAAGAAGACCAAACCCTAATGCAGAAAGAGAGAGAGAGGATGACATAGACTTAGGTACTTGTTCAGATTCAGAAGCCCGTAGGCAATGAATCGTGTAGTGTTCTTGGATAAAGCTTTGAAGCAAATCTAAGTTAACTTGTTAGTCAAGGATGCTTGACTGAACTTTGTATTGGAAATGGTGTCTTTTAATAGGGATAATACAATTATGAGGTATTAACTGTTAGATAATCATAGGTTGTGATTTAGGGAGTGAGATGGGTTTCTCTTATCAATTAGATGTGACTTCTAATGATAAAGTCTTCATTGGGTAATGATATGTTAGCGTGGGTGCTTTCTGTAAACCTGGGGTTGTTTACATAAAACTATACTACTGATAATGAATTCTTCTTCCTGGATTGGTATCCCCCATATGTAGGTGAGTTGCACTGAACTGGGTCATCATATTCTGTGTTGTTTATCATTCTGTAATTTACAATTCAGTTTTGATTAACATGTTGGATCAGATGTCGTAACATCTATGTTGTTGCAGTTCTGATATTCAAAGTATCAGCCTGCTATTCTATTCTTTGTTTAAATATTTATGCAGAATAATGCCTTGACATGTGTTAGGACATTTGTTGTATGTTATGCCAGAATTTCAACTTGTGCTTGCTTGACCTCTGACTTTTTCTTGTCGAACATCTCTTTCGACTTCACTTGGTGGTTCTTCACATAAGATTCTCACTAAATCTTTCTTCAGATTTTCATTCCAATCCCATTATTTAAGCTCATATATGATCATGTCTCTGTTGATCACTACTTGCTTGTTCACTTGGTTGAACAAGTTGTATACTCCAATCAAATGATATTCGGTTAGAATCATTTGATTCAATTTATCATCAAGTTTTCTTCTCAACTAATCAAGCGCATGTCTATGTGTTATATATCTAAATACCTTCAAATGACTTAAGCTAGGCTTGACACCAAACCAACATTCTTCTGGCATGATTCCTTCCAGCCTTTCCGTTAGACGTCTGCTTAAAATATATGTTACAGTTGACACAGCTTCTCCCTATAATTCTTTGGGTAGATGCTTGCCTTTCAACATACTTCTCACCATATTCATGATGGTTATATTATTCCTTTCTATAGTTCCATTCTACTAGAGTGTAGGGTGGCACCACCTTATGCATAATCCCTTCTTTCTCACATAATGTGTTTAAGTCTTTCGACACATATTCTCCACCACCATCAATCCTCATAATCTTGAGCTTTCGACCACTTTTTCTTTCGACTATAGATTTAAACTTAGTAAATACCTCGATCACTTCACTTTTCTTCTTGATCAGGTAAGTCCACAGTTTTCGACTGAAATCATCTATGAATGTGACAAAGTACCTGCTAACTTTTATCCAATCCACTTGGATATGACCACATACATCATAGTATATGATTTTGAGAATTTCCTTCAACTTGCTTCCTGCATCCTTGCTAAAGTTGTTCTTGTGTTGCGTCGCCTGCACACATTCTTCACACACTTCATTTGGAATGTTGATGTTTGGTAACCCTGAAACCATATTTCTTTTTTTCAGATCTCTGATGCCTTTAAAATTAAGATGGCTAAGTCTATAGTGTCATATTCATTCATCCCTACTAGCTGCAGTTGCAAGGCACTTGTGTTCCATCACATCAAGTTCAATCCTAAAGGTTCTATTATGATATATATGCCTTCAAGATTAATCTTCCACCTGAGTCGAGAACTCTCATCATCTTGTCTTCAATCAAAACTTTGTAGTTGTTTTCATCCAGCTCCCTATGCTGGGCAAATTACTTTTCATGTCTAGTATGTACAATACATTAGAAATTACTAACCTGTTTCCATTTTTCCTCCTAATCAAAACATCGCCAATACCTTCCGCTACTAGAGTATTGTCATTTGCAAATTTCACCATGTTCTTCATCGAGGGTTTTATGTTGATAAACCAATATTTCCTACCACTCATGTATGATGAGCATCTTGAGTCCAAGTACCATTGGTCCTGAAGTCCTTCTTCATCTCTTGTTATGACCATCAGCGACATCTTTTCTTCTTCATGCTTTGCAAACTTTGCATTATTTTCTTGATTATTTTATTTTCAGGACAATCACTAGAGTAATGACTATACTTCTGATAATTGAAACACTGAATGTGACTTTTGTCAATTTTTCGACCACCACCTCTTCCTCTACCTGCAACACGACCTCTTTGGTTGCTTAAGTATAGGGACTTTCTATGACTTGACTAACCTCTTTCTTGTTGATTTCGACTAGTCAAATTATTGTAACCTCCTCTACCTTTATTGTCAAACCAGTTCCCTTTGCCCTTATTTTCTCTTGTCGATTGCGCCTACAAAGCCGCATCACTTTTCAACTTGCTTGCAACTCTTTCATCCATTCTTTGTTCATAAGATTCAAGCGTCCCTTGAAGCTCTTCCTTAGTCAATGTTGAAAAATCTTTCGAATCTTTTGTGGCTACTACCACGTGGTCGAACTTTGGAGCCAACGATCTCAAGATCTTTGCAACAACTGATCTTGATGTCAACACTTCTCCATGTACTTTGATTTGATTCACCAATTTTGTAACCCTGGTGAAAAAATCAGTTATGCTTTCATTGTCTTCCATCTGAAGTAATTCATATGTTCTTTTGTGAGTTTGTAATCTCATATCTTTCACCTTCTCTGTGACTCCAAATGATTTTTCCAAGACTTCTCACACTTCTTTTGACAATTCTATATCACTGAACTTTTCAAAATTATCTGGATCAACACATTGATGAATTATAAAGAGAGCTTTATAATCTTTCTTCTTCAATTTTATGTGTGTATCCTTTTCATTATCTGTCGCGTTTCCTGGAAACGGCATCACTCTTTCCTTCACAAGATCCCAAAAATCATGACAATAGAAAACAACCTTCATCTGTTTACATCAATTCTCATAATTCTGACCCTTTAGAATTGGGAGACTCGACAAAAAATGTCAATTCGATTGATTCATCACCATTGTGTTTTGCTTCGCACAAATTGCTCATCCAATGCTTTGATACCAGATGTTGGAAATTCACTAAAATTTATGGAGAACTTTGTTGCATAATTGATTAATTGAAAGAAGCATCGAAAATATTAACTAGGGAAGAAAGCGAATTAAGGTTTTGGAGAAAAGGGGAAAATGATGAATATTTCTGCAGAGTTTCTCTTTGCAAATCAAACTGAAGTTTTATTCAAATTTGCAACTGCAACATCTCTTCCACCCATTACAATAATAGGGTTGCTCCCTATTTATAGGTCGAGGTTGATTGCACACCAAGCAAACCACAACTAAGCTAACTAACTCAGTTAAAACAAACAAATAAATCTAAGTCATAATTTGGTCGAGATACACTTCAGCATTTCGACACTAACATGCATTTCGACATTTCCTTACTTCTGTCAAGCAACATGCTTTGACACAAGGAATTACATTCTCAATAGGCTTTACCTAATTGTTTCACTGGTCCTTCCTAATTGGGAACAAAATAGTGGCGCCATACATGAGAATCAACTTCTGATTCATGCGAATTTCCAACCTGGTTTGTCTGATTCAAGTCACGATTCTTGTAACAGTCACGCTAAAATGAAGAAAGTAATTCTAGATCCTACTTCCGAGAGCACCTTAGATCCTTCCAACTTCATATCATTTCCAATATTCGTCGTTGATTCGAATTCCCATAAACTTTCTAGCAAGAAAGAGCCTCTGCTACACAGCAGTATACAGATCATGAAGCGACAAAAGGATAGGCCAATGTTAGAGTTTCAGGACTATGAAAAGGTGGATGAAACTCTTAACATGACGCTTTCGCTGGTCGTAACTGCCACCATAGGAAATCATCGATGTTAGGGATCCTCATTGAAGAGTTAGATATACTTAATGGCTCTCCAATATTGTGTTGGTCAAGAAGGATTCTAAGAAGTGGGGGATGTGTGTTAATTATACAAACTTCAATCGATCATGCCCCAAAGATTCTATTAACTTCCTAATATAGACAAGTTGATAGACAATTCAGCTGGGTACAAGTTTTTATCATTCATGAATGGGTATTCCAATTACAACCAGCTACCCTTGTATGAGCTGGACATGGAAAAAATAGCTTTAATGATCGAGCAAGCCAACTACCAATTCAACGTGATGCCTTTTGTCCTGAAGAATGCAGAGGAAACATACCATAGAATGATGAAGAAGGTCTTCAAGGAAGAAATAGGTGAAATGCTAGAGGTATACATGGATGAGATGATCCTTAAATCCGACAAAGAGGAATTACACAACATGCATCTCTCTCGCGTGTTCCAAAGAATCTGGTAGTACAATATAAGGCTTAACCCATAAAAGTGTACCTTTGGAGTCGGTGCCAGAAAATTATGTGGGCTTTTAATTAACAAAGAAAGGCATAAAAGTAAACTCAAATAAATGTGAAGGAGTCACCCGGATGGCGATACTGACCACTAAGAAGGAGGTGATGAGATTGAGTTAAATAATGACGACTCTAAACACATTCATCTCAAAGTCGGCTCACCATGCCATATCATTTTACAAGTTATTGAAAAAATAAGCACAATTTTAATGGACTTTAAAATGGGAGCAAGCATTTATGTCCTTGAAAATGACCCTATCAACTCCACCAGTAGTGTCCCGACCTTCCACAAGGGAAATTGATCGGAAAAATAGCAAGTGTACTATTTTTACCGATGTAGTAATAGTTGGGGTTATCCCCAGAATCGATCTCTCGAGGACTGCGTGTAATTGTAAGTGCAGATGTTATTTCAATTAAACAAAAATGCCTTTGGGGGTTTGTTTGTTATAAAAATTATAATAACTATTGAGCGAATAAGCAGAACGAGTAAAAATGACTTAAACAAATATGAGAAACATGTCAGGGCAAGGTGTATGAAATTCCTTATAATAATAACAATCCTTATTTTTCAAAATCATTGCTTGAACCAATCATTACCGGCTCTTAAGAATATTTTTCTCTAATTCCTTAGTAGAAAAACCTTTGGTATTCTCCCTATACCCCAATTCCTTAGCGGTATAGAAAGAATACCAAGCACTTATTTTTATCAAAAGCTTTACAGTTACTATAGGGTATCCCTATTCCTAGGCGATATCTACTATAGTATTATCATATAAAAAGCGTTAACAGTGGTTTGTACGACCTAAGGTTAACCGTAAATCAAATCCTATTTTCCAATATGGACAAGCATTAAGAACATTATACGATAAACATGATTATGAGAAAGCAGTGAAATTTCTATTGCAAACGGAAAATTGTCATTACAAGGAAAATCAGGGACACCCCCTGGCATTGGGGGGTTTAGCCTCTCATAGTATTAAGAAAAAAAACAAAAAGAAAATTAAAGATAGACATTACAATTTGATCGGAAGAAAACTGATTCTTCAATCGCTTCTGCTCATGAACGATCGTCTTCTCCAAATCTCCTTGATCGCATAAACTCTAAAGTCAATTGTTCGTCAAAGTAAAAAGTGTCTTCTTTTTCCTCAAAACCTAGCCTAAGTAGTTCCAGATCAAACATAACAGTGTGCAATACCCAAAATACCCCTCAGGACACTTAACTCAGAAAATAAGAAAAATCACAAAATTGTCTCTCCCAGGCCTGCTGACACGGGCCATGTCAGCTGACACGGACACCCGTTTCAGCCCTCTGACTCTCTGTGCAAATATTCTTCCACTCTAGGTGTGCTGACACGGGCACCCGTGTCAGCTCTCCGACTTCAGCCAAAATCTTCAATTTCATCTCTTCTCCTGACACGGCCCGTGTCAGGCAACACTGGGGCCTGTGTCAGGCTTCTGACTTTTTCCAAAAAAACTTTCAAAACACTCCGAACTTTTCCATTCTTCGCGTAAGTCCTCCGGGGCTTCCACATGTGATCTGAAACCAACACAAACTACCAAAACACGCATAAAGTGCACAAAATTGCAAAAAACTCACAAAAGAAACAATAACGAAAAGACAGTGCGAAAAGTAAAAATAAACTGAAAAACAATAATAATAACCAACAATGTGTTACCAATTGTGCGGTTTCGTGCCGAATGATGGACGGAAAACTAGTGAAAATGGTGACCGATCACAACCCCAAACTTATCTCATTGCTTGTCCTCAAGCAATGCTCAAGACAACAATTAGGTCACCCCCGAATTATTCTTAACAGCCACAGTACCGATGAGATCTTTCACAACTCTCTTTCACTTTCCTTTCAACCTTTCCTTCTTACCCGACTGATGACGATCAACTACACTTTCACATCAAAGTATCTCTTTACCTGTAAGCTTTTCACACTTTCACCAAATCTCTCGAGTTAAAGTGTTTACACTCAATAATCATAGCATGCAAAGTCAACTCATAAGCTTGAATAACATATATTTTCATCTCATACGCACACAACACACTTTTTGAGGGCTTTTACGGTTGCAATGGGGCTTAGGGACAAGGTGGGATGAACAAACAAAAGGGGAAAATGAGTGGTTTTTGGCTCAGACTCAGTGTCGTCATCTTATCACTGTGTTATTTGCTTTGTTTCACAATCAAGGGTATCGGGCACCATTTTACTAGGATTCTTTAGTTTCTACTCAATTATTTCTTTGAGCTTACTATTTGAATTCTTCAAACTAAATCCTCCTCTAGGTAAGTGCTTTATTCAACTTCTTTTCTTTTATTCATTCTTTTTTTTTTCTTTTTCAAAACTTTTCTTTCTCTTTTTTTTTCTTTTTGCACTTACCTAGTTCTTATAGGTATCCCAACCCCAAACTTAGAATTTTTCACAGATAAAAAATCAACAACACTTATCTGAGCAGGGTGAGGGAGTGTTTGGGCTCATGGTTTAATTATGCGGTTAATAAACAAACAAAGGGAAGAAGGCTCGAGGGGGGTTAACGAAAGATAACATAAAAAGGGATGGCGGGAAAGGCTCGGGATTAAAAACAAACAAGTGCCTCAGTGTGTATTCGTGTGCATTGAAATTCTAATAGATAAGTACGCAAACTAAGAGTGACAGAGACATACCTGAAGAACTCTCATGTTGATAATGTGTTTGGCTTTTTATGATCCTCAACATGTTTGGTATAGCTTGACAGGTTCCGAAGTACTCCTAGTGTGGTGCAATTTTTTATTCGACTCAGATGCACAGTACTCCAATATCAGTCCAAGGTCGGAAAGTTGCGTCCAATCATCATCTTCAGCACTATCCACTTTCAAGGGTTTCTTGGAGAGCAAGTAGGGGATGCGTCTTCTCCTCCACTAACTACAAGTCTCGTAATTCATCCGGCACAAATAACTTCAATCTGTAACACACGGAATACAAAACACACAAATTATAGTGAACATAAACGAAAATAAAATAACATAAATGAAAATACTGAAAACGAAAACAAGAACCCCGCCCACCCACACTTGAACCAAACATTGACCTCAATGTTTTAGCACAAGATATGAGGGGAACTCACAAAGCCTCACTGGGGCGGAGGAAAACACGTTGGATAAAAACACAGAAAACACGGTGGATAAAAAAAAATTTGAAAAACAAATTTTGCTTGCCTGACACGGGCCGTGTTCGGTGACACGGGCGGCCGTGTCCGGTGACACCGGCGGCCGTGTCAGGCCCCTGCTCGTTTCCAATTTTTATATTTTTCAAAACCAAGCTTCAGTAGGGCTAACACGGGCCATGTCAGCCTGCTGGAATCTAACTTTTCTTCACTTTTTTCATGACTTTTCTCGCCCTCCTGACACGGGCCGTGTCCGCTGACACGGGCAACCGTGTCAGGCCTCTGTTTTTCACATTTTTGTCGTATTTTCGACGTTTTCTTCATTTTTTCTCCCTTTATTTCCTCCGCTCTACTAGTGCAGTATTTGTGAGTGCCTAACAAAACAAAATAGACCAACAAACAAAAACAAAACGATTAACAATAAAATGTGTGGGTTGCCTCCCACTAAGCGCTTCGTTTAACGTCGCATGACTCGACGGGTTACTCCCCAATGTTATGGGGGATGCTTCAGCTTATGCTTTTTATCGCTTGACCTTTCCGCAACAGAGCTCATGTCATGTTCAGCAATACGAACTACTTCTTGCCTCAAGTCAACTCCAACTTCCTTATCCTTCCTTCTATGTTTCTTTTTCTTTCCTTTCTTGCTTTCACGAATGGATTCTACAGTGTTGACATGTGCACCACATGGCCAAGAGACTTCATCCTTAGATATGATGTCGGAAACTTTTTCAAGATGGGGTTTCGTACTTATGCCTTTTTTCACCATTTCGATCATTCCAAGTGAAGCTTGCTTACCTTTACCTTCATTTCGCTTCTTGATATCCAACACTTTTAAAGTGATTTCCTCATCAAAAGATTTAAAAGTCACCGTGCCTTTTTCAATATCGAAATTGCATCGACTAGTGAACAGGAAAGGTCGACCGAGGATGATAGGGATTTCTTCATCTTCTGGAATATCCATGATCTCAAAGTCAATTGGAAAGATAAATTCACCGACCATCACCAACACATCTTCAGCTAGCCCATAAGATCTCTCAGTTCTGTGGTTTGTAAACTTTAAATTCGTTCCCGCATCGCTCACCCTTCCAATTCCCAATCTTTTATAAATAGATAATGGCATGAGACTAACACTAGCACCTGAATCAATCAGAATTTTTTTTAAATTTCTGTCTTTTATTGTGTATGGTATTGCAACAGATCCAAGATCCTTCTGCTTGGCAAGGATTCTCCTATTTTGTGGTACTTCACTGCACTTCTCATTTACAGTTTTCAGCTTTTCCTCAATAGGTCTCTTTTTAGTGATCACTTCTTTCAAGAATTTCTGATACAACAACATTTGCTCTAGCGCCTCAAAGAATGGCATATTAACCTCCAAATTTTCGAACATTGTGACAAATTTCTCAAAGTCCTTCTCTTTTTGATGCTTCTGTCGCACTCTCTGAGGGTAAGGTAACTTAATCGCCGGTTTATCTTCCTTTTTATTCTTCTTTTCAGGTGGATTTACAGGTGATATGACTTCTTTCTGCGGTTTTTGATGATTTTTAATTTCTAAATCCACCTCAATCAAACCTTCATCTTCAGTTTTTACCTCTTCATAATTCTCACTTGCCTCGCCACTTCCAGTCATGATGGCATTCACATTCTGATTATCTCTTGGGTTTGTCACTGTTGCACTCGGTAAGGCACCTGGTGTTTGAAAACTTGCTAATTGTTGTGCTATCTGGCTCATCTGTACTTCAAGATTTTTAATGGAAGCACCTGTGTTCCTTAGATTACTTCTTGTCTCTTCTTGATATTGGGAACTTTGAGTGGCCATCTTTTCAATGGCAATTTCCCAATCCGTTTTTCTCGGTACCTGTTGTTGGAATTGTTGCTGAGGTTGTTGATATTGTTGCTGGTATGGTTGGTGATAATGGATGGATCCTTGCTTTGGAACATTCCCTTGCTGATCCGTCCAGCAGAAATTTGGATGATTTTTCCACCCCGGATTATCAGTATTGGAGTAGGGATTGTTCTGCTTCAATAATTTAATTTCTTCTACTTGTTGTGTTGTAGCAACACAGTGCATGGCGAAGTGAGGCCCCCACAAATTTCATAATTTACCGGTTGAACCTGTGCCACAGTTTGAGTACCAAGATTCATCTTCTCAAGTCTTCTCTCTACCTCAGCTGCAATCTGGTCTTCGATCTTTACCACTTGCTCAGTAAGCTTCAAATCAATCATCCTTTCTGGTTGGCTCACATTGCGATCATACAACTCCAAATGCTCGTTTGCGGCTATGGCTTCAATGATCTTTTTGATACCAGTGGCTGTTGTAAAATTAGATAAGCCACCGACAGCTGTATCAATTAGTTGCTTGGTCTTCAACTGGAGGCCATCGATGAAGTTTTGCATCTGTTCGGTTGCATCCATGTTATGAGTAGGACATGCAACCAACAACCTCTTAAATCTCTTATATGCATCTCCGAGTGACTCTCCCTCCTTCTGCTTAAAACATACTATATCATACCTGTTGCGGTGAGAATTGGATACCATAGTTATTAATGAACTAGGATCACATTTCTTTAAATGTTCACCACCGTCTTTGATTTATCCAAAGGAAAGGTTCAAAAGCGAAAAAACCTAAAGATCTAAGGTTCGGGGGTTGGTTACGCCTAGGGAAGGTATTAGCATCCTAAACGTCCGTAGTAGTCTACGGGAACCTCTCGTTAGTATTTATGTTATCTCTCATTCGCTTGCTAAGGGTGCTATGCTAAAGGTTGAACCTTAGGGGTTAGTATCTAAGTATACTCGATAAGGTATCGCACCTTACGCCTACGTATCCTCGGGTGTAGAATCAGAGTATGCGTAGTTCTGAAAGAGGAACTTCTTGACGGGGTCAAGGTTCCAAGGGGAAGCAAAGTCTTGGGCAAGACCTTACATAGAGTGCGGCGACTCTAAAGTTGTAGGATGGTTCAAGCGGGGTAGGATTGTAAATGTTCGCGGCGGAGCATTTACTTGGAGTACGGCGACTCCGATCCTAAGGCTAAGATTCTAAGTGTCTACGGCGAGACATGGAGTACGGCGACTCCGAATCCTATGGCCAAGGGTTCTAAAGCGTTAGTCCTATGACGGTTTAGTTAATTATTAATAACCTTCCTTTGGAATGTCGAGGGACCTAACTCTGATTTATTTGTGCGCACTAGCAAAGTGGGCTAGTTAATGTGTATAGTGACCGATAAGGTTGAATGCGACGCCCAAAGGCACTCGACTTACATGGGTATAAAAGTGGCTCGACGTTGGATCGAGAGTTTTATTAGTATTTTTGAAAAGGGTTTTTGAGAATAGTAAAGCATACATTCATAATAGTAAAGCATAAAAAAAGCACACCGCATGCGATTCACTGGGACGTGGGGAATCTAACGAGTTGATTTTTAAGAAAGAGTTGATTATTGGCATTTATCAACGTGAGCATTTGTTAAAAATTACTTAGTTTAGAAATTTCTTATTAAGATTTTAATATCGATTTAAAAAGTCCTAAAAGTACTATTTGGAGATTAATTAGGTTAGGAGGTTATTTAAAAAGGTTTTAATCTGATGTAAAAAGGGTGATTTTTCTTTATTGTAAAAAAATTATTTCGATATTACAAAAAGTCTTAAATTAAGAGCCTTATTTTTGTGAAAAGAAGTCAAAATTATTATAATTCCTTTTTAGGTTTTTATTAATTAAAAGTTAATAAAAAATCCTTAATTGAATTTAGTTATATTCATAATAAAAAAAAGATAAGTTGAAAATGTAGAAAAAGGGTTTCTTCTGTCGTGTTTAGAGAAAAAAAACCAAGTTAAATTATTTAAAAAAACACAAAATTGATTATTATAAAAAAGAAATTGATTTTTTAAAAAAAAGAAAAGAAAAGAAAAACGAACGGAGGGAGCCTCACAGACCTCCAACCCCTCTCTCTCGCGACGCTCTCATCTTCCCTCAGCGATTAGGGTTTTTAAACCTAACGGCGGCCATTGCTATCCTCTCACCCTCTCCGATCAAGCAAGAAAAACGGAACCCTAAAATGTTACGACATCGCCGCCCCCTAATCTCTCTGTTTCGTCCTCACTCTCTCCATCTCTCTCGATCGAACAACACAAACCCTAAATCTACCCTAATCCCGATTAAACCCGATACCCCATTCTCATTATTGATAGTGTTGTGATTACAAATTACATGATTAGATCAATGGAAAATAAAAGAGACACCGGCGGTTGAAGGCGATGGAAGGTGACCTCAAGATCTCCTCTCAGGTAAGTCTCGTTCTTCTTCCAATTTTCGTCGTGTGTTGTTGCAAACTTGTATGCGACGCTGAGTGCGTGTGGTAACCGTGAATCTTTTGATATTGTTTTCTCTGCTGTGTGTTTTGAAACTTCTCTGCAATTTATGTATGTCCCCTTGGTGTGAAAATGCTGCTCACGTGTATACGTTGTTCTTGTGAATACGACCTTTCCTCTTTGTGAAATTCTCTGTTGAAATTTTCTGGTATATATATGTGATTTTTTGATATTGTTTGTGTATGGTTTCAGTAGTTTAACTTTCTGGTATAATGGTTTTAGGGGTTTTTTGCTTAAAACCTCTGATGGACTGGTCTTGTGTAAGGATTTGGGGTGGTTGGTGTATGATTATTTTCTGGTTGTATGTGGTTTGTGATTTTTGTTTTCTTGTTGAACTTGTTTGGTTAGATTTCTGGTAAATGATTATTTTTGGTGAATAATGTGGGCTGGTATAATATTGTTGATGGTTTTTTGGATTTCAAATTTTTCTCCTCCCCCCTTTTGATGTGCGCATCCCATCTCCTTTTATAGACGGTTTTGAAATTTTGAATTTAGGCATGCTGTTAAAGAGAATAAAGATAATGCTCATGATTCTCCTTATTTCAAATCATTGTGTTTGATTGTGTTGAGACTGGTTTTGGAAAGGAAATTAAACATTGTCTGTTGAAACGGTTTTGGAAGTAATTCAAAAAGCTGTCTGAGATATGTCTGATATTGTTTTATGAGATTTAGGGAAGAATGAAATTCTGTCTGAGACACTGTTTCTCCGGTTTTGGAAATAATTCAATGATGTTTGATTTTGTTTTAGGAATAAAATTAAATTGATTGGAACATTTTTTTTGACTTGTTTTGGAAAGATTTTGGGATAGTCTGACTTCTTGTTTGGAACTTGATGATAAAGATTCTTGCGCATAAGTTCAATCCTTGAAAAGAACGACTGACTTCCTTGGATTTCATTTTTCATGCAGGCCATATTTGTTTATCATTCTTCCCGATCTTAAAGAGCCAAGGCAATGAATGTATGTCAATGCTATTGTTATTCTCATCTTGGCTATCAATATCCAATTTTCATGTTCTTGATACATGCGTATGATGCTTTGGAGTTGATATTCCAGTACTGCTTCCGACTTTTACTTCCTTTATGTACATGATGTCAGGCTATGGAGCTTGCTTTGGACTGATATGGGCATGATTCCAATTCTTGCTTTTCTTAATATGTTTGTCGATGATGACGATTGGTCTGAGGCCTGCCTAGTATCTCATGTTTCCGTCTGTTTTGACCCTCATCCTCTTATTTAACAGATTTTCCTTTTTACAGGGCGCGTATTTCGAACATTCTAGAGGTTTTCTCAGCTGATCCAAGTCTTGTATAAGATCACTTTCAAACACAACACGTGCGGTTCCACGACTCGACCTTCTTCCCGAATTCACTTCAAAATCGTGCAAAGATTTCCACGATGAGGACAATCAGAAGGTGATTTACCATAACCATCATCTTGGGTTCTAAGTGTCTGCACACTAAAATTTTCCACATCGTCACATAATTCGATCCGTGTTGCAGTTTGTTTATTTGAAGCATTGTTTCACTGGTACGAACAGGGCGTCATTGATAATTCGATATCGGCTTCTCCCCTTTTTAATTAAGCACACCGGATTTCCTTGCCGTTTCCGTGGCGACAAGTTTTGTGGACTGTCTTGAAGAGAAGTGAGCTAACTTTGATGATGTTTAATTTTGTTTTGCAGGTGATTCGCTTTAGTCAACTCAACGGTCAATATCTATTACCTAAACGTGCTGCTTTGGAGACGTATTCAGACTTGCTATTTTGATTCAGGAAATATGTGACTATGATGGTGCATAGGACGGACTTACTCAGAAACAACACCTGAGGAGATTCAGACTCAAAGGTCCTAACATGGTCATCACCTCAACTCACCTACTTGCTCCCAGAAACATCAACGACGGATGATCCTGAAGTGGGTGCGGTCAAGCTTGTAATTATTTTTCCATTTGACTTTTCGGTAGCTCCTATTAGCTGAAGTTGAAATTGAAGCACCAAAGAAATAAGTTTGCTATAACCATAGACAAAATAGGTACTTGATATGAAGTTGGACGAGCAACACTTGTAAATATATTTTGTAGTAATCTATACTGGAACCGAATGTCGCCATCGCTGAGTCACTTATTAAACACTCTCGTACTGTTTATCCACGCTTTGTATAATATTGTTGTCTCAAGAATTGTAGTCCATTATTTTTAACACTTGCAATCATGCTTTGGGAAGAATGAATGTTCTTGAAATTGACATGGCTCTTGCAAAGCCTATGAATCTTGACATTAATTGTTGTACTTGGAATTGTGCTTAGCTTTAAATTTGAATGCCTGAATTGGTCCACAACTCATACAACACCCCCGTTATTTTGAATCTTAAACTGACCATACAAGACATCCTCCACATAAGTTCTCGATCTACGACCAGCGTGAAAATACGTTGACCAAATTCAGACGATCATTTGGGTAAACACAAACATCGCGTCTAAAGGAAATCCTTGGTTTAATTTTCAAATTGACCCTTGCATTTAAATTTGAAATTCAAATTTAACCTTGAATTTTGTAACAACTTGTAATCTTATGATGAATATGAACCTTGGGAAAGAAAGGTAACTTGTTCTTATGGTCTGGAAATTCAATATAAATTGAACTCAAATCAAACCTAGCGTGCCTTGACTTTAAACTTGGAACCTTATGCCTTTTGGTGATAAATTCCAAATGGAACTCTCCTGATCACAACTCTAATAAAAACTTGTGCTTAAAAAGGGAGATATGCATCCCATAAAACGAATGCCATTCATAGATATTGCCAATCAATTAATCGCCCTATCAATGGTCAAGGTATCTTGAACATTAATTTCTTAGATGGTCTTCAAACTTGCTTGAAGAATACGTGACGGCTTCAAGAGTATAAATATTATTCTTGAAACATAAAGCGTGAGCTTCGTACTGGAACCAAATGAATTAGAATCATAGGAATGATGTAGGAGCTTCCAACTTGGTAATGTGAACTTGCGACGAATCAATAGTCTTGAATTACATTCTAGAATTCAAACTTCTAGATTCCGCCAACTTGAACTTTCCTTGGTGAACCAATACTTAAGAACATAGAGCAAACACATCTCTGAGCTTTGAGGAGCCTACAGAAGGGAGAGATGCCATCTTGTAATATAACTCGCCACACAACCAATGACCAGTCTTAGAGTACTAAATCCCGTATCAGAGGGTATAAGGACTTAGCATCCTGTGGGGAGGAATACTGAGGAGTCTTGAGGGGGAAAAGGCTTGGTAGTGGTTTAGGGATCAAAAGGGGTGAGGGCACAATCTCACAGAGATCCACACACATTTGCAAGAAACAGAGAACCTCCACAAACACACGCAGCACAGCCTTCGGGATCTTGAATCTTCTGCAGCAGTACCTGTATTCACAAATGAAACAAACAGACAAGAACTAGGTAAAGCGGTTAGTCATGTACGAATGATTGACCTAAGATGTTATGCAGACGAAACAATGAATCTAAGGGAAAAATTTGGGGTACAATAATACCTCTTTTGAATGTACACCGAGGCGGGAAAATACTCATTCAAAAATGTTGTCTCCATCTCTTGCCAAGTGGTGATACTCCTGGCCGGTAGGGAATAAAACCACTTTTCTGCATCATTTGATAAGGTAAAAGCGAACATGACCAGCTTTTTGGCTTCTTCAGAATGTCCTTCAATTTTTAGTGACGTGCTCATAGTTAGAAACCTTTGGAGGTGCTTATTGGTATCTTCATTAATTTTTTTAGTAAAAGGTCTCCTCTCAAGCTGTCGGATGGTGGAAGGATGCAACTGAAAGTGGTCAACATTAACCGGTTGATTTACGATGGTCAACCGGCCTGTTGGAGCATTTGCTCTTCCATAGTCCCCCAGAAGTCTCTCAGCTAGAGGTGGATCAGCAGCCATGATAACGGTTTCTGGATCTGTATCTGTGCCTGAATCAGTATGCTCGGAATGAACTGAAACTTCTTCGTCTTTTTCTTGATCTGAAATTATCGTTCCTGAAATTGACGCTGTCAGTCTTTCTTGCTTAGCTTGACGACGTCTAGCGTGCAATGATCTTTCGGGTTATGCGTCAAAAGAAAATTCCGCTGAGGGATTGCCTCGCATACACAGGTTAGACAGATAATAGTAATAAACAAAAATTATAGAATAAAAATACAAATAAAAATAAAAATAACAAGAATCAAATTTTAGTCACAGAGTGACAAAATTCTAATTGAATTAAGATCAACAACTTATAATTTTGGCAGTCCCCGGCAACGGCGCCAAACACTTGATCGGAAAAATAGCAAGTGTACTATTTTTACCGATGTAGTAATATTTGGGTTATCCCCATAATCGATCTCTCGAGGACTGCGTGTAATTGTAAGTGCAGATGTTATTTCAATTAAACAAAAATGCCTTTGGGGGTTTGTTTGTTATAACAATTATAATAACTATTGAGCAAATAAGTAGAACGAGTAAAAATGACTTAAAAAATATGAGAAACATGCCAGGGCAAGGTGTATGAAATTCCTTATAATAATAACAATCCTTATTTTTCAAAATTATCTCTTGAACCAATCATTACCGGCTCTTAAGAATATTTTTCTCTAATTCCTTAGTAGAAAAACCTTTGGCATTCTCCCTATACCCCAATTCCTTAGCGGCATAGAAAGAATACCAAGCACTTATTTTTATCAAAAGCTTTACGATTACTATAGGGTATCCCTATTCCTAGGCAATATCTACTATAGTATTATCGTATAAAAAGCGTTAACAGTGGTTTGTCCGACCTAAGGTTAACCCTAAGTCAAATCTTATTTTCCAATATGGACAAGCATTAAGAACATTATACGATAGACATGATTATGAGAAAGCAGTGAAATTTCTATTGCAAAGGGAAAATTGTCATTACGGGGAAAATCAGGGACACCCCCTGGCATTTGGGGGGTTTAGCCTCTCATAGTATTAAGAACAAAAACTAAAAGAAAATTAAAGATAGACATTACAATTTGATCGGAGGAAAATTGATTCTTCAATAGCTTCCGCTCATGAACGATCGTCTTCTCCAAATCTCCTTGATCTCATAAACTGTAAAGTCAATTGTTCGTCAAAGTAAAAAGTGTCTTCTTTTTCCTAAAAACCTAGCCTAAGTAGTTCCAGATCAAACATAACAGTGTGCAATACCCAGAATACCCCTCAGGACACTTAACTTAGAAAATAAGAAAAATCACAAAATTGTCTCTCCTATGCCTGCTGACACGGGCCGTGTCAGCTGACACGGGCACCCGTGTCAGCCCTCTTACTCTCTGCGCAAATATTCTTCCACTCCAGGCGTGTTGACAAGGGCCGTGTCAGCTGACACGGGCACCCGTGTCAGCTCTCTGACTTCAGCCCAAATCTTCAATTTCATCTCTTCTCCTGACATGCCCCGTGTCAGGCAACACTAGGGCCCGTGTCAGGCTTCTGACTTTTTCCAAAAAAACTTTCGAAACACTCTGAACTTTTTGATTCTTCGCGTAAGTCCTCCGGGATTTCCACCTGTGATCTCAAACCAACACAAACGACCAAAACACGCATAAAGTCCATAAAATAGCAAAAACTCACAAAAGAAACAATAACGGAAAGATAATGCGAAAAGTAAAAATAAACTGAAAAACAATAATAATAACCAACATTGTGTTACCAATTAAGGGGTTTCGTGCCGAATGATGGACGAAAAACAAGTGAAAATGGTGACCGATCAGAAATCTTATTCCTTTATTTGGTTGTATCCAATGAAGCTATTAGTGTCATTCTTGTGTGAAATCCAAATTCAACTTAGCCAGGGTCTAGTTTACTTTATCTCTAAGGCTTTATCCGAACTAGAAATATGTTATCAAAAGATTTTAAAAAGGCAGTGTTGGCCTGAGATATTGCATTCTAGAAGCTATGATGATAATTTCTAGCACATGTCATCATAGTCCAAACAGATCTACCCTTGAAGTAAGTCTTCCACCACCCAGATTTAGCATAACAACTGACGAAGTGGCATATTGAATTTTTTGAATTTGACATATCCTTTTAAGCAAATAAATCTTTGAAAGCCTAGTTATTTGCAAACTTCATGTAGAAATGACTCTAGGAACGTCAGAGCTGACCCACACTTTGGTCATGTTCATGGATGAATCAACTAACAATCAGGGAAGCAAAGTCAATCTCATGTTGGAGAACGAGGCCAGAATGGTAAATGAGATGTGCTTAAGCTTCAAATTCCCTACCACCAATAATTAGGCCAAAAATGAAATTGTCATTGTCGGTTTCATATTGGCTGCCAAGATGGGCAAAGAACACTGGAGTACGAAATATATGGTGTCACAAGTCAAAATGAAGACTTAGACCAAGGATTCATTGTTGCAACATTATGTCACCTTGATCGGGGAGAGACTAAAAAAGTTTAAGTCCTTCAAAATCTTTCAAGTACCAAGGGAGCATAACATTAGAGCATGCATATTTTCCAAACTTACTAGCACTAGGTCCTCTAGAGTAAATCACTCCTTTATCCAAGAGACACTAAGAGGCCCAAGCATCAAAACTATGGGAGTGACAGTGATAGTCATAGAAGATGTCTCATAACCCTCATGGATATTTCCCATTAAAAAATATATTTAGTAGAGAACACTTCCTTCTAATTCAGTCGAGGCTTCCCTGGTAAAGAAAAGATTCAGTTCACACTCTATGATATAATGGACCTTATATAGAAGAGGCCTATCGACCCCTCTATTGAAATGCCTACACACTTGTTAGAGTACTCGAAAGGATAGCTGATCAACATTTGGGCTCCCTGCCCCTAATCAAGAAAATCCTTTGAGCCATATATTATTAGTCGTATATGGTCCAGAATGTTGAGGATTATGTGAAGAAGTGCGACCAATTCCAAAAGTGCGGGGACTTCCACAACTCCTTTCTGTCAAAGCTAAATTTGTTGACATCACCTTAGTCTTTCTCGCAATGGGGTATGGGCATCCTCGACTCTTTACCCTTAACACTAGCCCAACTTAAGTTTCTAATTATGGTAGTTGATTACTTCATCAAATGGGTTAAAGAAAAGGTCTTAGGGAACATTACTACCACCGGCTTTATGAAGTTATTCAAGAAAAACATCTTGGCTAGGTATGGAATACGTTAATCCATCATAACACAAAACAGGACATAATTTATAGATAAGAACTTGAAGCAATTATTGAAGGATTTAAAGGTCAAGCAACATTTCACCTTAGTGGAACATCCTTGGACAAATGGGTAGGTGATACGGTGAACCGAGTTTTATTAAGAGAAATGAAGTGGAGACTGGAGGAGGCCAAGGTAGATTCAATCGTTAATCTTCCATATGTCCTTTAGGAATATCAGACCATACCCCACTCGATGAGCAAGATCATTCACCAGGGAAACTATGGGTGTTCGCGGGTTGGGTTGGGTCTAATTTGATTAAATCCAATACCCGATCCGATCAATATTCTTTGGGTTGGGTTGAGTATTCAACCCGTACTTTTAAGACTAAACCCAAACCAAACCAACCCACTCATTAATGGGTTGGGTTGGGTTCGTGGTTCATCCACTAAATATAATTTTCAAATTCTAAATAAAATATATAAATTCAATTAACACATTTATATTACAAAAACATTAAAAAAATCATAAACTTTTAGTATTCAATTTGAATAAAATTTATTGGTAAATACCTGAAAACTCTTTTACGATTCATATAAAGTTAGAAAAATATACAAATGATGTAAAGTATAATTTAAAAGGTAAGATATATCTCTCTTTGAATAAATAAAGTTGATCTCTCAAATTTGATCTATACTTAGACTTTTACAATTAATAAAAACTATAATTCTATTAAAAAAATGTATGCATGGTAAGAATAATGTTAGATAATTTATAAATAAAATAAAAATAGTATGACATATCAATGGATTTGGTTCGCGGGTTCGTGGATTTAAAAATTCAAACTCGTTACCCGAACCAAATACCAATGGGTTTGAATGGGTTGGTTAGGGTTAGACCCATACATGATTGGGTTAGGTAAAAATAAGGGTTGGGTTCGTGGGTTTGTGGGTTGACCCATACCCATGAACACCCCTAGGGAAACACGAATCGTGTTGGGAAACACGGGCCACTCGTGTTTGCCATTGGTTTCTTGTATGAGAGGATTTTGGTGGAGGCTTGGGACAATACAGATCAACCGTGTTCGTCCCAAGATTTTATGTATAGGGCGTGTTGGCTAACATGGGCCACCCGTATTAGCCTATGTTTTTTCTATGGGGGGTTTTTTTTTTTTGGGGGGGGGGGGGGGATTTGGCATATTTTGATTCCTCTTCTCAATTTCCTCTGTATTCTGCTACTTTTCCTCCTTCAAATGAGTTTTTCTCCCTTTTATTTCCCTGACACAAGAAAAATCCTACTTAACACAAATGACAAAACAAATTAGCAACGAAAAATTGCAGGTTATCTCTCACAGAGCGCTTTGTTTAAAGTCGTTTAACTTGACTGTCTATGAGTGCAACACTCAATATGGTTCCTTCAGGGTCATACTTACCCCTGCTCTACTATATCCCTAATGATGTAGTGTTTCAACCTTTGTCCGTTCACAGTAAACAGTCACGTGGACTCCTTCCACACCTCAACTGCTATATACGGTGTAACCATCTTCACCTCAAAGGGACTAAACCACCGTGATCAGAGTTTTCCACTAAGTTTTTTTAGCCTTTAATTAACAATATTATAAGTTCTCCCTCTCTAAACTCTACTTTCATTTTCCTCTTATCATGCCACCTCTTTATTCTTTCTTTATAAAGCTTGGTGTTTTCATACCCATCAAGCCTTAACTCCTCCAATCCACTCAATTGTAATTTCTTTTTTTCACATGCAGTGTCATAATCCGTATTTAAAGATTTGATAGCCCAATAGTCTTTATGCTTAAGCTCTATGGGAAGATGGCATGATTTTCCATAGACAAGCCTAAAAGGAGTTGTACCAGTGGGGGTTTTGTATGCAGCCTGGTATGCCCAAGGTGCATCATCGAGTTTAGAGGTACAATCCTTCCTAGAAAGGGACACTATGTTTTATAAGATTGCTTTAATTTCTCTATTGGAAACTTTAACTTGGTCACTCGTTTGAGGATGATAAGGTGTTGCAACCTCGTACTTCTTCAAAAGGCTTTTAAGTTATCTAGCTATGAAGTGCCATCTCTCATCGCTTATCACTTGTCTAGGAACCCCGAACCTATGGAAATTTACTTTTTAAAACATTTTGATCACTACTCGCGCATCATTTTTTGGAGAAGCAATCACCTCAACCCACTTTAACATGTGGTCTACGACTACAAGTATGTATTGGTTTCCCATGGATGAAGGAAAGGGTCTCGTAAAATCTATCTCCCAAACATCAAATATCTCAAGCACTATGATGTTGTTGAGAGGCATTTTATTCCTCTTAAAGATATTTCCAATATGTTGGCATTGGTCACACCTCTTTATAAATGAATGAACATCCTTTAAAAGGATGGGACAGCTTCTTACCGTTGATCGAGTTTACCTATAAAAATAGCTTCCGTTCGAGCATTAGAATGGAATCGTTTGAGGCGTTGTATGGTAGAAGGTGTAAGACACCTCTATGTTGTTATGAGTCGGGAAAAGGGTGTTGTGATTGGATCGAATATTGTTCAACAGACCATGGAAAAGATCAAAGTAATCCAAGAAAAGACGAGAGCTTCACATAGTCGCCATAAGAGCTACCATGATAAGCGAAGGAAATCACTTGAGTTCCAAGAGGGAGATCACGTGTTTCTGACAGTTACTCCAGTAACTGGTGTTGGTAGAGCTTTGAATTCCCGGAAGCTCACTCTGCATTTCGTTGGTTCGTACCTGATCCAGAGTATTCGATCAGATCCACGTACGTTGGTCGTCAGATGGCAAGGTGCTCGGACGGATGATGGTCGTCAGGCGTGCAGAGTGTTCGGAATGTTGGTGAGGAAAAAAGGGGGTGTACCTGCAAGGCACTCCGACGCTCAAGTAAGAAAGGGTCAGAGAAAAGGGGCAAGTACAAAGTGTATTCTTAGGGTGAAAAATGTGATACCTGACCCTCTCAAGCGAGAGGGTTTATATAGAGCCCCCAGCGCGTGGCCAACGGTCCTATTTTCGGGGCGAAATAACCGTTTTCCCCAAAGAATAGGTAACTGCCCAAACTAGCCATTATGTCGGGCAGGGTGCCAGAAACTAGCCATTATGTCGGGCATAAACGCAGTTCCGGGCACCTGTCCTTTGCTGTTCGGGCAGCGAGGAAGCCGTGCGTAACAGACGTAAAAGCCGGGGAGGAACGTGGCGTTCCTTGCCCGGTTGGAGGGACAGAAATGTCATTTTTGCCCCTCTGTGGATTGGGCCTAGGCAATTTGGGCCGCTCTGGAGCAGAGGCGGATTGGGCCAATTCTGGCCATTGGTCCAGTCCAGAACAGGAGCCCCTCAAGTCGTTGCCCCCGAGCATGGGAGTGATGACTTAAGGACTGCTCGTCGCTCGGGGGAGCTAACGCGGAGTCGTCATTTGGAGAAGAGGATGATTGTCTCGAGGTGCTCGTGGCCCTCCGTGTCCGTGATATTCGTGGTCGAGACTACATCGCCCGACATTTGGGGAGATAAAGCGTCAGACAGAATGGGAAATGTTGGGTTGCCACGTGTGCATCGAGCCCTATGTAGCAGTTAATAGGTAATTATGGCTAGTGGGCAGTCATTATTGCCTACGGGCGTGTGTGTGCACGTGCCCCTCAGTATAAAAGGGGGAAGGTCGTCCCATTTTTCACTTTTTCCCTTCTGATTTTTCTTCGTCGTCATCAGCGTTCTTGCCTGTCGCCGTCTTCAGAGCAACCGACCACCGTGCCAAGTTTTGAGCAGTCTTTCTCTTCTACTCAAATCAAGTAAGTTCTCTGATTTCCAGCTTGTTTTACTTTCTCTCGCTGTTAATGGTAGATTGCATGCAGCTAGGGTTAGTTTTAGGTGGCAAAATAGGTAGGTTTCCGGCGAGTGTTGGTGGTGGGTGGCGATTCTGCCCTCCCGCTGCATCAAGCATCTCGCCGGAGTAGGTAGCGCGTTCGGTGAACGTGGTGGTCCACGTCGTGGTTGCGAGTCGTGACCACCGCGTCTTACCATCTTCTGATGGATTGGTGAATTTTCCGGTGGAACGTTTCCAGATTCCGGTGGAGCTTTGCAGTTTTCGGCGGAGCTTCAAACGAAATCTGGGCACGAGCGCGGGGAGGTTCCTCGTAGGAAGATGGTATGTCTCGGGCATATCCTCGTGGGGAGGTTTTTCTTTCTTCGTTTAATGTTAGGGCTTAGGCCGGGGACGTTGTCCTTAGCCTTTTGCGCGCCCTTTCACTTGACTTAGCGGTGGAAGGGTGGATTTGATTTCCTGTCGAATTCACTGTCTTTCTCTGCTTTTTCAGGTGATCGTAGTGGCGATGGAGCCAGAGAGGGAAGTTATCCCAGTTACATCCGAGGAGGAAACTGTCTCCGAGGAGAGTAGCAGCGCAACGACCTCGAGTTCTGCGTCTTCGAGCTCGACGGCATCGAACTCCTCGAGCGAAGTCGAGGGGGAAGCGAGCGAAGTTGAGGGGGGAGAAGAGGTGGACGTCATGGAGGAAGGTGTTGAAGGATTCTATCCAGATGAGTGGGAGGTGGCCGAGCCCTCCGAGCATATTTCCACCTTCGCGAGGTCTCCGGCGGACGTCTTTACCGAGGTGGGACCAGCGGGTGAATGGAGAGTGCTTTTTCCTAATTCGGACGAGCGGGTCTTCTCGAGCTTCGGGGACTGCTTCTCGATGTATGAATATGCTTTCAAGGAATTGGGGTTGAGGTTTCCCTTCACTGACTTCCAGCGGTCGGTGTTTGTGCATCTGAAGTTGGCGCCTTCTCAACTCCACCCCAATTCGCTGGCCTTTATACGGGCTTTTGAGTTGGTGTGCGAGCACCTTGCTCTGGGGACCACCCTTCCTCTATTCTTTGCTGTTTTCCACCTACAGCGGCAGCTGGCGGGGAAAAGGTACGAATGAGTCTCTTTGAAGCAGCCCAAAAAGTTGTTTAAGCCGTTCTCGGAGTCTATCCGAACATTCAAGGGGCGGTACTTCATCGTCGGGCCATTGTCCGAGGCTGCCCATGACAGCGTGTACGCCTGGGAGGTGGAGTGTGATGAGAACGGAGAGGAGCTGCTCAACGAGGAAGGGAAGTATATCGGGGAGAGAGTGTACAAGTTCCCGATCCGCTGGACACCCGACCACTTCTCAAAGAAGCCCAATGCTTACGTCTTTGAACCGAGCGCGCTACGCGGGCAGGATGCTGTGGCTTACAAGAAACTGGTGACTTGGGTAAACTCTTTCAGCCTTGCTGAGTGTTGGACGAGTAAGGGCCAGCCTATCTTTGATGAGAATGGGAGTCAAAGGGTCAAGCGTCGGTTTATCCCCGTTAAGGCACTGCTGGAGTGCAAGACTCCCGCGGATGTTGAAAAATTGCTAGGTAGTCTTAGTTGTTTAGACTTTGTTTGTGTTATTTCTGTTCCTCGTAGCTAACGGGCTTGTTTTCATTTGTGCAGGTGAGATGCCTCAAGCTCGTGATCGTGTGGTGAGGAACGCCATGGCGAGGGGTAAGGCTGGAGCGGCTCCCCGTAAGACCCGGACTGCTGCTGGTAATCGTGCTCCTTCCCTTGTTCAGATTGCTCCGGGGACCTCTGCTTCTCCCACTCCAGCTCCCCGGGACTCCCCACTGGCTCTGGCTGGGCGAGCGAAGCGGCAAAGGTCGTCGGATGCCGTGGATCTGACCCGGGCGCCTGAGAAAGGGAAGTTTGAGCTCCCCTCGTGCGTCCTTGACAGGAGGTTCTTTGAGGGCAACACTTTGATCGTTCCGCGGGCATAATCACTCAGCCTGGGAAGCATGGACCGAGCGAGCAAGAGGGCGCTGGTGGCCCAGGATGCCTCCGTCATGGTGAGGATGCTGGAAATGGCGGTCGTTTATGCGGAAGGGGATTCCGTGCTTGAGGCTGAACTCACTGCTGCCCGGGCCTCCGAGGCGTCCTTAAAGGAAGAAGTCAAGGGTGCTCGTGAGGTTAGGAAGAAGGTCGAAGAGGAGATGACCAAGATGAAAGAGGAGGTCGCCAAGCTGAAGGCGGAGAAAAAGGCTGTCGAGGAGTTGAACAAGGAGCTGATGGCGGCCAGTGCCCCGGGTGCTGATGAACCAGACGAGATAAAAGTGCTGAAAACTAGGGCTGAACTGGTCGCCAGCATTCTGCAGGCCGAGGATGACAGGATCGGCGTGGCAGCGGAGTCCTTCGACAGTGTCGTGGCCCAGTTGCGGGTGGTGAACCCTGGGCTCGAGATTTCGACCGAGGGTATCCACTACCTTGCGCGAGTGGAGGATGATCGCATCGTCTTACCCGCAGGCCTTGTTCTTGACACCCCTGAGGTTCAGCCCGAGGAGCAGCCTGGGGAGGAGCAGAGACCCGAGCCGGAAACAGCCGAGCAAGCGGACGAATAAGGAGCTTTGGTTATTTTGTTGTTGTTGTATTTTGTCCGGCCTGCGTACCGTTGATTTACTTGTAACTTTATTTGATTTTGGGGGGGTGTGGCCCCCTTTTTTATGTAATACGCACAATTTTTTGCCCTTGTGGCCTTTTTATTTAATGCTCGGTTAACGTTATTTATGCAATTTTTGTTCGTATTGCTGTACTTTACATTAGTTGTGCATGTATGACTGCCTGTCGGAGGGTGTGTCTGTTAACGGAGTTTTCTTTTTGAAAGATAGCTCGTTGTGTGTTAATTCGTCAGTGCAGAGAACTGGTCGAATAACCGGGGAAGATCCCGACGAGGTTGCAGATCTCAGGTCACGATCGAGGCCTGAGATCGCGGCGTGAACGTCCCATCGCGAGCTGGGGTTTTGCCAATCATGGTACTTGGGCGAAGGCGATGCTCGGTTGAGGACCGCTGACGAGCAGAGCTCCGACTCATTCACTTGAGCGGGATTCTACTTTGTGCGTGTGCGTCTTTTGTACCTGGACGAGCACGATGATCGTTAGATGGTCGCTTGATGCGAGGAAGCCTATAGTTACTTTAGCTATAGTATTGCTTAAGTTTCTCAGCGTTTCATGGTCGAGGGAGCGCATCCCCGTTAAGGGTTTCGAGGAAGTACGCACCATTTCCCATTTTGGCACGGACTCTGTATGGTCCTTCCCAGTTGGCTGCTAGTTTGCCTTCGTGAGAGTCCTTGTAGTTTCTTCGCAGGACAAGGCTGCCCACATCGAACTCTCGTCGTAAGACTTTGGCGTTGTGCCTGATTGCTATTTTTTGCTTAAGGGATGCTTCGCGGAGGGCTGCTCCTGTTCGGATTTCCTCGACAAGGTCGAGCTCCTCTCTTATTACTTCGTTATTAATTTCCTCGTCTAGAGGTGATTCGGTCCTCCTGGACGGCACGTGGATTTCGACGGGTAGAACAGCCTCCGTGCTATATGCTAGGCGAAAAGGTGTTTCCCCGGTGGTGGACTGGGGAGTAGTGCGGTAGGCCCATAAGACGCTGTGGAGCTCCTCGACCCAGGCTTTCTTTGTTTCATCCAGTCTTCGCTTGAGGCCACGAAGAATGACGCGGTTGGCCGCTTCTGCCTGCCCGTTGGTCTGGGGATGCTCTACAGAAGCGAAGTGTTGCTTTGTTCCGAGATGGGGTACAAAGTCTTGGAACTTCTTGTCCGTGAATTATGTTCTATTGTCCGTGACAATTGCTTGGGGAGTCCCAAAACGGGCAAGGATGTTCCGCTTGTAAAAGCGCAGAATGTTAAGTGCTGTTATCTTTGCTAAGGCTTCTGCTTCTATCCATTTTGTGAAATAGTCCACACCCACTATCAGGTATTTGTTTTGGCTGGACCCCGTCACGAAGGGTCCTAGGATGTCTAGGCCCCACCAGGCGAATGGCCACGGGGAAGTCATGCTCTTCAGTTCATTGGGTGGAGCTAGGTGCATGTCCCCGTGCCGTTGGCATTTGTCGCATTTCTTCACATGCTCCTTGGCATCGTGCTGCATGGTTGGCCAATAATACCCTGCCCGGAGGGCCTTGTGGGCAAGGGACCTTCCTCCTAGGTGCTGGGCGTTAATGCCCTCGTGGATCTCTCACAATACGCGGGGGACAACTTCCTCCTTTATGCATTTGAGCAGTGGGATGGAGAAGCCTCGTCGATAGAGCTTGTTTTCGAGGATGACGTACGAGCAAGCTCTTCGTCTGATGGTGCTGGCTTTCTTGGGGTCATCCGGAAGTTCGTCCCTGGTGAGGTAGTTGTACACGGGCGTCATCCAACAATCGTTGTCCCCAATCGCGTGCACGTGTAGGGTCGAGGATCCCTTATCGATGCTGGACCAGGGAAGTATCTCTTGGATGACTGATCTGTTTTCGCCTTTCCTCTTGGTGCTCGCTAGTTTGGACAGGACGTCTGCTCGCACGTTATGTTCGCGTGGAACGTGTCTCACTTCTACTGTTCTGAACCTCGACATTTTTCCCTTGACTAGGGTTAGGTATTCAGAGAGACTTTCGTTTTTGGTCTGATATTCTCCTAATACCTGGTGGGCTACGAGCTGGGAGTCCGTGCAGATGATGATTTCTTCAGCCCCTAGGTCTTCGGCTAGACGCAAACCGGTGAGGAAGGCTTCGTATTCGGCCTGGTTGTTCGACGTGGGAAAGGACAATGTGAGAGAAGCCTCGACTATGGTCCCTTCTTCGTTTTCTAGAATTACCCCTGCCCCGCTACCGCTCGAGCTGGAGCCTCCGTCTACATAGATGATCCATCTGTTTGCTATGTGGGACGAGGATTCTGAGAAGGTTACTTCCACTATAAAATCGGCCAAGACTTGGGCTTTAAGAGCTTTCCTGCTTTCGTACTGGATGTTGAACTCAGACAATTCCAACGACCATTTGAGCATTCTGCCCGCCATGTCTGGTCGTCCCAGCAATTGCTTGATGGGCTGATCCGTCCTTACCATGATCGTGTGGGCCAAGAAATAGTGTCTTAGTAGTCTGGCAGCGTTGACGAGGGCCAAGGCTACCTTTTCTATTTGTTGATATCGCAGCTCTGCGTCCTGCAACACTTTGCTCGTGAAGTACACTGGGTTTTGCCCGCTAGGATTCTCACGAATGAGAACGGCGCTGACGGCCTCGGCAGTGACGGCGAGGTATAAAAACAAGACTTCCTCGGCGTTTGGACGTGATAATACGGGCGGTTTTGACAGAGCTTGCTTCAGGTGACGGAGGGATGCTTCACATTCCTCTGTCCATTCAAACGCTGCCTCTTTTCGCAAGAGCTTGAAGAAAGGAAGGGCGTGTTGGGCGAACTTTGCAACGAAGCGTGACAACGAAGTAAGTACCCCGTTGAGGGATTGGATGTTCTTTTTAGACGTGGGCGTTGGGAACTCAGAGAATGTCCGACACTTGTCGGGGTTAGCTTTTATTCCTCGTTCCGTTAGGTAGAAGCCAAGGAATTTACCTGCCCGTACACCGAACGTGCACTTCTCTGGGTTAAAATGCATTTGATACTTTCTGGCTTGCTCGAAAATTTTGCGAAGATGGGCGACATGATCTAGTTCCTCGTGGGACTTGACGATCATATCGTCCATGTATACTTCGAGCATGTCGCCTATTTGTCCTTGGAAGACTTTGTTCATCATTCGTTGGTATGTAGCGCCGACGTTCTTCAGCCCGAAGGGCATTACGTTGTAGTAATAGTTACCCAATTCGGTCATGAAGGCCGTGTACATTTTATCGCTCGCGGCCATTGGGATTTGATTGTAGCCCGAGTAGGCGTCGAGGAACGATAAAAGCTTAAAACCTGCTGAGTTATCTACGAGCTTATCTATATTGGGGAGGGGGTAGGCGTCCTTCGGACAGGCCTTATTGACATCAGTATAATCAACGCACATTCTCCATTTGCCATTATTTTTTCTAACAAGTACAACATTAGAGAGCCATGTAGCGTATTTGGCCTCAGAAATAAACCTAGCTTCTAGAAGGTCTTTGACAGCTTTCTCCGCGGCTTCCGTCTTCTCCGGGGACTGTTTCCTTCTGCGCTGGGCAACGACCTTGACGGTCGGATCAATTGTAAGTTGGTGGCAAGCGACGGACGGGTCCAATCCTGGCATTTCAGCGATGCTCCACGCGAACAAGTCTGCGTTCTCCTGGAGGCATGCTTTTAGTTGTCTCCTGGCCAGGTCGAGGAGGTCTGGTCCGATCTTCACTCCCCGTTGGGGGTCTTCTCCAAACAGAACGATCTCGAAGTTGCCATCTGGGACAGGGCGTAGGAGATGACCGTTGTTGTCGGACTGGCTGCCCGAAGTTGTTGGGCCTTTGGCGTGATCTTCCTCGCTGAAACGGTTGTCCAAGTCGATAGATTCGACCTGGGGGAGCGGTTTTGGCTGCTCGGAGCTGCTGGGCAGAGGGGGACGACCAGAAGTCCTCGGTTTTGCTGAGATGGTGCTCAGTCTTTTTGATGCTGCTTCAAAGCACCGACGGGCAGCTTCGATGTCGCCGTGGAGGGTGGCAACCATCCCTTCAGAAGTGTAGTACTTTATCTAGAGATGTACGGTGGAAGACACTGCAATCAACTCTGCCAAGGTTGGCCTTCCAAAGATGCACTGGTATAGTGACGGACAATCGATTACCAGAAACTGTGCTTTAATTGCTCGGGTTGTCTTTCCTGAACCGAATGTTACGTTGAGCTCTACGTAACCCCGGTGCTTTGTTACCGTTCCGTTGAATCCCTGCAGGTCGGATCCAACGTATGGAGTAAGGTGAGAGTCATTCAGCTGCAGTGTTTCGAACAGGTGGTTGTACATTATATCAACCGAACTGCCCTGGTCCACGAGTATTCTGCGAACGTCGAAGTTCGCCATCCTTGCTCGGATAAGCAGCGGAATGCTTGAGTTTGGCGACCCGCCGAGGAGCTCCTCCTTGTAGAAGGAAATAGGAACGGATCCTTTGCGAGTGGTGTCCAGCGTAGTGACTTCATTGGAGCTCTTGCTGATCAGTTGGTCGAATCTCCTCTTGACTGAGCCGACCGTGATTTTGTTGTACCCACCACCAGAAATGACCATGGCTGACGGGAATGCCTCCCACGAGCTGTAAGCAGCGAGGTACGTGGAGACGGGCAGACTATCAGGGATGCGGAAGTCCTCTGGCCGAGTTACGGACATGGCGACCTGCACGCTGGTGTCATCCGAGGGCGGAGTCTCTTCTGCAACCTTCTTGCTCTCCTGGGTTTCTTGTCGGGGGGCGTCTTTCTTTTTCGCGAATTACTTCAGGTGGCCGTCGCGAATGAGGATCTCTATGGCATCTCTGAGGTGGATGCATTCTTCCGTCGTATGACCGTGGCTCTTGTGGAAGCGGCAATACTTGGACTTGTCTACACCCGGCCTGGCCGGCAGCTGTTTGGGGAAACGGACTCCCGCCTGTTTGAACTCTGAGTTGGCACATTCAGACAAGATTTTCTCCCTCGAGGTAGTGAGGGGGGTATAGTCATGGAACCGCCCAGGTCTCTTCTGTTCGCGTGCATCGCGAGGCCGATCGTCGCGTCTTTTATCTCCTCGACGGGATGTCGAGGGCTCTTCAGCTCTGGATGACCGGGCACCTTCTTGGTGTCGGGAGGCCCGGACAGAGTGGGTAGCAACCTTTTCCTCGTACTGTATATGCGACTGGGCTTGGTGGAGGAGGGCGTTGAGGTTCCTCAGTGGATCGAGGCCGATGGCTTTCGCGAAGTCTGAGCTAGGACGTAATCCCTGCTCGAGCAGGAATTTCTTCATCTCGTCGGTCGTTGGCACTTGGACGACCTCCTTGTTGAACCGCTCAATGTAGTCCCGAAGAGGCTCATCTCTTCCCTGTACGACAGCTCCGAGGGACGCCTCAGTCTTTGGATGGCGTCGTGATGCGGTAAAGTGACGGGAGAAAATCCTCCCGAGCTGCCTCCAGGATGTGATGGATTCCTCTGGCAGTTGTTTGTACCAGGTCATTGCTCCCTTCCGGAGCGTGGTCGGGAACAGGCGGCATTTGATGGCTCCTCGTACCCCTCTGTAGTCCAAAAGAGCATCTATGTTTTCTATGTGCTCGTCTGGGTCAGCGGTTCCATCGTACGTCCCTAGAGACGGAGGCTTCTCCAGTCCTTTAGGGAGGCGGGTGGCCAGGATCCTGCTGGACAACGGGCCACGAGGCTCGTCGTCGCTGTCCGAACTTAAAGTTGATGGTGACCGTTGTCTGCGCTCGCGGCGGCGGTCTCTGCGAGGTAAGGGTGATCGTGGCCGGTCGCGAGGTCTAACCGGTGGAGAATGCCTGCCCTGCCTCGTTCTCTTGTGTCTTGGTGGTGATTGATCCGGCGGGGAGATCTGGTCGCGCTTGCGAACGCGTTGTGGTTCAGGCTCACGCCTCGTCATACGGTCTTCCCCGCGCCTAGGTGGCGTGCTTCTTGATCTCTGGTGTTTTCTCTTGGGAGGAGAGGATCTTGGAAAAGATGCTTCCTCAAGAGCTCCTATCCTTTCTCCTTGCTGCAAGATAAGGAGGTTTGTGCGGTTGACAGCTTCCAGAAGGGCTGCAACGGCCAGGCCAGCGTTGGGAGGGCCAGGAATTGGTCGATCCCCCAACGGTAGCTGTTTGCCTCCTTGCTTGGTGGGAGGAGGAGTTGGAGACGCAGTGGCCCCGTCCCGAAGGAAACGGGGATCAGAAAGTAGTAACGAACTGCCGTCGGCGTCCATCTTGTTGACGGGAGTGAGAACCGCAGCGTCAACACCTTTCGCAGATTTCTGAGCGGTCATATGTGGGCGGATCAAAGAAAGTATGTTTTGATATTTTAGTTTCCGAGGAGGAAAGAAAGAAGGGGAAAACAAGGAGTTCCCACAGACGGCGCCACTGATCCGGAGTATTCGATCAGATCCACGTACGCTGGTCGTCAGATGGCAAGGTGCTCGGACGAATGATGGTCGTCAGGCGTGCAGAGTGTTCGAAATGTTGGTGAGGAAAAAAAGGGGTGTACTTGCAAGGCACTCCGACGCTTAAGTAAGAAAGGGTCGGAGAAAAGGGGCAAGTACAAAGTGTATTCTTAGGGTGAAAAATGTGATACTTGACCCTCTCAAGCGAGAGGGTTTATATAGAGCCCCCAGCGCGTGGCCAACGGTCCTATTTTCGGGGCGAAATAACCGTTTTCCCCAAAGAATAGGTAACTGCCCAAACTAGCCGTTATGTCGGGCAGGGTGCCAGAAACTAGCCGTTATGTCGGGCATAAACGCAGTTTCGGGCACCTGTCCTTTGCTGTTCGGGCAGCGAGGAAGCCGTGCGTAACGGGCGTAAAAGCCGGGGAGGAACGTTCCTTGCCCGGTTGGAGGGACAGAAATGTCATTTTTGCCCCTCTGTGGATTGGGCTTAGGCAATTTGGGCCGCTCTGGAGCAGAGGCGGATTGGGCCAATTCTGGCCATTGGTCCAGTCCAGAATAGTACCAGATTTTGCAGAGGATATGAAAAATGGCCTATCAGATTTCTTTACTAATGTCGTTTGTTAATCTTCATGATGTGTTTCATGTGTTTCAGTTGAGGAGATACATTCTGAATCTGTCTCATGTGATCCAAGTGGATGATGTGCAGGTGAGAGATAACCTGATTGTTGAGGCATCACCCTTGCAAATAGAGGATCGAGAAATGAAGCAATTGCGTGGCTTGGGAGCTTAAGATCCAGATGAGGAAGTCATATCTGAATCTGTTTACGTAAGGTAATTTTCGAGGGCGAAAATTCTTTAAGTGGGTGGGGGGAGTTATAACACCCCAATGTTAGATTTATTGAATTATTATTTGATTGTTATGATGTTTGTGTATTTAATTAATTATTGGGTAGATTTTAATTAAATAAATATGGGTGATAGGGGTGTGTAACCTTGACGTGGGAGTGTGGAAAGTGATTCGAGGTTGGTATATTTGATTAAATTGTTATAGTTTATTTTAAATAATTAAAATAATAGTATTTTTAGATTTAATAGAAACTAGAAGGTTTGTGCCAATAATGAGAATTATGAGAAGTGGAAGAGAGGAAGGAGCATGAGGGATAAGAGTTTGGGGTCAGAATTATAATTATTAGAAGAATACCCTAATAATATAAATTAAGGGCCTAACATAGTTTAGAGAGTTTGGCTATCAGTACGTAGAAATAGGATTGGAAAAGAGAGAAATAGGCTAGAGGCAAAGGGAGAACTTGGAGCTTTGGATGAAATGAGAGCATTTAAACCAGTTCATATTTAGATTGCTTGCTATAAATTAAGGTAAGGGGGAGAATAAATTCAATAATGGGTATATGCTTAAGAGGTATAGTTGAGGAGTCATTAACCTCTTATAAGTTTGTATAATTAGGCATATTTGGTTGTGTTTGTATGTGAATATAAAATTTGATAATCAATTGGTGTTGTAGTATGTTTTTCATGATGAAATTCGTGTACATGTGTGTATGAGATTTTCTATTTTGATGTGTTAATACTTTTTCACCATTGTTGGGTTTTGATGGTTTTGGGATCATGGTAAAAGTGGGGAATAATTGATGATTATGCTTGCTAATTGATATATATATATATATATATATATATATATATATATATATATATATATATATATATATATATATATATATATATATATATATATATAGGTTGTGTGATGTTGATATGTTGATTCTCTGTTATTTTTTGATGGATTTGTGTACCTAAAATGGAAAATCAGAGTTCTGATGTGAACTTCGTAGCAAAGAACGTAATTCTGCATTCTATAGGTCGATGGCGGGCGTCATCGTCATGACGGGCACCATGGTCTTGACGGGTAACTCGTCATGAAGACCAAGCTCAATTTTGGAGCCGATCGTCACGCAGGTGACATGTTTGTGTTGTGATGTCTATGTCGGGTGCCATGCTCGTGACAGGTAACCCGCCATGAGCCTTAATTGGGCGTAAATACTTGTTTTGATGATATTAAGATGTAAATTTCAATTTTTCGACTTTTGTTGGCTGTTTGGCTACTATTAGCCATTGTTTGATCTTAATTTGATGTGTGTCGACAATTAAATACATTTGAATCAAAATTACAAATAATCAATGAATGATGGAAGTGTTTTGAATGTGGATGAATATGTTGTGTTGAACAGTTATAAGTTGTGATAAGCATATGCTGCTGTATGAGCATGATAAATGATGTTGATTATGATGTTGTTGTGTTAGTGGATAATAGTTCGAGTAGGGGGAGCTATTATCGTTGGGTCAATGTATGCTTTGTTTTATGTCGGGAGGGGACTTTAAACATTATGTTGTAGTTGCATTGACATGTTGTGACATACATACATTATGTCGTTGTTAATGATGAAAGAGGAAAGTTGCAATCCGAGCAGGGTGGATTGGTGACTTGACCCAAATCCGAGCAGGACAGATTCGGGGTTCAAGCACGGTGAACCTGGTTCGTAAGTGAACCAATTGATGATGATACGGTACCACATGCATATGAGTCTAGTTGGAGTTGAAAGTCTCATTGCATAATTAAATGATGAATATGTGATTGTTGTGTATGTGATGGTTTAGGTGTGAGAATGATGTTGTTGTATGTGTAGATGATTGAATTATACCTTGCAGTTTATATCGTTAATTTATTGATGTGAATTCTCACCCCCTTTGCTTTGACATTGTCCACCATAGGCATCTTGCAGATAATTAGGATTATAAGTTGTTGTTGTAAGTGGGAGATAGCTTTGGAAGTTAATTCCATATAGTTTCGTTGTTTATTTAGTAGAAATGCTCTGATCATGTAACATTAGGGCTGAGACGCTTGTTTTACTTGTTGAATTCAAATTAATGTTTTGAGGAGTTTTTATGACGTTATTTTTTAGTTGAAAACAAACATGATTTTGTCGAGTACTTTAATTTGATTTCCACTGCTATTTAAATAAAGTTGGGGTGTTTTGAAGTTGGTAACACTTTAATCAGTGTATAATGCTTGTTATATAAGTTTTGGGGTTAGGGTGTTACAACCAACACGTTTCCTACTATGCTCATAATTAATTCAACGTACAAGACCAACAAGTACAAACTTTCATTATTGGAGATGGTTGGTGTTACCTCTACTGAGAAAACCTATTATGTCGAGTTTGCATTTCTAGAGAGCGAAAAAAAGGAGAATGTTACTTGGGCCTTAAAGGTGTGCCGAGAAATGTTAAAGAACCAAGAAAAGATGCCTAAAGTGATTGTTACCGATCATGATACGACGTTGATGAATTTGGTTGTAAAGGTATTTCCTACTTCTTATGCATTGCTTTGTAGGTATCACATAACAAAGAATGCGAGAGTCGTGTTAAACCCGCGGTAGGGATGAAACAAAGAATGACGCACTATGAACAAATTATATCTTGCGAATGAAGTGACATCTTCCTATAATTTGAAACTCATCACGGTGAATTATACTAATCTATTATCAATGGATTCGCACGAAGGCCTCCAAACTGGGAATTGGTGTGGTAATTGGAAGGTTTGATAATGGTTTAGATAGAAAATGTGCTTTTGTGACAATGTCGTGCGAAAGAAGCAGAAAATATATACCTCATCTCTAGAATTTTAAACGAGACCACATTGGTTCAAGAAAATGTGAGTGTCCCTTTAAGTTGTGTGGTTATATGTTAGCAAATAATAAATGGAGATTTAATGTCATATGTGGTTTACATAACCATGACTTGTGTGAAAAGTTAGTCGGTCATCCAATTGTGTGTCGCCTCATACGTGAAGAGAACAAATTTGTTGCTGACATGACATTGAATTTGGTTCAATCGAAAAATATACTTGCAACTTTGAAACGTAAAAGACCCGAAAATATCTTAAATATCAAGCAAGTGTACAATATTCGGTACCAAACAAATAAGGGACTGAGGGGGGGATAGAATTGAAATGCAACAACTCTTAAAACGTTTGGATGATAACAATTATGTGTCTACGTACCGAACGTGCGAAGGTAGAGTTATCGTTAGATATATATTTTGGACTCATCCTGTTTCCATCAAGTTGTTCAACATGTTTTCTACCATGCTCATAATTAATTCAACGTATAAGACCAACAAATACAAACTTCTATTATTGGAGATGGTTGGTGTTACCTCTAATGAGAAAACCTATTATGTCGGGTTTGCATTTCTAGAGAGCAAAAAAAAAAAGGAGAACATTACTTGAGCCCTAGAGCTGTGCCGTGAAATGTTGAAGAACCAAAAAGAGATGCCTAAAGTGATTGTTACTGACCGCGATACAACGTTGATAAATTCGGTTGCAAATGTATTTTCTACTTCTTATGCATTGTTTTATAGGTATCACATAATAAAGAATGTGAAAAATTGGGTAAAATCTGTCGTAGGGACGAACAAAGAATGACGCGCTATGAACAAACCGTGTTTTGCGAATGAAGTCATAATTTTTTACTTATTTTTTTCACTGTACCAAACAAAAATTATTTAAATTCTGATTATATACTAATTATTTGAAATCTAAATTACAATTATGTTTGATCTTTAAAATTTACAAGATATCTTAATATAAAAATTCTCTTTTAAAATTGTAATCCAATAAACTCTAGAAAGAAAATAAAAAGTTGGAGAACACTAAACACCATTCCCATTCCTTCCTTTCTCCCCTCTGTCACAGTCGCCGTCACTCCATCGACCCCATTCCCAGCGCCGTTACAATGCAAGCCATCAACCGTTTCATCTCCGTCACACGGAGACTCACCGCCGAACAAAATCGCCTCCATTTCGCACCTTCGAGAACATTCTCAACCACAACTCCCGGAGGAGGATCCCTCGACGACGCGAATTGGGAAACACCTTCCACATGGTCAACAGGCCTAACAAAGGACCACTTCAACGGCGAAGCGAATCCTCAAACAACTCTTTCGGATCTCCAAGAGATGGAAGACAAGCTTCAGGAATTGGAAGAAGAGAATCGGAAGAGCAAATCTTATGTTGATAGTTGGAAGAAACGAATGGCGGATACGTGTGTGTTGTTGAAACAGGTTCGTGAACCTGGTGCCCGAGGATCGTATTTGAAGGATAGTGAGAAAGCTGAAATGTATCGTTTGCACAAAAAGGATCCTGAGGTTTATACTGTTGAGAAGCTTGCTAAGGATTATAGGATTATGAGACAGAGAGTTCATGCCATTCTTTGGCTTAAGCAGCTTGAAGAAGAAGAAGAGAAGAAGCTAGGTCACCGTCTTGATGATTCCGTTGAGCTCTTGCTCGACACTTTTCCTGAGTCAGTACTTTTTCTATGTTCAGTTGAATGTAGGGTTTAGGGTTTATGGTTTAGTTTTTGTTAAGGGAAAATTGATCGTTCATATATTCAGTATAATTTAGGGTTTAGGGTTTATGGTTTAGTTTTTGTTAAGGGAAAATTGATCGTTAATATATTCAGTATAATTTAGGGTTTGTTATTTAGTGAAAATTGATGGTTCATATGTTTAGGGTTTATTTATTGTTTTTATTCTTTTGTTGTTGCAGATTTTTTATTTCCCATGATAGGGAGTTCCATGTAGCGTCTCTTCCTTATAAACCCGACTTCAAGGTGATGCCTGAGGGGTGGGATGGCATTACTAAAGATTTGGATGAAGTTCATTATGAAATCTCCAAAAAGGAGGATGATATGCTTTATCGAGATTTTGTTGAAAAGATGAACTTCAACAAGAAGAAAGTGAGTTCTCTTTGGCTGCTATTCTATGTTTTGTCAATGAAAAGCTTACCTTGTTATATTGAAGTAGATAGATACATGTCTCGTGTGCCTTATTTTTGCCTTACTCTGTTGCTGTAGAGTAGTACAAGTATTTGATATCTTCATTCATTGTAGAGATTTAGTATGTATGGGATAGTTTGGCATGACATATTGATTATTTGTTTGTTGTCTGTAGAGTATAGATGATATCCCAATTTGATGTAGAACAAAGTGCATATATAAGTCTCTGCTGAGAAATAGAAAATATTTTAGGTAAGAAACCAGGAAAGAAAAAGATTCTTCTTGATAATTAAGGTTTTGGGTGTGATATTCAAAACAAAGGACCCTCTTAAGCCTTGAGCTTTTATAGTTGCAACTCTAACCTTTCAGATTATGTGATCTTTGTTAGTGCTTCAGCAGGGCTTGAATCAGTTACTAACAGAAATAAGAGGTGGTGTCTGTTAATGTTAGGATTACACAATAAGAGGGCAAAAATAGTGTGAACTATTGAGTCTTTAGATATTGAGAGTGGAATTTGGAAGGAAAAGTCCAGGTCTTCTGAATACCGAAAATGTAGAGCAGATATACATTTTAATCGTTACATTTTTGAACTTGTATCAAATTGATGCTGATCAGGGGGCATTCTTTTTGTAAAATAGATTGTTGTTTAGCATGTATTCTAATGAACCAGTGTCCGACAACTGATATTAGGGCTCCTGATCTATTCAGGCTACAATAATAAATACAATGTAAGTTAACAAGTGAATGGAATAGTACAAATTACAAATTATAATACAAGCAACTTATGTGGCTGAGCTGAAGTATATGGTGATTAGAAGGAATGGAGTTTGCCTTTCTGTTTCTATGTGAAAGTTATAAGGTGTTAATTCTGAGACTAAGGGCCTGTTTGGGAATTTGAAGGGAAAGGAAGGGGATGGCTTTCAAAAAAGGAAAGGATTGAGTGGAAAGAATTGAAAGATTTTGGCTGGGAGGATTTTGGAGGGATTGTTTTTATTCATAACACCAAAAATCCTCTAATTTGGAGGAACTCAAAATATGTATTGAAGGAGGGTTTTGGAGGGCTTGCATAAATTTTCCAAATATATTTATGTTGTTATAGTATTCTGAAAATTAAAAATATAGTATAATGATGATAAACACTTTTTTTTATCATTCTATACAAAATCATTCCTTAAAAAAATGTCAAGTATTTTCCTATATTTAAAAAAAAAAATTGTTTTCGGAAGCCTTTCCATCCCCTCCAAACTCCCAAACAAAGCCTAAGCGGGGTTTAATCATATGGATACAAAAATGTATTCAAATAGAATGCTATAGTATAGACTATGTTCCAGCCTATTGCATCTACTTGTTTTATTTATGATAGGACATTATATTGTCGTTTGATCCATGTAGCTAACCCGGCATTGTGGGATAAGGCTTGTTCATTCTTGGTGTGGTACATCTACTTTTTACGACTAGGGATGGTCACATAACTGAAAAAACTGAACTGCTCTGAGAACCTAACTGAACTCCGCTCTGAAAACCAAAATGTTAGCATTATTCTACAAACTAAACTGCTGCTTAAAACATGATCAGCAAGCTGAACAGTGCTACAAAATTGTTCGGTGAATATAATTAACTCAATTGCTGTTGATTGGATCTCCTCTTAGCATTTCGGTCTCTCTTTGCTATCCATACAATGCAGTTATAGCTCCTCAAAGTTCCTCACCCACCAAAATACCAGTACACTCAGAATGGGACATTAATAGGTAGACATGATGATGACAATGAAAAACATTTTTTACGAAAAGTTTGGCTAATGGAAAAATGTTTTTACTTTTGAATTTCTTTTCAGTCAATTTTATATTTTAAATTCATTTATATTGTTTTAGAGTAGGAAAAAAATCCATAATAAAAATATTTATGTTATAGATATTTATTTTAAAAAGTTATTTAAACTCGCATGCAAACATTTTTTTTACAAATTGTATTTCAGTATTTTTTTGTAAGCATTCATTTAAAATGCGGATGTGATTAAGCTAAATGAGCAATGATTCAGTTTAATACAGTGTTGTTAAATAGCGACTACTATACGCTATTGCATAGGAAAATTTGAACAAATTGCTATTGTCCCACAATACGCTATTTAGTATTAAATGTTGTTAAATTGCAAGTTGCAACTACATCTGCACTATAGCAATGTTGTGCCGCAAAATTTGACCAAATTGGTATTTTCCACTATCCACACTCAACAAAACTTCCATAGATCTGTTTTTCAGTTCAGTTAGTTTAGTGCAGTTTTCTGTTAGAACTCAACCATGAACACCCCCACCCCTATTTATGATAACTAATTTGCAGAGAAGATATGTTGCAACTTCAGCACGGATGGCAGTAACAGCAGATATGTGACTATAGCTTAAATATTCTTCAGAAGAAGGAAACTGTGAATACCACAGTTTTAATATCCCACAAAGCTATGAAAAACCCGACTGGTAGGAAACAATGCAGGGACTAATTCCCGTAAAGAACACTTGAAACCTTCATAAATTCTTCAGTTAGTAGATGCTGCTGTTTAATGGGTGGTCCTGTTAAGCCCATCAGCAATAGTACAGCTTAAATATTCTATCCGAACTATTTAATGGTGCTGTTTTCAAAAGATTAAAATGTCATGTTGAGAAAGAAACTGATTCATTTATTAGATGCTGACAAACTAATCAAGTCAGAGTTTATGTCACACTACCCTAATTTTTGTGACATGCATAAAATATATAATTGGAATTGAAAGTTACTTAAGTATGTTAACACAAGAATAGAACTATTGTGTGAATATGGTTTGCTGTATGCTGTCAAAAGAGAAAAGTCCTAACTTCATATTAAGTTAGAAGGAAATGACTTCTAATATGCACATACTACTAACCAAGCCCGTTTAGGAATCCTTGTGACTTTAAACAAGACACTAGAACTCTTAACTTCATAAGCTTGGCCTGCAATATTACCCGGAACCAGAACTTATTTAAACGATTATAAATATTTGGAAAGTCAAAGATAACCCGCTTCTAAACTCTTTCTATTGCTCCTGCACAGACTGATGTTATTCACAGCTGATGCTGACTACTACTCAGTTAGCATATATAGTCAATGTAATTTGAATTTGATCAATATATCTTATGAAGATCTGGATGTCTAGATATTATAGGGCAAAGCTTGGGCATAAAATTTGTATGGTTGTACGTATATTAAGAGACATAGTTTAGGTCTATAACTACTTGGATGCACAATTTTCCCATTTGTGATTTCTTCTGAGTAAATTATATAGTATATTGAAAGGGAAAACTATAGAGCGGAAGAGTGATGAGTGATGACATGGATGGTTGATTTATTGAATAATGGCATGTTCTGGTGATGCTGTATTGAACGAACTTTTAGAACATCTAGATTGTTTGATGGACCATTAATAATGAATGTAGAAAGTTTGTCTGAAGTCTAATGTGATTTGAAATTGGTGGAAGTTTTGGTGAGAAATGCAAATCAAATGGTAGGTTAAAAATTGGTTTCCTGCAAATTGTTGTATATCATTTTGGTTGATCCACATTTCAACTAACCTCCTTAGTAAGATAAAACCTGGCCGCTAGTATATGATATCCTTTTCAACTGTTTGATCAAAATATTTTTCTATGAAAAAAAATATTTCAAAATATAGTTTTGGCCTTTATTATTACCAAATTTTCACGTTCGTTGATCAATGCACATTTAATAAGTACGCCACTGTGCAGCTCCCCTAACATCCATGTTCTGTCTATTCTATGATCTATGTGCTGCTAGTCAGCTTTTTTGTTGTTGGAACACACTGAATAATGTGGTTGTGATCATTGTACAGATGACTGGAGAGGTGAAATGCCACAAATATAGTCGACGGCGCCCTGAAAATGGATGGACTTTTACTGTGGAAAAAATGGGAGCCCGGGGGAAGCGAGGAGGTGGCGGGGGCTGGAAATTTGCTAGCATGCCTGATGGATCAACTCGACCACTGAATGAGATTGAGAAAATGTATGTGAAGCGAGAGACTCCACGCCCACGACGCAGAATCCTTCCCTGATTACATTTTTATATGTTTTGACTAACTGTTAAAATTAGAATTTTTAGTCCAATGCATCAAATGGTTTGAGATATGCAAATGTATTTTTGTATTGTTATTTATCCTTTTTTTAATGGGGATTAGTTATTTAATTAACCCTCATCATATTGCTCAATTTATGCACAATGATGTCAATAAGTAAGATCCTCTTTGTTGTCAAGAAAAAAATAAATTAACTACCACTAGTTTTAAGTTTTAACGCATACTTCGTGCTCAAATGTTACGTTTGCATTCAATTTATTGGAGAAGTGTGTTATCGGCCCTTGTGAAGAGATGATATTATGGAAAAGTGCAACTCTGGATGAGATTATCTTTTAGAGATTTTTTTAATGTATCTTATATATTTCTTTGTTATCACGCAAAATTATTAAAATGTCTTGGAGATGTATTTTCGGACGCATCTATTTTAGAATAAACGTTGAATATTTCAGAGATGCATCTTTGAAATAATGTTAAACATTCAATTTAACCAATTCAGAAGTCATTTATATTTAATTGTATCGGAGATGCATCTATGTGAATATTTTGAAGATATATTTCTGAAATGTATCAGAACAGGTATTTTGTACTATAAGTTGTTTATCTGTGTTCAGATGAAGTATAACACATGGTAGAAAATGCAAAAATTAGGCGTACAAAACAATAAGAGACTAATACGGCTGTCGAAAATAAAATAGCAATATATATAGAAAATGTCGTACAATCGAGATTCAAAATGTAGTAAGATCGTCAAAATAAAGTACATAGTATAATACTACAACAAAATAATAAGAGATTACTACTGTATGTTGGAATTCAACCATGATCTATGGTGAATTCTTCTCAAGATTGTTATGTAATGACAATAAACAAAAACAAGACATGTTTAAAGAAGATGAGTATGAACTGCAGAGTAACTCTCTGCACACAACTGTGGAATTGTATTATAATCTTTCTAAATCAAATCTGATATTTCTAAATCAAATCTGATCTTTCTAAATCAAATATAATCTTTCTAAAACAATGAATTACATATTTAACACACCACCTAATTCATTGTGTCTAAACTATCTACATTCATCATAGACCTTAGCTTATTGAACACTTCGACTGACACTTCCTTCGTCATGATGTCTGCAATCTGATTCTCAGTTCTGCAGTGTTCCAAGTTCATCTTCCCTTCTGCTATTTGTTCTCGAAGATAATGGAACCTCATTTCGATGTGCTTGCTTCGATCGTGTGCTATTGGATTCTTCTCCAAGTTGATAGCTGACATGTTGTCGATCTTCATGGTAATTGCTCCATGACTCTTCGTTGTGATCTCTTCGACCAGGTTCACCATCCAGGTTGCTTGACATGCACAAAGAGAAACATCTATATATTCTGCTTCGCATGATGACAATGCCACTACTGGCTCCTTTCTCGAGCTCCAAGCAACTGGTGCACCACCTAACATAAACACATAGACAACTGTGGATTTTCTATCCTCAGCATCACTACACCAACTTGAGTCAGTGTATCCCACTAGTTTGCATTCTTTTCATTCATCAGCTGCAGGAAACAAAATACCGTAGTCGAGAGTTCCTTTCAGATACCTCAATATCCTCTTCGTTGCTGCTAGGTATGATACCTTTGGCTTTTGCATGAATCTACTTACCATACCCATACTGTATGCTAAGTCAGGCCTTGTGTGACAAAGGTATCTAAGTGACCCAATAAGTCTTCTATATTGGGTTGGGTCGACATCATCTTCATCTGAATCCTTCGACAGTTGCAATCTGGTCTCAGTTGGAGTCGAAGTTGGGTTGCAATCTTGCATCTCAAATCTCTTGAGTATTTCGCCTGCATATCTTCTTTGGTGCATCATCAAACCTCTATTACTCTTGTAGAATTCGATGCCAAGGAAATATGAAAGATTCCCCGAGTTTGACATTTGAAACTTCTCACTTAGGTCATGTTTGAAATCTTCGATCTTCTTTTTGCAACTTCCTGCTATCAGCAAGTCATCGACATAGAGACATAGTATAAGCAATTCACTATTGCTTCTCCTTACATATACTCCATGCTCAGTCGTGCACTTCACAAATTCCTTCTCCCTTAGAAAGCTGTCGATCTTCTTATTCCAAGCTCTTGGAGCTTGCTTAAGTCCATACAGGGCTTTATGCAGCCTATACACCTTTATTTCTTCGCCTTGTTTCACAAACCCAGCAGGTTGTGCAACATAAATTTCTCCGTCTAAGGGGACATTCAGGAATGCACATTTCACATCCATCTAACATGTGTGCCAGTTATTCATGTTTGCTAGACCAGCAACCAACCTGATTGTTTTGGTCCTAGCAACAGGTGCAAAAACTTCGTCGAAGTCGATTCCTTCCTTCTAAAGGAATCCTTTCGTCACAAGTCTCGCCTTGTGTCGAGTTACTTCTCCTTTAGGATTCACCTTCACCTTGTAAATCCACTTCACATCAATTGCCTTCTTGCCTTGAGGCAATTCGACAAGTGACCAGGTGCTGTTGACTTCGATGGAGTCTAACTCCTCGTTCATTGCTTTCACCCACTTCGAATCTTTCAATGCCTCAGCTGCATTGACTGGTTTGACATCTGCATAGAAAGCATAGTGTACCAACTCACATTCTTCATCAACCACATCATCTGATGTAATCACACATTCTTGCAACCTTGCAGGAATGTGTCTTGTTCGTCGAGGTCTGCTTCATCTCTGACTTGTTCCTGTCAGACTTCTCTTTCGAATTCAATGACTGGTTCTTCATAAGAGATTCTCACTGAATCCTTCTTGACATTCTCACTTCAATCCAATTCCTTAAGCTCATCTATGATCACGTCCCTGCTGATCACTACCTACTTAATCACTGGGTCGAACAACTCGTAACCTCCAGTCGAATGATATCCTATCAAGATCATCTGATTCGACTTGTCATCAAGCTTCCTTCTCAACTGATTTGGCACATGTCTATGTGCTATAGATCCAAACCCCTTCAAGTGACTGAGGCTAGGCTTGACACCAGACCAACATTCTTCTGGTGTGATTCCTTCAAGCTTCTTCGTCGGACGTCTATTTAATATGTATGTTGCTGTCGACACCGCTTCTCCCCATAATTATTTTGGTAGATGCTTTCCATTCAACATACTTCTCACCATGTTCATGATGGTTTTGTTCTTTCTTTCTGCAATTCCATTTTGCTGTGGCGTGTAGGATGGCACCACCTCATGCACAATCCCTTCTTTTTCACATAATGCATCGAACTCTTTCGACACGTACTCTCCATCACCATCAGTCCTCAGAATTTTCAGCTTTCGGCCACTCTATCTTTCGACCATAGATTTGAATCTGGCAAATACCTCAATCACATCACTTTTCTTCTTGATGAGGTAAGTCCACAACTTTCGATTATAATCATCTATGAACGTGACAAAGTATCTGTTGCCTGTAATCGGATCCACCAGGATTGGACCACATACATCAGAGTATATGACTTCCAGAATTGCCTTCGACTTCCTTCCTGCATCCTTGCTGAAGCTATTCTTGTGTTGTTTCGATTGAACACACTCTTCATAGACTTCATTTGGAATGCCAATTTCAGGTGATCCTGAAGCCATATTTCTTCTCTTTAGCTCTCTGATGTCATTGAAGTTGAGATGGCCTAGTCGAAAATGCCATAACCAGTCTTCTCTACTGCCTACAGTTGCTGGGCACTTGTGCTCCATCACATTGAGTTCAATCTTGAAGGTCCTATTCTGAGACATTAGAGCCTTCAAGATCAACCTACCACCTGCGTCTAGAACTCTCATCATCTTGTCTTCGACAACTACCTTGTAGTTCTTTTCGACTAGCTTTCCTATACTGAGCAGGTTACTTTTCATGCCTGGTATGTATAACACATTGGAAATTATTCATTTCTTGCCATCCTTCCTCACGATCTGAACATCACCAACACCTTCAGCTGCTAAAGTGTTGTCATTTGTAAACTTCACCATGTTTTTCGACGAGGGCTTCATATTGACAAACCAATCTTTCTTTCCAGTCATGTGTGATGAGCATCCTGAGTCCAAGTACCATTGGTCCTGGAATCTCTCTTCGTCTTATGTTGTGACCATCAGCAACATCTCTTCTTCTTCATGTTTTGCCAACTTTGCATCAGTTTCTTGATTCTTCTTCTTTTCTGGACAATCACTAAAATAGTGACCATACTTCTGACAATTGAAACACTGAATGTGACTTTTATCAGACTTTCGACCACCACCCCTTCTTCTACCTGCAGCACCACTTCTTTGGTTGCCTTGGTTCCAGGGTTTTCTCTGATTTGACTAGTTTCCTTCATGTTGATTTCGACCAGCCGAATTGGTGTAGCCTCCTATACCTTTGTTGCCATTCCAGCTTCCTTTGCCTTTCCTTTCTTTTTTTGACTGCGCCTGTAAAGTCATATCACTCTTCGACTTTCCTGCAGCTCTTTCATCCATCCTTTGTTCATGAGACTCAAGCGTCTCTTAAAGCTCTTCCTTCATCAATACTGACAAGTCTTTTGACTCTTCTATGGCTACTACCATGTGGTCGAATTTTGGAGCCAATGTCCTCAAGATATTTGACACAACTGATCTTGATGTCAACACTTCTCCACATACCTTGATTTGATTCAGCAGATTTATAACTCTGGTGAAGAAGTCTGTTATACTTTCATTGTCTTCCATCTGAAGCAATTCATAAGTCCTTTTGTGAGTTTGAAACCTCGCATCTTTCACCTTTTCTGCGCCTCCAAACGATTTTTCAAGAATCTCCCAAGCTTCTTTTGCTGATTATACATCACTAACCTTTTCAAAGTTATCTGGATCAACACATTGATGGATTATAAAGTGAAATTTATAATCTTTCTTCTTCAATTCTTTATATGCTGCTTTCTCCTAATCTGTCGCAGTTTCTGCAAGCCGTGATAATCCCTCCTTCACAAGATCCCAAAGATCTTGGTAACAGAAAACCACTTTAATCTACTTGCACCAATTCTCATAATTATCTTTCTTGAGAATTGGAAGATTTGCTGGAAAGTAACCGTTCGGGTGAGTCATCGCCATCACAGTTGTTCTTCTCTTGAATCAAGACCGGATCTCTAGATACCAGATGTTGGAATTCAACCACGATCTATGGTGAATTCTTCTCAATTTTGATCTTAAGATTGTTATGTAATGACAATGAACAAAAACAAGAACACGTTTAAAGAAGATGAGTATGAACTGCAAAGTAACTCTCTGCCCACAACTGTGGAATTTTATTATCACTTTGCAAATGCAAAACTGTGATTATCAAACTTGATGATTACAATGATAATGGTTCCTCCCTATTTTTAGATTGAGGTTAACTTACATCTCAAGCTAAAGCCCAAACTATAAAAGCCCAAAAATATCTAATCTAATCTGATCTTTCTAAATCAAATATGATTTTTCTAAATCAAATCTAATCTTTCTAAAACAATGAATTACATATTTAACATTGTGTGTGTCTGACAACCTCTCCTCTACCTTCTCGGCCTGCTCTACCTCATCGGTCATCAATCCCCCTGTCATCCGGCGATGTCTCCGGTACAACAATGCCTCCTGTGTCTCCACCATGATGGCATCTAGACTCACCTGACACTAGGCTCATCAGGGAAGATACTATCGTAAATGCCTGCCCGCTCAATCTCCATTATGCGATGACACCTAGGCAAGAAATCATCGGTATGATTTAGGTGAGCTTGCTCCTCCTTTAGTATCTCTTGATGAGTTGGTCTCGGCGGATCTCCTGGAGCAACATGCACCATGTGCGAATGTGTCACCCTGAAGAACCATTTGATGTACCCTTCGACGTAGCTCTAGTCGCTCTCAGCTATGGTATCTCGTGCCTCCTCTAGTACGAGATAACTCTCAAAATCATCAAACATCTCCTCTATCTGTCTACGTGTCAAGGCAGGAGGAGCAGATACAACAAGGTGTCTGAGAATGGTCTGAATGGTCGCATTTGATGGTGATCAACGTAGCTGTTGAAGTGCATGTCCTCAGTAACCAAATAATCAAGATAGACTCTGAAAGACTCGACCGCCTGGTTCCATCTCTGCGAGATAAAAGCAGTAGCACGCGACATATCCTCGGTGTACTCAGGCACACTCGCCCAGCCAACGATGCGCGGGAAGTGTTGGAGGATCCAAGCTTGAAATAAAAAAGTTTGGAACACATGTATCATTGGCAATGGTTTTGCAAATATGAAATGAAAATGACAAAAATTACTCAAGGATCAAGAATTATTATCACTAGTAATGTCACACTGCCTGTGACCTACTTCGCCTTCCACATACAACCCTCTCTCAACTTCGAATACAGATAGACCAGGCAAGTCGCCCCTCAGTTGTACTCATGGATTCGCTGTAGATCCAAGAAGTATCGTAGGTACACAACGTCTATATAAGTGGCACTCTTGCCCCAAAAATCGAAGTGTCAACCAAAAAAGGAAGAATGATCTTAATGCATACGTCCTGTGGACCGCCACTTGCTCATCATCACCATGAGCATGTTGTTTCTTCTGGATCTGATCTGTATAGAGCGTCCTCAGAACTCAAATCTAGCATGAGCACCCCTGGTCCTATATGTAACACCCTAAACCCCCGCGACAATTAATAACAAAATATCAGAGTAATAATAACACACATAGATTTAGGATGCTACTTTCAACTATTCAACTTCTCATGCATACTAAAAGTAATACATCAACATCGAAATTAAAACATAGTATTTAAACATTTCTACAGCAGCGGAAATTTGAAACATGTTCAACCACACATAACATCATCAAATAAAAGAGTAATAAAACATAACAAAGTAAAGGACTCTAAGCGTTCCGACAACCCGGTGTTACAATCAGAGCAGACGCGACTCGATGACATAAAAGAGAAGACCTCGTCTTCGCTAACTCCACCTCCAAACTACTCCTGCTTATCTGCACGTTACCCACGTGGAGGTAACATTCAAACAGAAGGGGTGAGATTCTCTAAATCACATAAGAAAAGCATAATATAGGTATGAAAGAACATAATTCTTATACGGCTCATCCTAAAAACACAACATTCGAACAAATACGACAACATCAACATAAATACAAATGTCTATACAGGCATATAATTTTATGCATCACAACACGACACAATGCAATGCAATGAGACCCACGACTCGACTCAATGCATGTGGTACCAATTCGATCCCTGTTTCATGATCATAATTCCCGTCAGAATTTCCATAGTAGTCGCTCACACCCCACATGGGCACACGACATCCGTGATCGCTCACACCCCACATGGGCACATGATCACTAGTAATCGCGCACACCCTACATGGGCACACGATTACCTCAACAACAAAAACAACACCAACACGATTCTATTTCAAAGAATCCGGATAAGACGCTCACACCCCACATGGGCACACGGCTTATCACACAACTTATGCAACATGTTATGCACTCAACCACGACATCATACCACATCATAAGCAACAACTATTGCATTTACAAGTTATGCCACAACACAACATGCCATAACTAATCAACAACATCATCATACAACATCATAAGCAACAACCATTATATTTACATGGTATGCCACAATAACTCAACAACAACATCATGCAACATCATAAGCAACAACTATTGCACTCAACAACAACATACAACAACGACGTAAGGCATAAACATGCAAACATTGCAATCCACAACAACGACAGACATTCGCACAACCGAATTCCACATTTCACGGTTCAACACGTAGAAACATACACGGAAACACATACAATGCGTCGAATAGTTGGAATACTGTCATTCAAAATAATTTTAACATAAAGTACATAAAACCAGCTTTCCAACGATTCGAACGACGCCTCAAACGGACTTACAGATCAAAAGTTATGATCGAAACCGTATTTGGACCCAAAGCTTCCTGGCTGCGACGGGGCATCACGGCGCTCGCCGTAAGCCTAAAGGCGCTCGCCATTGACCTGCAGAATGCAGACTTCTGCATTTTTCAGCGTTAGAGGCCTTTCGGACCTCCGATTTCGATTCCGTAAAAACCCCTAAACTCAGAATTCAAAATCCTACCTCATACCACAATTATAAACAACCTAAAACACATATTTGTAGATCCTTCCATCATTCATACATCATAAAATCATCAATCTTTCATGTTTATGTGCCAACCCTTAAAACCCAACAATGGAGGAAAGCATATCAACAATCAAAACATAATTATCATACTCATGGTAAACGAAATTCACCATATCACATCATCAATTCTCATCAATTAGAACACATTCTAACACCACAAACATAACTCAAGCATGCAATTCACACAATTCGAGCATTTTTATTATCGCCGACACGTAGCTCCAACTTCTCACCGGAAACACCAAACAATCAACAAACACATGGGTAAAAACATAACAAATTATCTACTCTCATACAAATATTATGCAACCCTTAGAGATTAAAGAACCCCACCCTTACCTTAGATGAAGATTCCTCCGATGTCTTTAGGCCTTAACTCTACTTCTCCCTTTTCCTCAGAGCGTTTTCTCCCAAAATGATCGTACCAACAATGACTTCTCATTTCTCTCCAATTCCTTTTTGTCCACTATACCCTTAGGACCCTTAATATGTTTTCCCAACTTCGTCCTCACTTATCCTCGCACAATTACCACTTAGCCCTTCCTTTTTATTTTAAAATAATAATAATAATAATAATAATATATAACATATAATCATATTATTATTACCAAAATATTGTTAACACATTACATACTTCTAAATACTCTCAGCACCCCCTTAACATCATCAATACCCCACAACACAGGTCACCAGGTATCAAAATATTCCACCAAAATTCACCGAACTCACGAATATCTATAATAACTTAATTAAATAAATATCCTAATTATTTTGGGGTGTTACAAATCTCCCCCACTTAGAATATTTTTGTCCTCGAAAATTCACTGATACGAACAACTCAGGATACGCCCCACGCATCCTGCTCTCCTACTCCCAAGTCATGAAAGGCAACACCATGAGTGACACAAAACAACAACCCACTTCATCAATAACAACAGCAAGATGCAATGTCCATATAATGCACTCGACAACCAATTAAAGACGCAACGAATAACCAAGTTACGCACACACATGTTCACTGTTGAACCAGAACACAACACAATCGTTACTATCGCCATAGGTAACACTCCCCTAATTCCCCATCCCAGGAATTAGCTACTCGCATTTGAACCACCACTATAGGAAACGGGGCAACGACAAAGATAAAAACATAAAGTTCCACGACACAACATCGTCCTAACCACCTCCACATAACTGGAACACCAACCTCGTAGTCACACAATCATCAAGAAAACAATTCTACGATTTACCAATAGGACAGGTAACTGGTAGTACATGATTAATATTTAAACCTTTCATCATATCACTTCCATTCCTGTAGGTCATAACGTTCAACCCTTGAACTCCTACTGTTCACGCACGCATATTAAACCGCGCTACATCACGCTTCTGCTGCGTACTCTGATTACTCACAACTATCAAATCCACCAATTTTACATCCAACTTTTGACTCTCTCCAACATTCACCAGGAAGTCATCATTCACCTTTTATATACCCAACCTCTCACTCTACTGCGTCAGCTCACACACCAGATATAAGTCTTTGGATTGCTACTCAATTGTAATTCTCTGACCATCGAAGCAGATATATGAAAAGACATCTGACCTAACTCATCAAGCATGACATTAACTTTACCAATAGGATAATTCGAGCCAAGGTCATAATTCATCCAGAATTTCCAACCATCCTCATTGTCTCATACTTTATTTCTTCTGACCAAACATGTGTTCTACACTCTTGTGATTACTAAACACTTCGATTCTAGATCCATAAAAATAACACCTCCGGATTTTCAACACAAATACAACCGCAACCAATTCTAACTCTTGAATAGGATAGATCCTCTCATGAATCCGCAATTGTCGTAAGGCATAAGCTACGACTTCACCATTTTACATTAGTGCACTGTCTAAACTCATCACAGGCACATCCCAATACCCCCACAAACGGTTTATTAGGCTCAGGCATAATCAAAACTGGAGCTGTAGTCAACTCCTACTTCAGCTCTCTAAAACTTTCCTCACAACGAACATCCCCACACAAATAACTTACCCTTCGCAAGTCAACTGAGATAAAATGCTAACTTGGAATAGTCTTCCATAACCTGCGGTAATCACCCATTGAGTCCAAAAATCCTCTAACCTCGTTAACCAACTTCGGAGCTTTCTCATTGTAGAACTGCATCTACTTTGGATGGGTCCACGACAACACTCTCATCCGAAATAACATAACCAAGAAACTCACCGTTACCAACCAAAAATCACACTTCGATAACTTAGCATAAAACTTTATCTCTTTCAATACTTGTAACTCAATTCTCAAATACTCTACACATCCTTCTTCTGATTTTATAATAGATCAGAATACCCCAACGAACACCATTTCGAACTCATCCGATTAAGTACGGAAGATATGATTCGTAATCCCCACACACACCCCGTGCGAATTACAAGCACCGAACAACATCATCCTATATTGTAATACTCCAAACCGAGGCTCAAAGATTCCAAGTCATATATTCTTGAAAGTGGATACTTATCCTTAAGCACTTTGGAGGGTTATCAATCTGCATAGAAATACACTTATCCACTGGAGTGCCTACCCATCAAACGGTACACAAATATCATTTGTGTCCATCAGTAGAATAACCTCTCTATCAACAAACAACCATTTAGTATGGTTCAACACTCTCCAACGATAGAGATGCATGAGTAATACTACTACAACCATAACATACGCAACCTTCAAAACTCATCCTGAGTTCGAAACAATTTATCCAAAATAGCTTAACAACCTCTGGTTCTGGTTACCATATTTCGTATCAATTCTTCTTACGGGGTTTTGACCCACTCAAGGTTTCTGTTACCACGAGATTTTTAACCCATAACAAAGTAATACCATAAAAGAACTTCAAATCATCCATGATTCGTCACCATTCAAAACTCAAGCTATCTAGAATACAACTGTGGGTTTCCATACTACTCACCGACTAACACGCGACCTCATGCTATCATCAATTTCTCTACTAACAATACTGAAGCTCTCCAAGGCGGCACCTTGGTCTCACAAATCTTATTCCTAGTAAATATTTTAACTGCTCTTTCAGTTCTACTAATTCTAACGCCGAGATCATGTATGATGCCATACAATATGGTACCAGAGACACGATCAACAGAGAAATTCCACCTCTATCTTTAGCGGCATATCCGATATGTCATCCAAAAACACGTCTGGAACTCACGCACAACTGGCAGTTCGTCGTTGTGACTTTACTGCTAAACTCCAGAACACCGTCATCGCAAACATGGCAAACATCTAAACATCATTTCTTGAGAGTTCTTCTACTTACTTAGCAGACATAACCTTAACTCTTCACTTTCATCAAAGTTAAGTTCACTCTTTACTCTCTAAGAAGCAACCATCCATAATACCAGATCATTTCCTCTTGGAGACATCCCAACTTACCGACATACAAAACCTCGAATCTGTCTTATCTTCAGATATATAAGAATCTGCATCGGCTCATCAACACCATCGGTAAGCACTTTGCTTAACTCTGAACAATTCACTGAACACGCTATCTAAGCTGACAAGATACGTCTATTTCATCCCGCATGATCTCGTCTACTATCAACAAGAGATTAAGGGTAATCAATTCCTCAATTTGTCAATAGACAGCCAACCATCATGATGGGGCATAAACCATCTTCACCAAACTATAATAATGTTCCTTGCATCTTGTGCACCAGCTATCTAAGGCACAATCCTTAGTTGATATAAGCATTCTTTCTGTATTTCCTTCAATTCCAAGAATAACACATTCGCATAACCCCTACATTCTTGAAATCAGCAGCACCATACCTTATCCAACGATTGGTAAACACAGGGTTTAGCTCCTACCAACGTGTCTCAAGAATAACACCATCTTGTTCCAACTGAAGACAATTGTGCCCATCCTTAGGAAACACGTCGGAATACTCCACACGTCGCTGACCAACCTCTAGCCAAAACATCACATTCTCTCTCACAAGGAAGCGAACAACGCGTACAAATGTCTGTCTTTCCTCGAGGGTCACACCAGTCTCAAACAGGTGAACAATCCAACACTGCACTCCCTCATGTAGTAACATGCTATCCAATCTCTTCAACAACGGGAACAACATTATCCCAATCAACAATTGCACTCTTAAAATCAACGACCCACTGAGCCAACACTCCACACTTGAAGCATCTTGGAGAAACACAAGCTTCTCCCCCACTTATCTCACTCTCATCCTGCAGACAAGGGATTCGAAAAATAAGAAAGCACTGATAGTGTTTCACACACATATCACGTACTAAGGAACAAACAACATTGACAGTATTCAACTATCACACGACAACGAATCGACAACTTGGCCGAACGGACCGACCTGCTCTGATACCACTATTTAACACCCTAAGCCCCCGCGACAATTAATAACAAAATATCAGAGTAATAATAACACACATATATTTAGGATGCTACTTTCAACTATTCAACTTCTCATTGTCGTACCTCGAAAAATACGATCCTCGCGATGGACACGGAAAAAACTGTTCAAAACAGAGTCGCCACCGAACTTTATTCATCCCAAAAGAGGGAAAGGAAAATATCGAGAAAACCTTTGAAAGGATAAGAAAATGGTCATCGCAACCAAATTCGGGTTCGGGAGTCGGTTACACAAGAGGGAAGGTATTAGCACCCTCTATGTCCGTTGTACTCAACGGGAACCTCTTGATTCGATTCGTGAGAAAGTTAGGTTTGTTTGTTATCTTCTAAAGGGTTCGCTTATTAAAGGAGAAGGGGTGGTTTTATTAGAAGGGTGCTCGGCAAGGATTAGAACCCTTGTGCCTACGTATTCTCTCGTGCAATGGGAAAGTCAGAGCATTCGTAGTTCGTGGGACTACGGTTGGTTGTTTTTTTTAAACTAACAAGTGTTTAATTCGCATTCTAACTGCTAAACGTTGGCTTGTCTGCTCGCTAGGGGAGGCTGAAGCACGAGCTTATATGCGCGAAAGAATGGACTAAACAATGTTCTTTATGAAAAGTTGTTTGAATAAGGATTAAGTGTGTTAAAGATTTGATTGAGAAAATAGTTTGATTTGCGTGTGTTTTAGGGTTCCGTTCGCGCGGGGGCGAGGAATTATTGTTTTAGGAAGTTTCGATCGCACGAGGGTGAGAAAAGAGTTTTACTCGCACGGCGGCGAGGAGTTGGATTAATGTGTTTGTATTTTGACTGGGTGACGATTACTTTGAACTTAAGAAAGATTCCTCGGGCACAAGTAATCGGGAAAGCGAGTCGAAGAACCGGCTCTTTCTCTCTTTCACCCTTAATTATGAAAGAGTTTTAATATGGTTAGGGTATGTTAAATAGATGACAATTACTTGAACTTAAGAAAGATTCCTCGGGCTCAAGTAATCGGGAAAGCAAGTCGAAGAACCGACTCTCTCTCTTTTTCACCCTTAATTATGAAAGAGTTTTAATATGGTTAGGGTATGTTAAATAGATGACAATTACTTGAACTTAAGAAATATTCCTCGGGTCCAAGTAGTCGGGAAAGCTAGTCAAAGAACCGACTCTCTCTCTTTTTCATCCAAGTGTTTAAGAAAAGAAGATTTTATTTTATTTATCGTAAAAAGGGGTTTGATATGTAATCGCGTTATGAGTATTTTAAAGAAGACAATTGCTTGAACTTAAGAAAGATTCCTCGGGCCCAAACAATTGAGGAGAGGAATCGAAGATTCCATTCCACTCCCTTTTCTTCTTTCATGAAATAGTATTTAAGTATGGTTAAATGTATTTGATTTGATTTAAAAAAATGCTCGATGTTGATCGAGGTTTTAGTTTGCGTTCGAAATGGTTGAGGACTAATGGAAAAGAGGTCCTAATGGTTCAAGGTAAGGTCGATTGCGAGGCAAAAGCGCTCGACTTACAAGTTAGGTAAAGGGACTTGATATATGGATCAAGTGAATGCTTGGAGATGAATTGGGATTAATTGAATTTGCTTTGGAAAAATGCTTGACGTTGGATCAAGCTTTGTTTATTCTTGTAAAAAGGTTAATTTTAGTCTTATGGGAGAGGGATACAATTACTCAAGTGGGAATAATCAAGCCATAATTAAAGTGAGCCAATCACACATACGCATACAAACCAAAGTGAAATGTGCAACAAGTATCGATGTATAAAGCCCAAGAGGAGGCTATGTGAGGTTGATTGCGATCGTGAAAACAATCGACTTACAAGGTATTGAAAAGGGCTTGACATTAAGTCAAGGTATTAGTTTGGAAAGAGTTTTTGGTTTGGACAAGCTTATTATGAAAGAAAAATATAATCGAGGCAAGATAATTATCCATTTGAGAAAAGTAAAAATAGCACACAAAGATCATAAACCAAACAAAGTGGGGGGAGAAATATAATCAAGCATGCTAGTTAGTTAGTATCCTAAATTCCTAAGATTAGCCTAAAGAAGAGAAATTCAAAATTAAATAATTAATTTTGGATTTTTAGAGAAAAGGAAGTTCTAACAATTAATTAAATTAAACTAAAATATTCAATAAAATTAACTATTAAAGTTAATTAGTATTAAATAAAATGGTTTAAAATTTGATTAATGAAAAGGTTTTTTTTAGAAATTAATTAAAAGTATTTTGGATTTTTTTAATTAGAGAAAATTGAATTAATATAATTAAGTAATTTAAAATCAAATATTTAATAAAACTAATTATAAAATTAATTAGCTAATATTAAATAAATAATTTTAATTGAATTAATTAAAAACAAATAAATAGTGTTTAGTCTTTTTTTTTATAATTAAAAGAAAAATAAAAGAAAAAGCTAAAAGGAAAACAAATGGGCCAGAAGTGTCAGTACATTGGGGGTGTGTTTATGAGAAAAGAAATATCAGGCCCAATGGGATTAAGCCCATACGCTGCGAAAGGAGGGTTCACCGTGAACCCTCAGATCAGTCAAGCCCTAATACCAAGATCCGGGCCATTGAAATGTATCCAGGAGTCAGGCTGACTCCAATCCAATGGTTGAAAGAGGAGGATGCATAATATACACCCCAGTTCATTGCACCTAGGAACCAAAGGAAAGAACCTATCACCAGTGACAAGTGTCATGGTGGGGGACACTTGTCACCCTACACTCCAGCCAACACCATGCGTGGGGATCAAAACAAGGGAAAGGGGTGAAGGCCTCTCACATTCTGATCTCACTTTCTCTCTATCACGTTACTCTCTCTCTCAAATTCTCATTCTCGCTAAAAACCCAGAAATGGACGGAGAAGCCGTGGTGCGCGGCGGCCGCCACCGTCTTCTCCGGCGACACCACCACCAAACCTCAAACACCCAACACGAACCCTAGCCTAAAAACTCTCCTATTTCCAAAGAAAATGGATGCTCAAATAAATGTATCAGACACAATAAAAGATCATCCCCGTGTTCAGAAAACAATCGACAAAAAGAATACCTCAAACACAAATTCTCCGACATTCCAGATGCACGGAATGATGCTCTTGTCTTTCTCGCTGCAACGCTTTCTCTCTTCTTCGTGCTAACCTCCGTCTCGATTTCGTCGTGGTTCAAGACCTCTCACGGCTCAACGGTTTCACGGGTTCGTTCAATCATCTTCTTCTCATCTCTCGAATCTCATCTCTCTGTTTGATTTGGAATGAGTTTGGTTAAGTAAAGAGATTTGTGTAAAGGGTTGTGTTGGAAGTTGTTGTTATTGGATTGGTTGACGAATATAGTTTAATGAATAGGTTGAAGAAGAAAGGGGATGTTGTGGTATGGAAGTTACAGAGGGAGTTCGTGACGGCGGAGGGAAACAATGATAGTTGTTGTTCAGAGAGTGAGACGAAATATGAGTGTGTGCTCAAAACAAAAAAAAGGTGCAGGTTGTTTGGTGATTGATGCGAAGGAAAACGAACACAAGAATAGAGTTGTTGTGGCTAGATTTTTGAGGTTCGCGGTTTAGTGTTGGTAGATGCGTAAGCGGGTCGAAGGCGTGGTAACAGTTTGTTCGAAAATGACATCAAGTTTTTCAAGGTTGTTGTATGGTTTTTGTGAGGGCATGTAGGAGAAGGTGAAGTGAAGTTAGGGTGAGGTTGATGGGTTGCAGAAACGATGGTTGAACTTGTTGAAGGTGTTGGATGGAAGTAAACCGTTTGGTTGTTGAAGAGGGTTTGTGTTAGGTGTTCATGGAGAAAAACAGATAGCAAGGAAATGAGAATGAAACATGTTGGATCGTTTTGAAAAAGATTGAAGACGGATTAGAAAAGGTCAGTTATCTCAAAAAGTCGCCCCCTTAATTCGGTCCTCCTCTTCTCTTTTTAAACCAAAATAATTCTTCTCCCTTAAGTTTTCAAGTACACACTTTTTGTCTTGTAATTATTGTTACGTTGCTTTCACTGTCGGTTCTGATGTTGTTGTTGGTTTTGCGCAGTGAGTTGTCGTTGTTGCTTGTGTACAAGTATTTGCAGACCTTGGACGATTGTGGCGTGGCTTCGATTTGTAGTAGAGGTTGGCTTTGAGAAGTGGTATGGCTTGTAGCAGCGTTTTGTTACTGTTGACAATAGGGTGTATAGCAGGTTTGACATACGGTTTCTGGGAGGTCGCAGGCAGCAAGTTACGTACTAACAACATTGTGGTTTTGCTTTTCGTCCGATTTTGGTGGGTAGCAGACTCGATTTTGGCTGAGACGTTGCTTGTTGCAGTTGTTGTTCTGTGAATTGTTGTCTGCAATGCCTTGGAGGCTTGTGTGTATGTCGTACAGCTTTGGGGCGAGGAACTTGTTACAGCAGGCAGGATGTAGGCTGTAACTTTGTTGACTTTTCCTTTTGTTTGTGTAATGATTCAATTTTTGTATAATGGGCTTATAACTTGATGTAAATGGGTTAATTAGGGATGAATTGTAACACGGACTTAGGAGCTTTGTAACGACAAAGTGATGCAATGAGATGGGTTTATGGAATATGGAGAAATGGATTTTGAAAATTGGATAAAGGAGTTAAAAATGGGTTTAAAGAAAAAGAAATGGATAAATGACACAAAATCAAATAAAACAAATAAAAAGGTTTTTAATAAAACTATTAAAGTATGAAATTAGTATGAAAATAAAAAGGCAAAAATTGATTTTAAATCAAATAAAAATGGGAATGTCAATAGAATTGCAAGATTAATAAATAAACGCAAATAGTGGAAAAATGATTATTAAAACAAAATTAAACTCCGAGCACAAATTCAAATAAAACTCGATTAAATGGATACAAAAAGAAATAATGCATGATGAAAGGCATGTTATGCTATGCAGATGATGCGATGCGAGAAAAAAGGCTGATGAATGCAAGTTTTGACTTAATGGAATGTATTGGTGATAAAAATGATACGATATGCGAGACTAGGGTGAAAGTGAGGGTGTGACAGATGAAAATTAAATACAGGTAGGACAAATTTGGGGTATGACAGATGCCCCTATCTAATTGGCTTGAACCGAGAAAATGAACAGTTGCAGAGCGTTTATTTTATGGGTGTAAGTCAATTAGATACAAGAAGACCCAAAAATTTGTCTGACAAGAGGTAAAATGCTATAGAGTAAGCTGACAGAATGAGGTAGCGGGGTACAATACCGAACAAAATAACTTGAGATCCTTTGGGTGTTCGAAGCACTCCCTTATCCATTAAGGTTCCTCGATGATACCAAAGCAATATCTCTGAAGGCAGACGATTCTCTGGGTCGTCAAAGCAGTCCCTTATCCATTAAGGTTCCTCGATGATATTGTCGCTCCCGGGATTTTCATCCAAGTACAAACGCGAAAGTGGCACCGAAACAGAGTCGCCAGCAATGTGTATTTATCCCAAGAAAGGGAAAGGAAACACTGCGTAAACCTGAGGGGAAGGATAGAGCATGGTCTTGCGACCAAGAGATCAGGGTTCGGGAGTCGGTTACGCGAAGGGAAGGTGTTAGCACCCAACACGTCCATCGTACCTGATGGGATCCACGCTTGCTGTCTAGATCAAAGGGTGATAGAAAAGACACTGGAAAAGGAATGGAAAGAGAATGAGTAACAAATGTAGGGAAAATAAAAGAAGTGCTCGAATGAGCCCTACCCCACTGCCTATGTATCTCATCGGGAACATGAGAATCAGAGCGACGTAGTTCCCCTCAGCTAAGGGAAAGTTGTTTGTGTTTTTTAGTGGAAACATCAAAGTGCGCGCCCCAGCAGTTAGGTGTTGCAGCTCGCTGTATGGAGACTTAGGCGTTACCTGTTTGCGGTAGAATGGACATGACGAGTCCTTAAGGAATAAAATGAAGAGATGAGAAGAGAATTGTTTGTTTGTTTTTGTCTTTTAAGGAGAAGTGCTTTGATTATCTTTGTGTTAATAACACGTATTGCATTCAAGTCTATGATATAGGATCGAATGCATCGCATGGTCGTCCTAACAGGACGTATGCTAAACATTCTAGAAGAATGAAGGGAAACCCCCCCATCCTTCACTTCCCACATTTAAGGCTCATGCGCAATACACGTTTAACCTTTATTAAGTGTTTTTTGCTTTTTATTTTGAGATGAGAAAGAGAAACTCAAAGGTGAGAAAGGTAAAATATAATGAGGGAGACTAAGACTCAAACCCTAAAGTTATCATGCATGGATGTTCCTATGGTTAATGTGGTTTAAGAAACCTAATCCTAAGAGAAAGGAGAATAAGAGTGAATTAAACAACTCACTTCTAAAGTAGAAGATGAGTTATAACTCAAGAGGGAGAAGAAAGAAGTTATTCAAGGAAAGCATATAAATGCTTATCGTGATCACAAGTTGAATGATTAAAAGAGATAAGAGAAAATGAAAGAAAGAAGTGTATATGGAAGCATATCCACACACTTACTTACCATTAGCACCTACATGAAAAGGTTAGTTCAAAACTATTTACAAGTAGTGAAATAATGAAAGAATAACAAGTAATGATCAAACCAATTAAGAATCAATGGATAAAGATCCTAAGAGATGAAAATCTTTCAAGGTCAGAACCTATATCCAAAGGATGCTCTCTAAGGTTAAGAGATCAAACACACCCAAACTTGGCACACATAATGCATTAAACATCCAAGAGATGCACCATAAAAGGAATAGATGGAAGATAAAGGAATATGCAATGTGATTATATATGTTGAGTTAGTGTGTTAACTAGTGTGTTAACTTTGGACCATCATAACCCCTTCGTAATTTGTTCAAATGGAAAAATGTCCAACATCAAAGTTGAAGAGGACATTGAGATGAACAAATTTGATGTTCAACATTTTTTCATTTGAAACTTTCTTCAATGAGAACAATGGCTTGAAATTTGGCACACCAAGTGTTTCATGAAATTATGGCCTGGAGGCCTGAGCTTGCCTTGCCATGACTTGGTTTTTTGCCTTGATTTTACCAAACTTTGATTGATCATAACTCCCTCAATTTTGATCCAATGGAAGATTTATTTATATGGATTTGAAGCTTAAAGTGTGAACTTTAATTGGATCAACTTGGGCCTGAAATTTGGAGCTTTTATCTTGAAGAAAGGAAGCCTCAAAGTGTAGTGCAAAATGGTCCAAACTTGCCATTTTTGGAAACCCTAAGTTTCTAAAAATGGAAACTTTGTACATTTCTTGATTTTTCATGACCCCTCCATAATTTCTTGATCAAATCTTGGCCAATGAACATATTTGACTTGAATTTCATGAATTTGACCTTGAAAAGTCAGGAGTTGACTTTTTTCACTGCACAGTTGGCTTTATCCCCAATTTCTTGATTCTCAAGCAATTGACAAATTAAACCTCTTCTGAAATGAATCAATGGGCAATCTCCCATATCTAGACCCTTGAGGACATGTAGAATACCATGAGATTAAGTCTTGCCCAAGAAATTAGAAATAAACTGATTTCATGGCAAACCCTAGTTTTAAACCCTCAGTATAGGAGAAAAACAACACATCCTCCGAATCCAAATTCCTCTGAATATGATGTATATCCTGTCTAAAAAAGATGAGATATGACATTTGGAGGTGATAAAAACTCAAAGATCTTGCCCATTGGGACATTCTACTCAAGAATTCCAAAACCCTAGTTTTGCACTGATTAGGGTGATGTGATTCCCTGCATTCTCTTGTCAAGCTGGATCATATGATGAGGTGATGACCAATTAAGACCTCTTGAGGCTCAAGGCTTCTTGGATTTGATTTAGACACCTTGATCCCATGCCAAAGAACCAATGAAATGCAAATGATGATTATGCAAAAAATGCAATGCAACATAAGCCAGTAAAAGCTAAAAGCAAAAGGGCAAATTTTGAGGTGCTACAGATACCAAAGCAGTATCTCTGAAGTAAATTTGCTGAGGAGTAGTTGAGCAAGATTCCTATTGGAGGAAATGTGCTGGCTCTGCAGAGGAAAGCTCACAAGAAACTTTCTAGGATATCCTCTGCTTGGGGGAGTAATAAAAGCAACAACTGCTGGGATTGTCATTATCAACTGCCTGGATGAAGAATGACCTTCTGAGGAATAGGATTCCATGGGCACGTGCGGGGTATCAACTCTTTTTAGAAGAATACTACTGACTTCGAAGGAGGACTGGCCAAGATGCCCGTGAACTGATCCTGGATCCTGTTATGCTTTGCTGCTGGGGATGGAAATGCCATGCATTCCATGATGAACTGAAACACACACTAAGATGCAACTGCTAAGGAATCTAATGCAGTATGATATGATAGTGCTTGATATGATTATGTAATGTTATGCTAGCATACTATGCACATGACGATGCAAATGATCGGGCGCGCTGGGGATAGGTTTCCTTGTCGAGGGTATCACTAGGGATTGGATTTGGAAATCGCCAAATGAAATTGGACTTTGGTTATTTTGGTGTTTGCCAATAAATTGGACTTTAGTTATTTTGGTGTTATGAGGATGCCAACGACGATGTACTTTTGAGTAGTTTCCAATAAAGGATTGGACTTTGGGTCAAACTTCCAGACTAAAACTGGATTGGAGGATAGATTACCAGACGAGAACTGGTGTTTAAACTTTTGTTTGTCAGACGAGAACTGACTTTTGGATAGTCTACCAGACGAGAATTGGTGAGAAAAGGGTATTCGCCAGACGAGAACTGAGCTTTAAATGGATTGCCAGACGAGAACTGGACCTTAAAATGTTTTGCCAGACGAGAACTGGATCTAAAAATGTTTTGCCAGACGGGAACTGGACCTTAAAATAATTTTCCAGACGGGAACTGGACCTTGAATTGGTTTGCCATACGAGAATTGGGCCTTAAATTGGTTTGCCAGACGAGAACTGGGCCTTAAAGTGATTTGCCAGACGGGAACTGGACCTTGAATTGGTTTGCCAGGCGAGAACTGGGCCTTAAATTGGTTTGCCAGACGAGAACTGGGCCTTAAAGTGATTTGCCAGACGGGAACTGGACCTTGAATTGGTTTGCCAGACAAGAACTGGGCCTTTTAATGTTTTGCCAGGCGAGAACTGGACTTTAGATTGCCAAGCTAAATTGGACTTTTGGGTTGCCAAGCTAAGTTGGACTTTGGACTGCCAAGCTAAGTTGGACTTTTGTGTCAAGTCTTGCGATACCAGGCTTTGAGACGTCAAATCTCGTTGGAAGTTTAGGCTTGAGGTATGATACACATGTCTATGCAGTGAGCGAAGCGACATGACTAATGCATATGAGTGATTTATGCAATGATATGAAGGTTTCCAAAGATGCCCCGGTAGAGATGAATAGGTTCCTATGCAGCAAGGTTTCTTGTTTGAAAGGCAAAAGGTTATTCTGTGGGGTAATAACATGATTCCCCGACACTCGTCTTGAACTCAAAGGTCACTTGACGGTGTTCGCTTGAGCAGATTGAAAGCAACAAAGAGATTTTCCCCTGTGTAGCTCATCTTGCCCCAGTCTGGGCCTATGAAGAATTTCCCCTTGACAGGAAATTGGAAACAACTATACCATGAGATGATCTCGAGATGGCTTGCCCCAGAATTCCAAGTCGTGAAAGGCTTTGTCCCTGAAAGGAAGTTGGAAGTGGATGTACCATGAGATGAACTCGAGATGGCTTGCCCCAGAATTCCAAGTCATGAAAGGATTTGTCCTCGAAAGGAAAATTCAGAAGCAGATGTACCATGAGATGAACTCGAGATGGTTTGCCCCAGAATTCCAAGTCATGAAAGGATTCTTCCTTCATTGAATGACTCTTGAAGTATTTGGCTTCAAAGTACCCCTGAGGTAGCTTGCCCCAGAATGAGCGTTGAAGCGACTTAACTTGTGCTGATTGAACATTGGAGGGGTTTTCCTTTAATCAAAAGAACCTCTGGGTGGCCTGCCCCTGGTTTGAATGATTTGCCCCATAATCAACTAATGCTTCGGGGACTTGCTTTAAACTGACTGATTCCATAATCATTGGATGTCAATGCCCCTGTTCCATAGGGTTATGAGGTGTTGTTAGTTCCTTCCAACATTGTTGAATGACCTAACCCCCTTTGACTGCTCCTTGTTGGAATTTCCTTGATGTCAAACACTGACTTGCAACCAAAATTGTTCGTTCACAAATGGTAATTTTAATGTGATGCTCATGTAAGTTTTGAAAAAAATCAATCATTATTGGAATGATGTGACAATGTTGTATGAAAGATATAGCAAGAATATTACACCAAAATAAGTGATTAGCAAATTTATAGGAGTCAGTTTACGCAACCTTGTTGTAGTATGCTTTCAGAATAAACTCCGCCTCAATTATGTCTTTCGAGGGTTGTAACGTGGTCTGGTTCACGGTTATTTGAAACAAAGGGTATAAGGCCCAAAATCTGTTTTGTACCCACCCTTTCTTCGTGATGATCTTCGGTCCTACATTCAGTTAAATTGATACACACATTCATCTCGGTAGTGAAGATGAGGATTCAAGATTTCCTTGAAATGGCAGTCACATTATTTTGCTTTTGTCATGATGTCAGCGACCCTTTTGATTCTTGATATGGTGCTCACTGAATCTTATTTTGCTTCGCCTGAGGATTTGAAGTCCTCTTTTGCTTTTGACTTTTATTTTGATCCCTAACTTTTACCTGGACTGATTTTGTTTTTCAAGTCCACCGGGATTTCCCTAAATTTTACCTAAGTCTCCTTTTTGAGGTGTTTGACTTAGCAGGCTTTTGATTTTTTTTATTTTGTTTTTTATTTTGTCGAAGGATTGTGACTTCCAAGTCATGGGTAACTGATGAACAACCATCATGTTTTTGGATTTTGCTTTTATGAACTGAGTGCGTAATCAGGTAAACTGAACACTACCCTGCCCCAGGTTGAGTGTAAGGGTTTGAATATCCGAAGGAATCTGCTACTTCTAGGCTCGAAGTGGTTTACTAGGGATTAACTCCTTGTCTCTCCAGTGTTTGGGGGATTCAAACAATGCCTGTACATCCTTGGCAAGATTCCATCCGAAAGCATACCATCAGCAATTATGGGTACCTTGTTTTCATCATCCTCCCTCTAATCTTTGCTAAACAAAAGTTTGATAAAGAGAGTGGACAAGAAGTATATGAAAGAATTTTGTTGTTTTTTGTTTTTGTATTTTTATTTTTTATGTATAAGTAAAGAAAAATGAGCGAATGCGACATGATTAATTCAGAAAATGCATGATCACATCATTAATATTACCATTCAAACAACAATATTAAAAAACAAGTAGCATTTAACATAACGAAATTACAAATGCAAATGATAAATGTCCAATGGTTGCCAGTATCTGAGGAAGTCTTCCTGTCTGAACCACTGGCTTTAGGGGATGCCTCTTGAAGTATTGGAACTCATTTGGGCGAGAAGCTGACGTGCACAACCAAGTTTCCTTTTGGAAATGATATGTGTTTGTTGTCAATCAACTGTTGCACCTTGGCTTGAAAAGCTTTGCAATCTTCAGTTGAGTGCCCCATTGATCCAGCATGATATCCACAATGTGCATTGGGATCGTATCCAGGAGGGTATGGTTTTGGCAATGGCTTGATAACTTTGGGCTCTACCAGTGAGTTTCATACCAGATGCGGCAAAAGTTGACTGTACGACATAGGAACTAGGTGGAGAGGAGCAGTCCTTCTTTCCAAGTTATTTCGAGGCCTATGCTGATTCTGATGATGATTCTGATATCCTCGACCAGGGGCTCGTTTATTTGCATGAGGAGAGATCATGGGTTTCTGGTATGACGCCCTAGGCTTGACAGGTTGCCCATAAGGATGATATGGCACTGACAACGATAACTGCCGAGAAGTTGAAGGGCCATAAAGTCTTGTTGGTGTACCCTGAGACTACTCAACATTTGTTATTACCGCATTAGTTTCATTATCCTCTTCCTCTTGGGGATTTTTGAAGGATTCAGTCTCACCATCTTGGTTGCTCGAGACGTCTTGGACTTGTTTAGCTTTGAGGTAACTCTCGATGCGTTCTCCTACTATTATAAGGTCAGAGAAGCCTGAGAATGAACTGCCAGCCATTCTTTCAAGATAGGTTTCATGCAGACTGTCCAAGAACATGTCAATCAATTCTTTACCCAAAAGTGGTGGTTGCACCCTGGTTGCCAACTCTCTCCATCGTTGTGCATAACCCTTAATGGATTCACCACTATTCTGAGATAGGCTTTGCAACCGCGTGCGACTGGGTGCCATGTCCAAATTGTACTCATATTGCTTTAGGAAAGCATTGGATAAGTCTTTCCATGATTGGATACAACTTCTTTCTAAACCCATGTACCAATTCAAAGATGCACCACTCAAACTGTCTTGAAAACAGTAAATCATCAACTTGTCGTCGCGGACATGAGAAGTCATCTTTCAGCAGAACATCACCAAATGACGCTTCGGGCAATTGAGACCAGCGTACTTCTCGAAGTTGGGTACTTTGAATTTTGGAGGAATTACCAAGTCTGGCACTAGGCACATATCAACAGCATCGAGCCCAGAAGTATCACGCGCTTTCATAGCTTGAACTTTCTCTTCGAGGGCACAAAACCTTTTCTCCATGGAATCAGTCAGCAACATCATCTGAGACTGAGCAGGGATGTTCACTCGTGAAGGATGATCACCAAGTAGATAATCATACAATGGGTTAGTCAACACGGCAAAACCTGATGAGGGGCCAAAATCCTTCATCCTATCATGTTGAAAATTATCCTCTGACATAGCTATCATAACTTTCAAATTGCCTATGCTCCTCTTATCTCCGCTTGAACTTGCTTTAAATGTTTTGCGGTTACCACAGGTTCAGTATGAGCATCGGGAAATCAGCTGGCAGGAAATGGACAAAGGATCGGATGAGTTGTTGGAAAATGATATGCTAATGTCATGAGTATGCAGTGCAGGGTTCCAGGATCAAAACAACATCTGATTATGAGGAAGGAGTTAAACACTTGGGATATCTCTGATCACAAGTCCCCCCATAGGTAGGCTCTAAACGGGTAGGTGCCTAGAGTTATGGATATATTTCGAAAGCATTATAGCCACGACAAAGATTTGTCCGACTATAATATTCTTGAAATAATCTCGTCTAGGTGAAGTCTTCGTTTCTTCCCCATGAGAAAGATTCCTCGGAGGCGTCCACTACACAACCATCGACACATGGGTTCTAAGTAGGGTTCTCAGAATCCTAGATCGAGGTCGAAAATATTACTGTCAGGAAGTAATACGTTCGAGGGATCTCATCTGATTAGGGCGTTCGCATTAACCCACAAAGAGTTAACACTACCAACCACCATGGATAAAAAAGGGTTAAAGGTCCTTAGAGTTATGGATTCAAGCTCGAAAACATTATTGCCATGGTGAAGATTCACCGCGACAATAACATCCCAAGAGAATCAACCCTAAGCGGGGCCTTCGCTTCGTCCCAACGAGAAAGATTCCTCGAGAGACTCCACTACACAACCACCATTCAAATCCTAGGGTTTTTCTCGACTCAGGTGTAAAGTTGTATCACAAAGCACCAATGATCAGAGGACCCCCACAATGTCATAAGAGATAATAATAGGATATAATAACAATAAGCAAGCAAGTAGATAATAGATAATCAACCAAGCAAGAAAACAAGCAAGAGAAGATAAACAAACAAGTGGATCTAACACTCACGAATCGAGTCAAGTTAGGCTTGACTCTCTCTAGCATAGGGCAATGCATGTCCCCAGCAGAGTCGTCATCTGTCGTACCTCGAAAAATACGATCCTCGCGATGGACGTGGAAAAAACTGTTCAAAACAGAGTTGCCACTGAACTTTATTCATCCCAAAAGAGGGAAAGGAAAATATCGAGAAAACATTTGAAAGGATAAGAAAATGGTCATCGCAACCAAATTCGGGTTCGGGAGTCGGTTACACAAGAGGGAAAGTATTAGCACCCTCTATGTCCGTTGTACTCAACGGGAACCTCTTGATTCGATTCGTGAGAAAGTTAGGTTTGTTTGTTATCTTCTAAAGGGTTCGCTTATTAAAGGAGAAGAGGTGGTTTTATTAGTAGGTTGCTCGACAAGGATTAGAACCCTTGTGCCTACGTATTCCCTCGTGCAATGGGAAAGTCAGAGCATTCGTAGTTCGTGGGACTACGGTTGGTTGTTTTTTTTAAACGAACAAGTGTTTAATTCGCATTCTAACTGCTAAACGTTGGCTTGTCTGCTCGCTAAGGGAGGCTGAAGCACAAGCTTATATGCGCGGAAGAATGGACTAAACAATGTTCTTTATAAAAAGTTGTTTGAATAAGGATTAAGTGTGTTAAAGATTTGATTGAGAAAATAGTTTGATTTGCGTGTGTTTTAGGGTTTCGTTCGCGCGGGGGCGAGGAATTATTGTTTTAGGAAGTTTCGATCGCACGAGGGCGAGAAAAGAGTTTTACTCGCACGACGGCGAGGAGTTGGATTAATGTGTTTGTATTTTGATTGGGTGACGATTACTTTGAACTTAAGAAAGATTCCTCGGCCCAAGTAATCGGGAAAGCGAGTCGAAGAACCGGCTCTCTCTCTTTTTCACCCTTAATTATGAAAGAGTTTTAATATGGTTAGGGTATGTTAAATAGATGACAATTACTTGAACTTAAGAAAGATTCCTCGGGTCCAAGTAGTCGGGAAAGCTAGTCGAAGAACCAACTCTCTCTTTTTTTCATCCAAATGTTTAAGAAAAGAAGATTTTATTTTATTTATCGTAAAAAGGGGTTTGATATGTAATCGCGTTATGAGTCTTTTAAAGAAGATAATTGCTTGAACTTAAGAAAGATTCCTCGGGCCCAAACAATTGAGGAGAGGAATCGAAGATTCCATTCCACTCCCTTTTCTTCTTTCATGAAATAGTATTTAAGTATGGTTAAATGTATTTGATTTGATTTTAAAAAATGCTCGATGTTGATCGAGGTTTTAGTTTGCGTTCGAAATGGTTGAGGACTAATGGAAAGGAGGTCTTAATGGTTCAAGGTAAGGTCGATTGCGAGGCAAAATCGCTCGACTTACAAGTTAGGTAAAGGGACTTGATATATGGATCAAGTGAATGCTTGGAGATGAATTGTGATTAATTGAACTTGCTTTGGAAAAATGCTTGACGTTGGATCAAGCTTTGTTTATTATTGTAAAAAGGTTGATTTTAGTCTTATGGGAGAGGGATACAATTACTCAAGTGGGAATAATCAAGCCATAATTAAAGTGAGCCAATCACACATACGCATACAAACCAAAGTGAAATGTGCAACAAGTATCGTTGTATAAAGCCCAAGAGGAGGCTATGTGAGGTTGATTGCGATCGTGAAAACAATCGACTTACAAGGTATTGAAAAGGGCTTGACATTAAGTCAAGGTATTAGTTTGAAAAGAGTTTTTGGTTTGGACAAGCATATTATGAAAGACAAATATAATCGAGGCAAGATAATTATCCATTTGAGAAAAGTAAAAATAACACACAAAGATCATAAACCAAACAAAGTGGGGGGAGAAATATAATCAAGCATGTTAGTTAGTTAGTATCCTAAATTCCTAAGATTAGCCTAAAGAAGAGAAATTCTAAATTAAATAATTAATTTTGGATTTTTAGAGAAAAGGAAGTTCTAACAATTAATTAAATTAAACTAAAATATTTAATAAAATTAACTATTAAAGTTAATTAGTATTAAATAAAATGGTTTAAAATTTGATTAATGAAAAGGTTTTTTTTTAGAAATTAATTAAAAGTATTTTGGATTTTTTTAATTAGAGAAAATTGAACTAATATAATTAATTAAATTAAAATCAAATATTTAATAAAACTAATTATAAAATTGATTAGCTAATATTAAGTAAATAATTTTAATAGAATTAATTAAAAACAAATAAATAGTGTTTAGTCTTTTTTTTTATATAATTAAAAGAAAAATAAAAGAAAAAGCTAAAAGGAAAACAAATGGGCCATACGCTGCGAAAGGAGGGTTCACCGTGAACCCTCAGATCAGTCAAGCCCTAATACCAAGATCCGGACCATTGAAATGTATCCAGGAGTCAGGCTGACTCCAATCCAATGGTTGAAAGAGGAGGATGCATAATATACACCCCAGTTCATTGCACCTAGGAACCAAAGGAAAGAACCTATCACCGGTGACAAGTGTCATGGTGGGGGACACTTGTCACCCTACACTCCAGCCAACACCACGCCTGGGGATCAAAACAAGGGAAATGGGTGAAGGCCTCTCACATTCTGATCTCACTTTCTCTCTATCACGTTACTTTCTCTCTCAAATTCTTATTCTCGCTAAAAATCCAGAAATGGCCGGAGAAGCGGCGGTGCGCGGCGGCCGCCACCGTCTTCTCCGGCGACACCACCACCAAACCTGAAACACCCAACACGAACCCTAGCCTAAAAACTCTCCTATTTCCAAAGAAAATGGACGCTCAAAGAAATGTATCAAACACGATAAAACATCATCACCATGTTCAGAAAATAATCGACAAAAAGAATACCTCAAACACAAATTCTCCGACGTTCCAGACGCACGGAATGGTGCTCTCGTCTTTCTCGCTGCAGCGCTTTCTCTCTTCTTCGTGCTAACCTCCGTCTCGATTTCATTGCGGTTCAGGACCTCTCACGGCTCAACGGTTTCACGGGTTCGTTCAATCATCTTCTTCTCATCTCTCGAATCTCATCTCTCTGTTTGATTTGGAATGAGTTTGGTTAAGTGAAGAGATTTGTGTAAAGGGTTGTGTTGGAAGCTGTTGTTATTGGATTAGTTGACGAATATAGTTTAATGAATAGGTTGAAGAAGAAATGGGATGTTGTGGTATGGAAGTTACATAGGGAGTTCGTGACGGCGGAGGGAAACAGTGATAGTTGTTGTTCAGAGAGTGAGACGAAATATGAGTCTGTGCTTAAAACAAAAAAAGGTGCAGGTTATTTGGTGATTGATGCGAAGGAAAATGAACACAAGAATAGAGTTATTGTGGATGGATTTTTGAGGTTTGCGGTTTAGTGTTGGTAGACGCGTAAGCGGGTCGAAGGCGTGGTAACAGTTTGTTCGGAAATGACAGCAAGTTTTTCAAGGTTGTTGTATGGTTTTTGTGAGGGCATGTAGGAGAAGGTGAAGTGAAGTTAGGGTGAGGTTGATGGGTAGCAGAAACGAGGGTTGAACTTATTGAAGGTGGTGGATGGAAGTAGACTGTTTGGTTGTTGAAGAGGGTTTGTGTTAGGTGTTCATGGAGAAAAACATATAGCAAGGAAATGAGAATGAAACATGTTGGATTGTTTTGAAAAAGATTGAAGACGGATTAGAAAAGGTCAGTTATCTCAGAAAGTCTCCCCCTTAATTCGGTCCTCTTCTTCTCTTTTTAAACCAAAATAATTCTCCTCCCTTAAGTTTTCAAGTACACATTTTTTGTCTTGTAATTGTTGTTACGTTGCTTTCACTGCCGGTTCTGATGTTGTTGTTGGTTTTGCGTAGTGAGTTGTCGTTGTTGCTTGTGTACAAGTATTTGCAGACCTTGGACAATTATGGCGTGGCTTCGGTTTGCAGCAGAGGTTCGCTTTGAGAAGTGGTATGGCTTGTAGCAGCGTTTTGTTGCTATTGACAATAGGGTGTATAACAGGTTTGACGTACGGTTTCTGAGAGGTCGCAGGCAGCAAGTTACGTACTAACAACACTGTGGTTTTGCTTTTCGTCCGATTTTGGTGGGTAGCAGACTCGGTTTTGGCTGAGACGTTGCTTGTTGCAGTTGTTGTTCTATGAATTGTTGTCTGCAATGCCTTGGAGGCTTGTGTGTATGTCGTACAGCTTTGGGGCGAGGAACTTGTTACAACAGGCAGGATGTAGGCTGTAACTTTGTTGACTTTTCCTTTTGTTTGTGTAATGATTCAATTTTTGTATAATGGGCTTATAACTTGATGTAAATGGGTTAATTAGGGATGAATTGTAACACGGACTTAGGAGCTTTGTAACGACAAAGTGATGCAATGAGATGAGTTTATGGAATATGGAGAAATGGATTTTGAAATTTGGATAAAGGAGTTAAAAATGGGTTTAAAGAAAAAGAAATGGATAAATGACACAAAATCAAATAAAACAAATAAAAAGGTTTTTAATAAAACTATTAAAGTATGAAATTAGTATGAAAATAAAAAGGCAAAAATTGATTTTAAATCAAATAAAAATGGGAATGTCAATAGAATTGCAAGATTAATAAATAAACGCAAATAGTGGAAAAATGATTATTAAAACAAAATTAAACTCCGAGCACAAATTCAAATAAAACTCGATTAAATGGATACAAAAAGAAATAATGCATGATGAAAGGCATGTTATGCTATGCAGATGATGCGATCCGAGAAAAAAGGCTGATGAATGCAAGTTTTGACTTAATGGAATGTATAGGTGATAAAAATGATACGATATGCGAGACTAGGGTGAAAATGAGGGTGTGACAGATGAAAATTAAATACAGGTAGGACAAATTTGGGGTATGACACTCATGCATACTAAAAGTAATACATCAACATCGAAATTAAAACATAGTATTTAAACATTTCTACAGCAGCGGAAATTTGAAACATGTTCAACCACACATAAAATCATCAAATAAAAGAGTAATAACACATAACAAAGTAAAGGACTCTAAGCGTTCCGACAACCCGATGTTACAATCAGAGCAGACGCGTCTCGATGACATAAAAGAGAAGACCTCGTCTTCGCTAACTACTCCTGCTTATCTGCACGTTACCCACGTGGAGGTAACATTCAAACAGAAGGGGTGAAATTCTCAAAATCACATAAGAAAAGCATAATATAGGTATGAAAGAACATAATTCTTATACCGCTCACCCTAACAACACAACATCCATACAAATACGACAACATCAACATAAATACAAATGTCCATACAGGCATGCAATTTTATGCATCACAACACGACACAATCCAATGCAATGAGACCCACGACTCGACTCAATGCATGTGGTACCAATTTGATCCCTGTTTCATGATCATAATTCTCGTCGGAATTTCCATAATAGTCGCTCACACCCCACATGGGCATACGACATCCGTGATCGCTCACACCCCACATGGGCACACGATCACTCGTAATCGCTCACACCCCACATAGGGACACGATTACCTCAACAACAAAAACAACAACAACACGATTCTATTTCAAAGAATTCGGATAAGACGCTCACACCCCACATGGGCACACGACTTATCGCACAACTTATGCAACATGTTATGCACTCAACCATAAATCATACCACATCATAAGCAACAACTATTGCATTTACAAGTTATGCCACAACACAACATGCCATAACTAATCAACAACATCATCATACAACATCATAAGCAACAACCATTATATTTACACGGTATGCCACAATAACTCAACAACATCATGCAACATCATAAGCAACAACTATTGCACTCAACAACAACATACAACAACGACGTAAGGCATATGACTAGCATACCACCAATACATTACCTCATGACTGCCCAACATACTGATACATCATATACCAGCTCAAACATGCAAACATTGCAATCCATAACAACGACAGGCATTCGCACAACCGAATTCCATATTTCACGGTTCAACACGTCGAAACATACACAGAAACATATACAATGCGTATAATAGTTAGAATTCTGTCATTGAAAATAATTTTAATAGAAAGTACATAAAACCAGCTTTCCAACGACTCGAACGGCGCCTCAAACGGACTTACGGATCAAAAGTTATGATCGAAACCGTATTTGGACCCAAAGCTGCTTGGCTGCGACAGGGCATCACGACGCTCGCCGTAAGCCTAAAGGCGCTCGCCATTGCCCTGCAGAATGCAAACTTCTGCATTTTTCAGCGTTGGAGGCCTTTCGGGCCTCCGATTTCGATTCCGTAAAAATCCCCAAACTCAGAATTCAAAATCCTACCTCATACCACAATTATAAGCAACCTAAAACACATATTTGTAGATCCTTCCATCATTCATACATCATAAAATATCAATCCTTCATGTTTATGTGCCAACCCTCAAAATCCAACAATGGAGGAAAGCATATCAACAATCAAAACAGAATTATCATACTCATGGTAAATGAAATTCACCATATCACATCATCAATTCTCATCAATTAGAACACATTCTAACACCACAAATATAACTCAAGCATGCAATTCACACAATTCGAGCATTTTTATTATCGCCGCACATAGCTCAAACTACTCACCGGAAACACCAAACAATCAACAAACACATGGGTAAAAACCTAACAATTTATCTACTCTCATATAAACATTATGTAACCCTTAGAGATTAAAGAACCCCCACCCTTACCTTAGATGAAGATTCTTCCTATGTCTCTAGGCCTTAACTCTGCTTCTCCCTTTTCCTCAGAGCGTTTTCTCCCAAAATGATCGTACCAACAATGACTTCTCATTTCTCTCCAATTCCTTTTTGTCCACTATACCCTTAGGACCCTTAATATATTTTCCCAACTTCGTCCTCACTTATCCTCACACAATTACCACTTAGCCCTTCCTTTTATTTTAAAATAATAATAATAATAATAATAATAATAATAATATATATAATATAATCATATTATTATTACCAAAATATTGTTAACACATCACATACTTCTAAATACTCTCAGCACCCCCTTAACATCATCAATACCCCACAACACAGGTCATCAGGTATCAAAATATTCCACCAAAATTCACCGAACTCACGAATATCTATAATAACTTAATTAAATAAATATCCTAATTATTTTGGGGCGTTACATTATACACCTCCTACATCGCCTTCTCTGAATCATCCCCCAGATGCTCTACCATTATCTCGACTGCCTTGTCTTTAGTCATCCTCCGATGATTGATGAATCTCCCCATGATCGAAAGATGTAACAAACACGAGACATCGTCGAGTGTGATAGACATCTCACCATACAAGAGATGAAACGACGAGGTCTCAGAGTGTCATATCTCCATTAATGCATTAATGCATTAAGCATCCCGTGGTTGACTAGTGTGTAACCGGTCATGCATATGTCCTTCAGGCCAGATAAGGACAAAACCAACTGAAACCAATATGCCTCCTACTGAGGCAATACATAAATCTTCTTCCAGTGGTTAACAAAATTCTGGGGATCACGCTCCTAAAATTTGTCCGAAATAATCAATGTCAGGAATAATCAATGTCAGAAATTATCAATGTCAACATTTAAAATTAACACATAAAAAATAAAGAATCCAACTAATGCTACCTCTCCGTCCCAGATATGTCTAGAAGTATAGTCTGGATACAGAGGAAGTAAGGAAAAATCAACTAGACCTCCTCAAAAAGCCTCTGGATCGGCATCTGCAGCAACCTCACCTTCCGGAGGTGGCATTGGATCAGTAACATCATTAGTGGGAGGTGGGACGGGATTAACAACATCATCTGTAGGAGGTGGCACTGGTGAATCCTGATGCCTACGAGAGAATGAGGGAAGTGGTGCGTCAAATGGTGAATCTCGTCTCCTATGGGAAGAAGTAGTGGAATGGCCTGAGGTAAAGCACGAGCCTCACAAGTAGACAACGCCCCACAAGTTGACGTCTCTGCCTGACCAGAAGTACCTGGAGCCATCAGAACCTGCTAGCTCCGCTCCCGCCGAACAAATGCATCCTGATCAACCTTACCATGTCTCAGTCTGTTAACTCTGTCAGCCATTATGCTTGTAAGTTAAAGTAAGGCATACCATTAGTGCACGCAAACAACACACAGAAGCAAGAAAAACAAATATATATATATATATATATATATATATATATATATATATATATATATATATATATATTGCATGAAATTTCGGAGATGCATCTCCGGAAGCACCAGAAAATGAAAACATTGAAACATTCCGTAGATGCATCTCCAAAAGCACCAGAAAACTGAAACATTTAAATATTCTGGAGATGCATCTCCGGAATTTCATAAAGTATATGAAACATTGAACAATTTCGGGGATGCATCTCCGTAATGTTTTGCAACACAAAAGTTGCGTCAATGACGAATGTACCACATGCAACTTGAAAAATATACGTTCTGATCGCCATTTTCAGCCAAAAAACAAGTTATACACAATGTTTAAACTATGAAACATGTGATTTCTACACATTTCTAACCCTAATCATTGATTTATACTCATTTACACTAAAACTAAAACAGTTATCGAAAACTCGAAAAACTTGCTTGAAATTGATGGTTTTGATGAAGTTGAATAACGTTATAGATGAAGCTTGATGTTCCCTTGAGTTCCCTTGAGCCTTGTTTGATGAATTTTGAATTGGTATTGAGTAGTGTATTGAGAGAGTTTGAGTTGATTTGAGAAAAATGTGAAATAAGGAAGGAGAAGAGTCTGGCGCAACTTATGCTCCAAAATGTTCGGAGATGTATCTCAGAAATATTTTAACGTTCACTTATATTTGGGTGCGTCCGGAGATATATCTTCGGAAACATGGGGCATTTGTGGAATTTTACACGGTGCGGTAGAAATATATAGGGTGCCATAAGAAATTTTCAACTTTTATAGATTCTTTATTTTTTATAATCTCCATAGTCTTTGACTATTTCTTAACGCACCCTATAAGTTTTTACAGGACCACACGAATTTCCACAAATGCCTCCTGTTTTCGAAGATGTACCTCTAGACGCATCAAAAGGTCAGTTAACGTTAAATTATTTCAGAGATGCATCTCCATAATATTTTGGAGTTTAAGTTGCGCCTGACTTTTTGCCTTCCTTAGTTTTCATTTTACTCAACCTCTCTCAAATTTCTTCTCTATACCAAGTCAAATTTCATTCAACAAGGTTCAAGAAAACTCAAGATAACATCAATCTTCATCTTTAACATCATCAAAAACATCAATTTCTTGTAAGTTTTTCGATTTTTCGATAAATGTTTGAGTTTTTGTGTAAATGAGTAGAAATCAACGATTAGGGTTAGAAATGAGTAGAAATCACATTTAAGATAGTTTAGCCATAGTGTATTAGTTATTTGTTGGTTGAAAATGATGATCAAATTAATTTTTCTTGAGCTTGCATATGGTACATTACACCATTAACGCAATTTCTGAGTTGTAGAAAATTCCGGAGATGTGTCTCCGTAATTTTTCAACGCTTAATTTCTGCCGGAAATTCCAGAGATACCTCTCCAAAATATTTCAACGTTTTAGTTTCCTCCAAATTCGGAGATGCATCTACGAAATTTCCTGCAGTAATTTTTTATTTTATGCTTGTGTGTTGTTTTCCTGCACTAATGGTCTGCCTTACTTTAACTTACATGCATAATTGATGATAGACTGAGGCATGGCAGCGTTGCTTCACATGCATCCGTTCGGCGGAAAAAGAGTCAGTAGGTACCTCTTGTCAGGCAGAGCCATCTAATTCTAGGGCTCGTGCTTCTCCTCAGGCACTCCATCTTCTTATTCCTGTAGGAGACGAGATTCACCATCCACTACAAGAAATTTGGCAAATTGCCACGATTCATTTTGGTAGATTACGACGGTTCTAACCGTCGTAATTTGCATTTTACAACGGTTTTAGTACTGTCGCAGAAATGAGGGTCATGAGGGCAATTTGCGACAGTTATGAAAACCGTCATGCAAACCGTCGTAATATTTACGACGGGTATCTAACCGATGTAACTTTAATATTGTGACGGTTTCCAACCGTCTTAAATTGCTTACTGATTATTGTTTTAATTGTTAATTGCGACGGTTATAACCGTCATAATTTTCAGTGTGAAACAGAATTATGTCACTGATTGCGACGGTTCTAAGAGTCGTTATTTTCCTATTATATTTTTTATTGTTGACTAATACGATTATAACCGTCGTAAATTTCATATTAATTTTTGTTTTTATTGTTTCATATTATTTTATTTATATTTTTTTAATTTTAATTATTATCTATTAAAATATTTTTAAATATAATATTATATTTTTCAATAATATTTGCTTTCTTTAAATTATTTCCACATAAATATTTTTATTTATGGTATTTTTTTTAATACTTCATTACTTTTTTATATGATTTTCTATATTACATTTTAAATGGTAAAATTAAATCCAATCATAAACATGTAATATCCATAACAATAATCTTGTCATATTATATAATCATGTAATATCCATAAAACATCTAATATATCCATAATCATAAAATCCTAATCTTATAATAATAAGCATCAAAATGCCAAAAATACATTAAAAAAATTTCATAAGAACGTATCCTATCATCAGGTCACTAAAAAAGTACATAGAAAAACATATCAAAGTCTAATTTGTCCTTCTTGATGATCCATTATCTGCAAATCGGTAGCTAGACTCAGAAGAACGTCTACCATCAAAAGGTGACTCCAATCCCTGTGAAAAAAAATATTAAACTTAGAAGAACGTCTTCCACTAGAATGAACTATCAATTTTAAACTTATGTATTTTAAAGTTAATAATAGATTTCATGAAAATCATACCTGTCTTCCACTAGAATTTTGCATTTGCATTAAGAATTCAATTTCTTCTTTCCTAGCATTGTCCCTTTCCTTTAAGAATGTGATTGCCTCCATTAAGTCATCAATTTTTGAATTCTGTTCTTTAAGCGCATGAATTTCTTCTTGCATTTTCTTTATTTTTTCATTTTCTCCAAAAGAAGACGAAGATCTCGTAGATCTATTAATCTGAGATGGCATAACTCCAAGTTCCATACTACGAACATATCCAGGATGTTCTTTTCCAAATACTTTATGAAATGCCTCATTTTCAGACACGGAATCCTTAATTGCAGCTTGTAATTTTTCCTGCACATGCAAAAGAGTAAATTAAGCTACAGTTTATATAACACGGATCATGATGCACACAACTTTACTATTCTATATGAATGGAAGAATAAAGAGGCAGGTAACCAAAACAGACATCGGTGCTATTACAGATTTTAACCACAAAAAGGAATAATTAGACTTCAATAGCTCATAGCTAAATACATAAGAAGTAAGCTTTAACTGTCAATAAACAGGACACTGTCAGCAATATGAATTCTTTTGACTAACACAAAGTCAATATAGTAATAGCTAAATACAGTGCTATTACCGCTGACAGAACAACCGAGAAGAACATGCCAACACTGGACCTGGTGCCGATGTTAGCAAGAGGATCAAGTGGAAGGGTTATCATGGTATCATTAGCAAGGCTGAAGCTAACCAATTCACTGCTTCATCATAAGTGCCTAGATGTACTAACAGAACAGCTCTAACAAAAAAGTTTATGAAAAAGAAAGTAAAAAAAAACCATCAAACAACAAACAACAATAATATTGGTACCATCCGAAAGAAAGCTCACTCTCATACATATAACCAAATTTATACATAATCAGGCTTTTTGATGCAGAGGTATAACAAATTGTGGTATAGGTCGTGGTAGAAAAAATTACACCTCTAATAACAATCCAACTTTTCAATTGTGTAATAATTATGATCATTCAGTTATCAAGGACTCTCACCAAATGAATTCGGCACTGCATCAGTCACTCAATAATCCCAAGCATCAACATCTACTTAGGCCAATACTTACTTAGCACATCAAGAGCAATTCCAAATCAGGCACTGCACCAGTCACTCAATAATCCTAAGCATCACTCTATTGGCCATACCAATGTCAAATCCAAGTGCATTTCAAAAACACTCTTACACAAAAATATGATAGTAACAGTAGGAACTTTCTGTCGATTTTCAGTAAACCATCGTAGCACTTTCTGTCAATTAACCAAAAGCACTCTTACTCTCTATCATGTTAGCACTTTTTGTCAATTTTCCATCTCAAATGCTTCCATTGCAAGCTCTTTGTTGTTGCTACAGATTGAAGAGTGAGATGGTAACAGTAGGAGGGTGGCTCATTCATATGTGTATTGTGACAATATTGACTTTGTGGATGTGTTGTGACAATATTTTTATGTCCTATTCATTTTATAATAGTTAGTGTGTATGATTTGATAAACATTTTTCCTTTATATATAGTGGCAGTGTTTTACAACTTTTTCGAATAAACATTTCAGTGAATTACCTTAATGACTATTATCAATGTTAAATAAATTTTTTCTCTGCTTAACATTTTGTCTTTAACTTGTAACATCATAAAAAACCAACTAATCTAAAGCGGGAACAACCGAGAAGAACATGCCAACACTGGACCTGGTGCCGATGTTAGCAAGAGGATCAAGTGGAAGGGTTATCATGGTATCATTAGCAAGGCTGAAGCTAACCAATTCACTGCTGCTCAATTATCTTTAGCAAGGCTGTAATTATCTTTCCTATGCATTTAATACAACTATTCACTATGCCATATGATCTATACATAAAACAGATACTTGGTACATTCATAATGTTTTTGTTTGTCACATGTTAAATGTTATATATGTTGATGCCATTTAAATTTATGTTCTGGTTATTGTGCTACATCATAAGTGCCTAGATGTACTAACAGAACAGCTCTAACAAAAAAGTTTATGAAAAAGAAAGTAAAAAAAAAAACCATCAAACAACAAACAACAATAATATTGGTACCATCAGAAAGAAAGCTCACTCTCATACATATAATCAAATTTATACATATTCACTCCCAAAGCACAATCACACAAACAACAATAAAATTGAGCAATCAAAAGAACTAAACCCATTCATGTTTCAATCATAACAACTTCCACTGCATGAGGCTTTTGCTTTCAAACAAAGTAGTAGACATAACTGATCAGCCAACTGCCTTCTTTTATTCTCAGACTCACTCATACACTCCACAACATAACAGTAGCACGACAATAGCGAATGGTGGAGGTGGAACTACAGCAGACATAGAACTCTAATATATATGTTTGGAATATGTGCTATCTTGTTCAAGTCCTCCTTTGTTCCCCTCTCGCATCGCTCCTCTAATGTTAGAGAACCAAGAATATTCAGAACCTCTAGAGAAGTGAGGTGTCGTATACCCTCCGGCAAGCATCTCAATTCTTTACAATATCTAATTGTCAAGGTTCGAAGGGATTGCAGACCTTCCCAAATTTTTTCTGGTAAAGACTCAAGCTCACCGCAGAAAGAGATCTAAATCGGAGGGGAAGCCAGTTAACAACCTTACCTGCTTCTTTAAGCACATTAATACGTCTCGAGGAGCTTGATTTGAATTCAAATCTAATATCAGTGCTTCCTGACACTATAGGGTCACTTGTTAACCTTAAAGTGTTGAATGTGGAAACTAATGATATAAAAGAAATTCCACATTCTATTGGTAATTGTTTTTCCCTTAGAGAGCTTCACGTTGATTATAATCGGCTTAAAGCCCTACCGAAGCTGTAGGGAATGAATAAGAAAACTTCTAACAGCAGTCTTTGTATTGATAAAGAAAAGTAAGAGTCTACAACATTTTAAAACGTCAACTCGATGAACTCAAACTGTAATTTCACCTACAACTAAGCTCTGCAATATAGCATATGCGATCAAATTATTTACAAGCGAACAACTTATTTCACCTAAGCGAACAACTTATTTCACTTAATGACATACAACTAAGTGAATAACTTATTTCACCTAATGACATACAACTTATTTCACCTAATGACATACAACTTATTTCAGGGGTTTAAGAGAAAAAGCTTAATGTGATTCTAATTTAGGCTTGACAACTTCATGAATCAAGAGAAAGAGAGTATGAATCAACAAAATAGAAACACACACAAAAGCGATTTAGGGTTTTTTAACTGACCTGTTAAGATTGGTTTGGAATTGGTCGTGAAAGGTTGTTGCTTTGGTGTTCCGGCAGCGGCAGCGGTGGCTGCTTTAGGATTTTCGTGAAAGTTCTGAGTTCTGAATAGAAGAAGAAGAAGCGATTTCTTGTATTATTAGGCGCGGTTATTTTATTTTTGTGTGGAGACAGTTTCTATCCGTCGTAGATCCGTTGTAGCTTAAGACAGTGGAGGCGGTTTCTATCCGTCGTAACATTACATTTAGAAGGGAAATTCAAAAACCTATAAATTGATTCAGCGCGGTTGGGCTCAAACATGAGGGCGGTTGGGCTCAACCGTCGCGACCCAATGAATTGTTTCAGCCCTTAGCCAAGAATAGAAGGGTAACGACGGTCATAATTGTCGTAGATTCATATTTACGGCGGTTAAGATTAGAACCGTCGTAATGCATATATTTTTTTTAAAATTAGGGTGGTTACAAATAACTGACGTAATAACCGCCGTAGTAAATAAATAAGAATGGTTTTCAATGAACCGTCGCAACCTAACTGTCGTAAAATGGCATTTTTCTTGTAGTGCATCTGACGCATCACTTCCCCTATCCTCCCGCAGACGTCGTGTTTCACTAGTGCTACCTCCTACGGATGATGCTGCTGGTCCAGTCCCACATCCTATCCCACCTCTTGCTGATGATGCTACTGATCTAGTGCCACCTTCGGAGGGTGAGGTTGTTGCGGATGCTAAGCCATAGGCTTTTAGAGGAGGTCCAGTTGATTTGTCCTTACTGCCTCTATATCTAGACCATACTGTCAGACATATATGGGATGAAGAGGTAGAATTAGTTGGATTCTTTATTTATTTTTACGTTAATTTTAATTTTTGACATTGATTATTTCTAACATTGATTATTCCTAAAAATATTAGGAACATGATCCCCATAAGTTTCTTAACCACGGGAGGAAGATTGTTGCCTTACCTTAGCATGATGAGGATGAGTTTCAATCGGTTTTGTACTTATCTATCCTAAAGGACTTGTGCATGACCGATTACATTACGGTCAACCACGTGATGCTTAATGCATGCGTAGAGAGATGACACTCGGAGACCTCGTTGTTTCATCTCCCGCATGGTGAGATGTCTATCACACTCGACAATGTCTCGTGTTTGCTACATCTTCTGATCAGGGGGAGATTCCTAGATCATGGGAGAATTACCAAAAATGAGGCACTCGAGATGATGGTAGAGTATCTTGGGGCTGATCCAGGGAGGAGAAGAAGGAGGTGGATAAGACCAGGGGTGCTCATGCTTGATTTGAATTCCTGAAGATAATATATACGATCGAGATCCTTAAAACACAGGAGGCTGATGGTGATGATGAGCAGGTGGTGCTCCATATATCGCATTCTATGAGAGCATACCTCATATATTTGGTTGTCATTGTAATTTTTGTGGATAAGAGTGCCACTTATACAGACGTCGTCTACCTACGGTACTTCGTGGCTCTCGAGCGGATCCATGAGTACAACTGAGGGGCAGCTTGCTTGGTATACCTGTATTCGAAGTTAAGAGAGGGTTGTATGCGGAAGACAAAGCAGGCCACAGGCAACGTGACACTACTGGCAGTAATTATTGGTCTTTGAATGTTTTTTATTTTATTTTCATTTCATATTTGCAAACTTTTTAGTGTGTTCCAAACTTTTCATTTTAGGCTTGGATCCTCCATCATTTCTCGGGCTCTCTGGCTGGGCAAGTGTACCTAAGTACACTGAGGATATGCCGCATGTTACTGCTTTTATCCCGCTGAGGTGGAACCAGACGGTCGAGTCTTACAGAGTCTATCTTGACCGTTTGATTGCTGAGGACATGCATTTTAACAACTATATTGATCACTGTTAGACACATCCATTTGACAAGATAGTGTTATACTCTAGATGGTTGGCTTATGGATCACGTCTCGCTACTCTTCATCTGCCCGAGCGTGTCATGCGACAGTTCAGATACACTCAGACTATTCCTAGACACACTGATGTCCCTGCTCCTCCTGCCTTGACACGTAGACAGATAAAGGACATGTTTGATGATTATGAGAGTCTTCTGGTACTAAAGAAGACACGAGCTACCATAGCTGAGAGCGATTAGAGCTATGTCGAAGGGTACATCATATGGTTCTTCAGGGTGTCACATCTGTACATGGTGCATGTTGCTCCAGGAGATCCACTGAGACCAACTCATCAAGAGATACTAGAGTATGAGCAAACACAACTAGATCATACTGATGATGTTTTACCTAGGTGTCATCGCATAATGGAGATTGCGCAGACAGGCATTGACACAAGTATCTTCCCTGATGGGTTTGATGTCAGGCGAGTCCTAGATGCCATCATGACAGAGGCACATGAGGCATTGTTGTACCGGAGACATCGCCGGAGGACATGAGGATTGATGGCCTAGGAGGTAGACGAGGCAGAAGAGGTAGAGGAGAGGTTGTCAGACAAACAAAATAGTCTCTTATTATATAGTTGTAGTACTATGGTCTGTACTTTATTTTGACGGTCTTACTACTTTATGATCTCGATTGTACGACATTTTCAACATTTATTGGTATTTTATTTTTGTATGGCATTTTTGGTCCATCTGAAATTATGTACGTATATATATATATATATTTTTTTTTTCTTCTGATTGTACGATATACTTCATCTGAACACAGAAAAACAACATATAGCATGAAATGCATGTTCTAATACGTTTCAGAGATGTATATCTGGAATATTTACAGAGACGTATCTTGAGTACAATTCAAATGCAAATGGCTTATGAGTGAGATGTATTGAATGTTTTAAATTGATTCAGAAATGCATCTCCAAAATATTTCAACGTTTATTCATAAATAGGTGCATTCAGAGATGCATCTCCAGAAACTAGGGGCATTTAAATAATTTTACGTAGTGGCTAAGAAGTATTAATGGTGCATTACGAAATCCTCTAATCTTTTCATTCGAGTTATTTGAAAATAGAAAATAGAAACCCAAACCTACTTAACTGTTGAATTGAATTTATAAAGCTTGAAGGGTGGGTTTGAGGTAAGGGCATTGCTTATTGCATCTTGCATCATGCAATCCTATTATTAAGGTGTGAAATAAACAAAATTATTGTATGGTTAATTTCAGATTAGTTTTGTAGAAAATGGAGTTGTGTCTTACTTAAAACTTGTTTTGAAGTGTAATAGGTGTCTAGAGATGTACTTCCGGAATGATTGAAGTACATTTTTGGATTTTATTATGGTGACTAAGATTAGAAGAGGAATCCCTTGAGACAATAATGGATAGGAACGCTTTTGTTTAACCGCTAAAACTTACAGGATGAAGTAAATGACTAGTTTCGTGTTAATTGAATGTTCTTCTATTTCAAATTTAAAGAGGGGAAAATGTCTTATTTCATCTTCAATGTTCAGACAACACTTTAATTATTAGAGGGATGAGTTGGAGAAACATTTGGATTACAATGACAAATTTATTGTTTGAAGAATATTGGGATTAAAGATAACCTTTGGAGAAGAATATTTTGAAAGGTTGTGTATACATTTTGAAATGTATTTGATATTCTTAAATTTTTTTAAATATAATATAATACATTGGCATATAAAATTATATTATTTTTTAAAACTTCTTAAAAATATCAAACACATTTTAAAATATAGATCTAATCCTCCAAAGTGTTTTTCCCTCAAAAACCAACTTGCAAACAGACCTTTAGTGAGGATAAATATTCAATTACTAGAAATGAGTTGCTCATTCCACTCTTAGTGGTGCATCCAAACATATATTATTGGGTATGTCTAATCCCCGCCTCCTTCTTCATCTCTACTGCACGATATTCCGTAACTCAACAATGATGTTCTCCACTAAAATCAACTAGGGACTGCCATCCTCAAAGAATTTTGACTCTATATCAAGATCCAAGTCTAAAATAAGAGTGATCACATATTCTTCCATAAAACCTGTTTGTTTTAGATTACAAAAATAGGTTTTTTTAATTAAAAAATCTAGAGATTTTTTTAGAAAAAAAGTAGAAACTAATTTGCGTTTGTTTCCTATCATAATTTTTTTAATGATTTTTTTTCCTTATTTGGAAATTTAAATCTAAAAATAATTTTTTATTATAAATTATTAAAAAGGACATACAAATTATTGTTCATAGTTATGAATAAATGATTATACATATATTTTTTAAAAGGCATAATTAGTTACAAAGTCCCTTAACTTAATTTAATATTCTACTCTAGTCCCTTAACTAAAAAACGTTACGAGTTAGTCCTTTAACTTCACTTTACTTACCCTATTTGGTCCCTTCCGTCAATTTCTGACAAAAAAACATTTAATTTTTGTGACGTGTGTCGCTACGCGATAAATGACACAAAGTCGCCACCGAATTTTATTTATTCCAAGAGGAAAGGGGAAATAACGATAAAACTCCTTAAAGGTGAAAAAATGGTCTCGCAACCAAATTTGGGTTCGGAAGTCGGTTATGTGAGGGGAAGGTATTAGCACTCTCTCACATCCATCGTACTCGATGGGAACCATCTAAGTCGTCTAGCTCGAATGAGTGTTCTAATCTTAAAGTTTACTCGCTAAAGGGAAAGAGGGTTGGTTTTTTATTAGGGTGCTCGCCAAGGATTGGGGCCCTTGCGCCTACGTATTCTCAACGGGAATGAGAAATCAGAGCGTCCGTAGTTCATGGGACTACGGTGAATAAAATGGAAGGTTGCTCGCTAGGATCTCGCAATCCTATGCCTACGTATTCTCAATAGGTATGAGAAATCAAAGCGTCCGTAGTTCGGAGGACTACAGTTTGTTGGTATTTTTTATGGACGATGCTAACGTTCGTGTTCTAGCAGTTAGGTGTATTGTCGCTCGTTGTCTGGAGTCTTACGCGTTATCTGTTTACGATATAACAGAAATAACATGTTCTTTTTGAAAAGTTTTTTTGAGGGAATCCTGAAGGAGAGAATGATTTACATTTGTTGAAGTGTTTTTGTTAGGTTTTGAAAAGAAGTTTGAGATGCGTATTGTACTAAAGTCTATGGGTAGAGGTGAATATTTCGAACTACCTAGCGGATCATCTTATGTTCAAAATACACGGAGTGGGTGTAGGGAAACTCCATTCTCACTCCTTCTCCACCACGTACTACACGCATCATGTTTATTAAGTGTTTTAGGATTTTTTATTAAGAAAATATTGGATGCAAAAGAAAAAAAATCTAAAGGAAACTAGATCCTAAATGTTATCATGCAATGATGGTCCTAAAGTCGAGATTGAAGGGAGATCTAACCTAATGCTGTCATGCTTGGATTGAGAACATAAAATCTATCCTACTTCGATCTTAATCAAACCTTAAGTCAAACTAGGAGATTCTAAGGGAACATGTGAAAACAAAGCTAGCAAATAAGTAAACAAGATATATACACAAGCATCAAGACGAATCAACAAGAGAAATCGAGACTAAAGCATGGAAATAACCAATCACATATCAGGTAAAGAGAGGTAATATGACAAAAAATGCATGATGAACACAAGATAATGAGCAAGTGACATATTCAAGATAAAAATCGAAAACGTAAGATCTAAGATCAGACAAAAAAGATCCAAAGCTTCAAGCTTAAAGAAATTAGTTAACATAATTTAAAGAAAATCTAAATGATTCTAAACCATAAATCCTAAACACAAATCAAAATCGGAAAGATTAAATCAAAGATTAACTAGGAAAATATTTTTTGGAGTTTTTAAATATCATTTAATTGAAAACAAAAGAACAACTTAATCTAAGTAATAACAATTAATTATAATTAATAAAAATAGAAAAGTATAAAAAAACCAATAGTATAATATTAAAAATTACTAAACCTAAAAATTAATAATATATTAAAAATAAAATGAAGAGAAAAACAATACAAATAAAAATGTGAGGGTGTTTGAGTGATTTATAGGGGTGTATAGCTTTTAAGCAAATTGGCCAATGAGCCCAAAGATCTCCCAAAAAAAGGAAAAAAAAAAGACTGACATGTTATCAGTTAAAAAAAAAAAACTAACACAAAAAACCATCACGCTTGCAAAAGGGAAGAAAATTGAAAACCAAAACATCTCAAAGTCATTGTAATTGAAGGAGAGAAAAATGGCACATCTACCTGACATCCCCCCAATCGTTCCTGGCACCCTCCCCCTTATATTTTAATAATGGCAAAATTGTCCCTTAGTATTTTACAAGCAATATCCGGAACAAATTTCCGGAAGTTATAAAAAAATTTCTGGTATGGATCAAAATTCCCGGTAGTTCATTTGAAATTACCGGTATACCGGTAATTTCAAATTCCCGTATGTATTAAAAAATCTGGTTATTGCTGAAAAGTGCAGTTTGGTACCGGGAATTTCACATCCATTGAAATTCCCAGTAGGTATAATTTTAGGATTTTTTTAACGGTCGAGATTTTGCCGACAGTTTTGTATGGTTGTGATTGCATCGACAGTTTGTGTGGCCCAAAATTTATGCACGTTTGTATAACTAGGGGTTAGGTCTTGTGGTTAAACAAATCTGAAAAAAAAAAGGCTATTCCAGCATTTTTGATTAAGGCAGAAGTTTACTTCAAGAGAGCTTCTCGACCTGTCGAATTCATGTTTCCCGATGACACAACCTCCTTTGTCGGTCTGACTTCGAAGTTGAAGGAATTGTTGTCTGATGGTGACAATAGAAAGGTGTTGAAGATCGAGTTTTGGGAGGATTCGGGGGATGGTAGTGTGAAATACAACCTGATTGAGCTGAAGAACGATGAAAACGTCATCAAAATGTGAAGATCATTTTGCCGTAGGCTAACAAGGGGTCCGATGGAGTTAGATGTGCAGCTGTCAAGATCAGTTGATGAAATAATGGAGATGCTGAAACACCCTGAAGCATCTGGTAGTGTTTAAGTTTTTAATATTGATTAATTATGTTATAATGTTAGGTTTGTATTTGTTTAAGTTGTTTAATCAAGATCGCTGCAATGTAAAAGTTTAAATGAAGGTATAATAATAATATATTGTTCTGCCATAATATACATATAATACAAAAATATACATATAATCTAGAAAATACAAATAATACTAAATAGGCCCCCCGCGGGCTAAGTGTGCAATCCTATCTAATCCAGCAGAAATACTGCCATCAGGGTCTACCAAGCCCATGAGCTCATCATCCACCACTGTTATCATCTGAAAGCGCTATGTGTCATCAGGGTGATGTGCTGGAGGAGGAGGAGGAGGTGCGTCATCAACAGGCTCCTGGCCACCAGAAGGTACATCCCCAGAAGGTGCATCCTTAGCCAGCGGTGGAGTGATACGTGGATGTGATACGGTGAGATACCACTCCAAGTAGCCATCCTCACACTACCAGGGATACTGAACAGGTGCAGATCGAGCTACGATGGCACGACCGAAACTGAGGAAGTGCGTCTGAACATGGTCAGGGAGCAGTTCCCAAAATGCAGTAGGTCAAACTCCTCCACGATCTTCTTCACAGCAGCAGGGAAGGGAATACTCGAGAATTTCTTCATCTTCCCTCCGTGTGACTGAACCCTCAGTACAAGTCATACCTGTGACACCAACCATTATACAACTTTGTAAATACATAAACAATTTATGTATAAATAAACAAAAGTTAAAATTAAACGTAAAAACCATATACCTGGCCCTACCATAATCGTAATGCTACATGCTCACTGTACTCTGTAAGCACATACGTATCTATGGGCCCACCAGGGAATCCTGTCTCAGTGTGTACCGATGGCTCGGTCGAAGGGACCGTGACATCGGTCTCAATGGTCTCCTCAACCCCTCCTGTACCACCAACCTCTCCTGTACCAGTAGCCTCTCCTGTACCCTCAGCATTACCTTCCTCCTCACCCTCACCCTCAGCTGCCACTCTAACAGCAGTCTCCTCTACCACATCCCTAACACCAGTCTCCACCGGAACATCTCCAACAATAGCCTCCTCCGGCTGAATAACAGGGACGTCCGTATCTGTGGCCTGCACTAAAAAAAGACCTTCACGCCGCCTAACGACGCGAGGTGCCTGGAAACGCCCCCGCTACTCAGCCATCCGCTTCCAGTGTGAATCGGTTGGGACCACCCGTCCAGCCCGTACATGCGCAGACTCAGCATCAGGAACAACTGTAGCCCTACCCCTACCACCTCCTGCCAAATCAAGCGCCCTCCCAGAGCGATGCTACCATCACGACCTATGGTTTTCACTGCAAAAAAAAAGATAAAAAAATAAAACAAATATTTCATAACTACCAGAAATTTGAAATTCCCGGAAAAACAAAAAAATCAAAAGTAACGGTTTTTTTGAAATGTGAGAATGTTTTTTTAGGATCAGTTAAGTCTTTTCACTAGTAGTGTAGGAGTGCCAGGTACGATTGAAGGTTGTCAGGTAGAATCCTCGAGAAAAATCGGTGGTTACTGTGCGCGAGTGGATTCAATATTTCTTTGACGAAGAAAAATAACACCTTTTTGTCTCGTCTCGCTCGTCCTTCCTCGGGATTTCGCCTCAATTTTTTCATTCTCTCGTGTGTGTTCTCTCTGTCTCTGACCTTTTCCCCTCAACTTCTCTTCTCAATTGTCGACGACTTCTGGCGAGATCTATTGTATGGCTTGACTTAGAATCTCTTCTCCTATTCTGTCTTCATTTTATTTTTTTGTTTGGTTGTTGTAGCTCATATGGAGTTGTGTGTTGTTGTTTAGTAACGGTGGAAAAAGGTTGTCGGTGAAGTGTGGTGCTTTACTGTGGGTGATAGTGAAGGTCAAAGGGCTGCTTTATTTGGTCAGCGAAAATGTGTTAAGGCTGTGTTAAAAGTTACACGATGAGGCTCATGAAGGTTGTGGAGGACTTGTTACATATGAGTATAGCGGTGAAGTGTTAAATTGGTGAAGATATTTATGGGAGCAGAGTCTAACAAGGATTGTTGGATGGCGATGAGGCAAAGCGATGATGGTGAACGGACATAGAGAAGCGAGTTGTGGAGGTGGTGCACGTTTATGCGAGTTGCCGTGTATCAAACAAGGTTTGTGTTTTTTCCCATTCTCCCAATTTTATCCTTTCTTCCCCCTTTTAAATTGATCACAACCTTGTCAATTAAGTTTCTGGTAGAGCTCACTCTTGTCCTGTTATGCAATGCGTACGTTTTGTGTAGTTTTTTGGTTTAGGTTTGAGGCGCATGTTTTGTGTCGTGTAGAGCTACTGCTGTTTGAATTTTGTCTGTTTCAATCGCAAAATAATGCAGGTTTATTGTTGGTTGATGCAGGTTTTTGGAGTGTTGTGTATGGTTTTGCTTGTGGTTGTACGATTCACGGGTCATGATTTAGCAGGTTTTGGAGCATTGTGTTTTTTGCAGGATTTTGGTTTGTAATGAGGTGTAGGTTGGTAGTGGCAGGTTGTGGTTGTAGCATGTCTAGTGTAGTAGCAGGTTTGAAAAAATCATGTGTGATAGAAATGGTACATGGGCTTAGTATAGCAACTTGGTGTGGTTTCTTTGTAATAAAAATGTGTGATGTACTTTGACATTTTTTGTGAATTGGCTTTTATTGTTTTATATGGAATCCAACTCTTTTTTTTTTTTGTGAATTTTGATGATGGGCTTTGAAAGAAAACATGGAAATGGGATTGGTTGTAAGTGGATTTGAATATTTTTTGTAGAATTTATAAACATGAGTAATATATATATATATATATATATATATATATATATATATATATATATATATATATATATATATATATATATATATATATAAGCACGGGTTTTTTTAAAAGAATTTAATTGGTATTCAATGACAGTGTAAAATAATTTTACATTGTCAACCAATCACCCTCATGCATCCCGCCACATCAGATTATAAATTTTAAGTTAACTGTATGACATGGCAGATTAATATATTCTTATTGGATGACAGTGTAAAATTATTTTACACTGTCAGTGCATACCAATTAAACTTTTGTTAAAATATTGGATATATAATATATTTGATTATTAATATATATATATATATATATATATATATATATATATATATATATATATAATTTATAATAATAAATATATTTTTTAACGAAAAAATTTCAATTTAATTGAGTGAAATCGCTATGATAATTATTAGGGGTGTTCGCGGGTTGGATTTGAGTCTAATTTGATTAAATCCAATACCCGACCCGATCAATATTCTTTGGGTTAGGTTGAATGTTCAACTCGTACTTTTAAAACTAAACCCGAACCAAACCAACCCGCTCATCAATGGGTTGGGTTGGGTTGGATTGGGTTTGTGGGTCATCCACTAAATATAATTTTTAAATTCTAAATAAAATATATTAAATTAATGGGTTAAATATGTATAAGGTCCCTACAAATATCTCAACTTTCTGGTTTGGTCCCTCTAAAATTTTCCTTCAAACAATGGTCCTCTAAAAGTTTTCCGTCCCTAACTTTAGTCTCTCCCGTTAGTTTCCACTAAAGGTGGCTTATGTGGCATGCCATGTGGAAATTTTTTGATGACGTGGCTTACATATGGCAATGCCAATGTGGCAAAAATTGCTGACATGTATGCCACGTGGCAATTGTTTCAATTTTAATTTTTTTTATATTAATATCATATTTAAACCCAGAAATGATAGCTAATTTGCAGCTAATTCCTAGCTAATCTCTAGCTAATTTAAACACACCATTTTTGTAGCTAATTCATAGCTAATCTCTAGCTAATTTAAACACACCATTTTTGTAGCTAATTCATAGCTAATCTCTAGATAATTTAAACACACAATATGAAGTAACACTTTGCCAAATACCGTCTTCAATTGTAAAATAAGCACAATTGCAATTTCAGTCCATAGATATCCCACATTATGAAGTAACACCTACTCTACAACTACAAATTACATTCAAAACATGGCATATAACTAATGTTAAACGAGTAGCAGTAATTACTCCAGTACATAAGGACTTCCCATCCAATTCCCTTGTTGAAAATCACAAAATCAAACCAAACTGGAATTATATCAGCCATATCAACTATACTATATTTGGCTGCAACTTCTATTCAAATGGAATCATATCAGTCATCTTTGAATTGGGTGAAAACTTGACATCAGACAGATCCTATAATATAAGCCTCATTTAAGTTAATTAATGGTGTCAACATGAATCACTTTGTGTTCTATTGCTTCTTAGATATACACATTCCAGTTCACAAAGCACAAATATTGTACAGGGAGATATAAACATAAAAAGCAAAAAACTGCAAGAACTGAGTACAAGGAGATATAAACGTAATTGATTGGCTACAACCCATATAATTATGATTATAACAACATAGCTTTAAAGGTATCAAAAATTAAAATGTTATCTTCTTTGTACAGAAAGGACTCCACCTGCCTTCTTATGAGCATCTTGAGAAGATAATTCAAAAGACTCCATTCCAAAAGAGTGGTCAACACTATCATATTTGATTTGTAAACTAAAACGGTTACCTTCTTTGTACAGAAAGGACTTCACCTGCCTTCTTATGAGCCTATGGTGATGATCTTAACATCACATGTAGAAACTAGAAATCACAACAACAATTTGAATACACAAAGTTCATAAATATAATTTACTTGAGATAGATACTCCATGCTTCCACACTTATTTAGATAAAAATCTTTGAGATGTGGGCAGCTAGTGGCTACAGAAAGTGGAAATAGATACTCCATGCTTCCACACTTATTTAGATAAAAATCTTTGAAATAAAAAATTACATATAACTCAAGGAGAATAATATTTATTGATATGGCTAAAATATTTAGTAACTAAGATATTTGAAAATTGAAAATAAAATATAAAATGAAATATCTAACTGGATGTAAGAATCAAGACATACCAATGAGTTTCATGCACCTGAATTTCAACAAGTCCTGGAACTTCTTGTGTTCCTTCTGCGGATTGCTTTATCTCCAATCTTAAGTTAAAAAATTGTTTTCCTTGTCAGTGATATCTCTCCAAAAACAATACAACAAAATTTTATGCATGTTGGACATTTATAGTTTTCTTTTTTCTCTCAGACTCATTATCCAGCAAAGCATTAATAAACTAAAAAAATACAATGCTAAAATAATTAGAGTACTAAGAAGAATTAAAACTCACTTCTTCGGATGGGCAGAATTTTCCACCAAAAGATCTTTTAACTTCTCATTATAGGCCTCCAGCATACTAACATGCAACTGATACTTCATTACACCCTTTCTCTCTTCAGATATCTTAAATAATTCTTCAAGTGTTCGGTAGTTAACTCCCCTCTCTTCAGGTGTTCCCTCCATTGTATATGTTTTACCAGTTCCAGTTTGTCCGTAAGCAAATATACAGACATTAAAACCATCCGATACTGATGTAGCAATAGGTTTAGTTTGCGAAAAAATAGCCTCTGCGTGTAAACAAAATAACATTACACACATTTGATCAGCTTTGAGAATGAAAACAAAATAGCATTAATGCAACAATATCAAAAGTTGTAACTCCTAATATACCTTGGTTATCTTCAGGTTTAAAGACATGATCAAATTTAAATGACTTCTTGGAAGAATCTGAGTTAATAACTTGAAGCTCATTGTCCAGAGTCGATTCAAAATTGACAACAGATGTATACCCGTTCCCAGTTTCACTTACACTTAAAGGTATGCATCTGCAGAAAACCCTGATATTACCCTTAATTTCTATTATTTCATTATAAAGCCGCTTTCGCTCAGAAGATTCATCCAGATACTTCTTTTTCAAGAGTTCGTATTCAGAACCTATAACCAGATATCATCTCATAAGAGAGAAAATTATCAAGTGTTCCCAAATGTTGCAAAGTTAAAGAACACAAGGAAGGAAGATTTGCAACTTAATTTGCAGTTATAATCGAGTACAACAGAAAGCAAGAACAGGGCCTTAGTACGAGAATGCTCTACATGAAAAACAAAATACAAAAATGTAAAATTATCAGGAAAAATTCAAACCTTAAATATCAAGACAAATCCAACCAATACAGCCCATGAGAATCTATATATCTACAAAACGCACAAACATTTAGAAACAAGATAGTCAAAAATTGTAACAGGACATTTGTTGACCGTGAATAGATGAATAGGCACTCACAAACCCCAATCAAATCAAAACCGAGAACCTTATTCGGGATTGGATCATGACCGAATCAAGCATCATAATCTTAAATTGACATCAAACCCTAAATTATTATTTCAAAATGTTTGGCTCTTGTGATGGAACGAGAACGGAGAACTCATAGTTGAATGAGAGCTTGTACAGGAGCGACGAATCACACACAGGAGAAGAATAAGAAGCTCGTATGGAAAGAAAGGGTTAGGGTTAGAGTTTGTGGAATGAAGAGAAGCTTGTAGCCTGAGCTATTAACATTTTCTTTTTTACAGAATTTACAGCGTGGCATTATTAAAACACGTATGCAAACAAATGGTGACACATGGCACGCCACATCATCCTCCGTTAGTGGAAACTAACGGGAGGGACTAGAGTTAGGGACGGAAAATTTTGAGAGGACCAAAGTTTGAAGGAAATTTTTTTAGGGACCAAACTTTAAAGTTGACTTATTTGTAGGGACCTAAAACTTATTTAACCCTAAATTAATTAACACATTTATATTACAAAAATATTAAAAAAATCATAAACTTTTAGTATTCAGTTTGAATAAAAATTAATTGGTTAATACTCAAAACTCTTGTACGATCCATATAAAGTTAGAAAAATATACAAATGGTGTAAAGTATAATTTAAAAGGTAAAATATATCTCTCTTTAAATAAATAAAATTGATCTCTCAAATTTGATTTATACTTAACCTTTTAAAATTAATAAAAACTATAATTATATATATATATATATATATATATATATATATATATATATATATATATATATGAATTGTAAGAATTATGCTAGATGATTTATAAATTAAATAAAATTAAAATTGTGTAACATATCGATGGGTTGGGTTCACAGGTTCGTAGATTTAAAACTTCAAACTCGTTACCCGAACCAAATACCAATGGATTTGAATGGGTTGGTTTGGATTGAACCCGTACATGATTGAGTTGAGAAAAATATGGATTGGGTGAGTGAATTTCCGAGTTGACCCGTACCCATAAACACCCCTAATAATTATAGATAGATTTTAATTACATGTATTAAATGGTTAAAATTATTGTCTTGTGTTTTGGTACGTATAAGTGACATTGTACAATGTTGTTTTATTTTATATTTATTTATTAAAGATAAATATTTGTCTTATACTTTTTTTTTATATATATTTATCGATAGTAAGTTTGTCCCGTACAATGCCAAATTAAGGAGGTCTGGTCTAGACAGGGCATTTATGGAGATCTTATCAAGCAACTTTGGAGAGGTAAGTCGGGATCCTTACAATGCCAAATTAAAGCAATGCAAGAGCTTCAATTCAGTTTTAAGGAGCTGCGCACAAGTACAGTTAAGAAGGAAATTTTAAGACTCCAAGGTTTTCTGGCTGAGGAGAAGAGGTGGTCTAAGGAGGATTTGGAAATTCAACAATACAAAGTTGCTATTAAACAAAGGGATGATCTCTTGAAAATCGAGGAGACTATGTGGAGGCAAAGAAGTAGAGCTATGTGGCTTATGGATGGGGATAGAAACACGAAATTTTTTCACCAAAAGGCAGATCAAAGGAGACGCACCAACACGATTAAAAGATTGAAGGACACTGAAGGAATTTGGAGGAGTGGTAACAAGGTTTGTGAAAGGATTTTAACTAACTACTTTAAGGAAGTGTTCTCTTCTTCTTATCCTGATAATCAGGAGATTTGTGGCCTGGTCCCAGGCAGGTTATCTGAGGAGCATAAAGTCCTCTGTTCTAAGTTTTTCTCGAAGGAGGAGGTTTTTGATGCGATCAGCCAGATGCACCCTACGAAGTCTCCGGGGCCTGATGGTTTACCTGCCCTCTTTTATCAGAAGTACTGGCCTATTGTGGGGGAGGATGTATGTCTCTATGTCTTGGATGTTTTGAACAATCTTAGGGATCCCAGCTCCATCAATAATACCTTCATCACTCTTATTCCAAAGAAGAAGCACCCTTCAACACCAATGGATTTCAGGCCTATAAGCTTGTGCAATGTGATTATGAAAGCTGTATCTAAAACCATTGCTAACAAAGTAAAGAGGTTCCTTCCAGAGATAATTAGTGAAGAGCAGAGCGCTTTTGTCCATGGTAGACTGATTACGGATAACGCCCTCATAGCAATGGAATGTTTCCATTGGATGAAACAGAAGAAGAAGGGGAGAAAGGAACTATGGCGCTGAAGCTTGATATGTCAAAAGCTTACGATAGGATGGAGTGGAGTTTCGTGATTGAAACTCTGAAATGTATGGAGTTCCCTGAGGCCTTTATCACCCTTATCCAGAATTGCATCACCACAGTTTCCTACCAAATATTGATCAATGGCAAGCCTAGCTGCTCTTTTTCTCCTGAAAGGGGCCTCCGTCAAGGAGACCCTCTTTCACCTTACCTTTTCGTTATTTGTGCTGATGTTTTTTCAGGTTTACTAAAGGAAGCGGTCAAGAGGAAAGCTATTCATGGAGTGTCTGTTGCTAGGAAAGCCCCAGTTATATCTCATCTCTTTTTCGCGGATGATAGTCTTCTGTTTGCCAGAGCTAGCGAGGAAGAGGCGTCCCGTATCAGCAACATTCTCTCTATCTATCAGTGGGCTTCAGGGCAAGTGATCAACGTGGATAAATCTGAAGTGTCCTTTAGTGGCAATGTTGGTCAGGAGGTTAGAGACAAAATCAAAGAGAAGCTTGGCTTTCGCCCGGTCAACAATCATGTGCGTTATTTGGGATTGTCGGTCATTTTGGGCAGATCAAAGAAAGAGGTTTTCAGATTGGTCGTTGAGCGAGTTTAGAAAAAGGTGAAAGGGTGGAAGGAATCTTTTCTATCCAGAGCTGGGAAAGAAGTGTTGATCAAAGCAGTGGCACAAGCGATTCCTACATACATCATGAGCTGTTTTCGTATCCCTGAGAGCTGCTGTAAAGAGATAGAATCAATGTTGGCTAAGTTCTGGTGGGGCACAAAGGATGGACACCGTAAAATCCATTGGTTAAGGTGGGATAGGCTTGCACAATCAAAAGGAATTGGTGGGTTGGGATTTAGAGGCATCCACGATTTTAACACAAGCTTGTTGGGTAAACAATTCTGGAGGCTGATGCAAGAGGATGGGTCACTTTTCGAGAGGTTCTTTAAGGGCAGGTATTACCCTCGTGGCTCTATTTCTAATGCTTCTGTGGGATTCAAACCTAGCTATGCTTGGCGTAGTATTCTGAGTGCTAAAGAGGTGGTGGTTCAAGGCACATGCTGGCGGGTTGGGAATGTGAGAATATTTGTATTGGCTTGGATAAGTGGATCCCCACGCTTCCAAGTTTACAACCAAGTTTTTCGGCCAGGTCTCTTAGCCCTGATTCGAAAGTGTCCAACCTTATTGATAGTGACTTGGTTTGTTGGAAAATGGAGATTCTGCTGGAAAACTTTGATGCGCAAGATGTTAAACACATTTCTAGTATTCCTCTCTCTATTAATCTTTCTGAAGACAAGAGAATGTGGACACATAAAAAGAGTGGAATTTTCTCTGTCAGGTCCGCTTATCAGTGGCTGGGGGAGCAAAGGAGGAAACATCAGCCAGGGCCATCGAATTGTGATTCCCATAAATTCTGGAAGAACATCTGGAAGATCAAAGCAAACCCCAGGATTAAGAACTTGATATGGAGGGCTTCCAAGGACATTCTCCCAACGAAACTCAATCTTCAAAGTAAAGGTATTTCTTCTGATACTCTTTGCCCCCTCTGTATGTCTGAACCAGAATCCTCCACCCATCTTTTCTTGAAATGTGCTTTTGCCAAGAAAACTTTGTTCTCCTTTCCTTTGGGTATTCGTATTCCTGTTTGTGGGGACATTAAGGATTGGTTGGCTGCAATTTTGGAGGAGGGGGACAGTAGGCTTGGGGGACTCGTTGCTATCTCTTTCTGGAAGCTTTGGCAGGTTCGCAACAATGTGGTCTTTAAGAATTCTAAACCTGACCCGGGCTTGGTTGCTGTGGAAATATGGGAAGCTTTTAATGAGTATGATGGCCATGTTAAGGGGAAGGAGATTGTTTCGGGCTGGCATGATGGGTAACCGGAGAATTATAATGGTTGGATCGTTCAGTCGGACGCGGGATGCTTTGAAGATGGCGTCGTGGCTTTGGGGTGCATCATTCGTGATCCTACAAAAAATATCTTCCTTGCTGCCTCTAAAAAACTGGGCAGTGTCGCCGATCCCGCTGTTGCGGAACTCTTGGCTATCCGTTGGGCGCTGCAAAAGGCAAAGAGCTTGGGTTTGCAAAGTTTTGTGCTTCAATCTGATGCTAAATTTGTTGTGGATTGTATTAATGGGTTAGCTAGCAGTATTGCCCTTGATCCTTTAGTTAGTGATTGTAAACTGATCATGGAAGGTTGTTTTGGTGTTACTGTTATGTTTATAAGTAGGAAGTGTAATCTAGAAGCTCATTCGATGGTTGAAATTGGCAGATCCCTAGGTTCTAAAACTTGGATTGGTCACATTCCTAACCCTGTAACCGTTTCCTTGCCTTCGGGCTCTTTAATCTAATGATTGGGCTTGACATAAAAAAAAAAAAAAGGTTTGTCCCGTATTTTTTTTTATATTAATCAATAATAAATGTTTTTTGTTTTATAGTTTTTAATGTATCAATGGAAATTATGTGTACCATTTTTTATAAATATATTTTAATTGATTAATGTTTCTTATGTGTTTTTTATGTATCATTAAACAATATTAGAGTTGTGTTTCTTACTTATCAATTTCAAATTTGTCTCATATTTTTATCTTGTATCAGTTAAAAATATTTGACCAATATTTATTTTAGATTTTTCTCTAGACTTAAATTAGTATTTTGATATAATAATAAATCACATTTTTTAAGGTATTCAAAATATATAAAATTTAACTAATTAATAAATGATAAATATTTATTCCATGTATAAATTGAATATTTCAACAGATTTTTTAAGTAAGTTGTTTTTAAATAATAATTTGATTAAAATTGAAGTACAAATTGTTGTCTTGGCTAACGATTTCCGACGAGAAACTTGCACCTTTCGGCGACCCTGCAAACCGCCCTAGGTGGGCCATTCACATCAAAATCTTCTTCTAAAATGGTTTATACCCCTACTCTTAAGGAGTAGGGACCGTTTTTGAGGCGATTTCGCTGTTGGTTTCGTGTTCTGCGAGGAAGAAAGGGAGGGGTAAACCGAAGATGAAAGGAACGTACACGATTTTCAACTTCAAGAGAGACATGCTCAGGACTCTCTCCATCTGGATAACTCTTCATCATCTACCTCTGCACTTATGGGGCCAAAGAGTCTTGGGAAAATAGGTAGTGCCTTGGGTCAGGCCCGTCTCAAATAATTTGGAGGTCCTGTTCTAATATTTAAATGGACCCTTAGTTAAAAAATGCAACAAAATTTAAAAAATCATTCTTTATATATATATATATATATATATATATATATATATATATATATATATATATATATATATATATATATATATATATATATATATTTCATAAAAAAAATTCATTCTTATAAATAACATTAAAATTAAAAAATAATTAACAATTAGCAAATAAAATTACAAATAAAAAAAGAAGAAATTAATCATTAGAAAATAAGTTTATAGATTTAGAATAATGAGTTATTCTATAATAATGCATGTTTTACTAATTGATAATAAAGGTTATAAAAGGAGAAAAAAACTTAAAGGATCTCTTTTATGAAGTCCTTTTATTTTTGTGGACCAAAATAATAGGGAACTTTTGTCTAGTAAGTAGTAAAAGTTAGAAAGGTTGTCTAATATTTATGATACTGATAGTAATAAACTATGTGTTTTATTTGAATTTGGTTTGGAGATATACTTTAAATTATATTAATATAGGTGGCAGCAGGCTTAATACTAAAATTTTAGGTGACATATTCGTTTTTATCACCAATGTTGTATTATGGTTTCAATTCATGTGAACTATTGGGTTGCAATTGCAGTGGTTGTATATAGTATCTTAAATCATCTCTCAACTAGTGGCTTAATAGAAAAGTTGTTGTTAAATTTTAGAGGTCCCTCTAATTATTAAGAGGCCCTGTGCTGAAGGCCAGGATGCACTGCCTCATAACCGGCCCTGCCTTGGGTAACCCTTTAGTCACTGACGAATGCACAACAAATAAGTTTTGTATCTCGTATGCGAGGATATTGGTTGAAATTGACATTACTCAGAAACAGAAAGACAATATAACAATTAGGGACCATGAAGGTAACAAAATGCAACAACCAGTTCATTATGAATGGAAACCTTTGTATTGTGAAAGCTGCCACAAGATTGGTCACAGATGTAATAAGGAGCAGAACAAAACAAGAAAGCAATGAAAAGAAAATGAGAGGTCTCAAGAGGAACCAAAAATTATTCACCAAGAGGAACCAAAAAGTGTGCTTCAGGAGGTCCCTCAAGGTGAAAAAGAAAGTGGATCTACGTCATGGACTGAAGTGAGCAACACTTGGAGAGGCAAAGGAAAAGTCGAAGCAAGAGAAAATTCTGCAACAGGTATTCTATGCACTAATGGCTTTGACACTTTAGGGGTTTTGAATGATCCCTTAATGACCATGGACAAGGGTTAATGATTTTAGTTTGGAACATAAGGGGGATAAATAACCCTGGGAAGTGCAGAGAGGTCTTCTCCCGCCTTAGTGAACTAGAGTGAAGCATTCCAATGCAAATAAGATTAGAAATAAACTTTGTGCTAAATGGTCTTTTTAGAAAATTATAAGGACCATAATAATGGTAGGATTTAGCTGATATGGGATCCATCTAAAATAAAGGTTAGTCTGGTTTGTAGTAATGCCCAATTCATACACTATGCTATCTACAATTTGGAGGATAATCTGGTTTCTTGGTGTATTGGAATTTATGCTTTCAATACTTTAGAGCAAATGAAAAACATGTGGAATAGTCTTGAGTAACTTCAGGTGTGTAACTCTGACACCTGGTTCCTTATGGGGGACTTTAATAATGTGTTGCAAATCCAGAATCATCTGGATGGCTCAATGGTCCATGAAAGTGAATATCGTCATTTTGACAGGATGATGAAGAATCTTGGCTTACATGACAAAGAGAGTAGTGGTGAGCAATTCACTTGGTTCAACAATCAAATGGAGACCCATATTTACTCTAGATTTGATAGGGTAATAGGAAACTTAACTTGGCACCAAAGTAATGTAGAAATTGTCCTGGATATCATGGAAAATGGAGTGTATGACCATGCTTTACCGAGGCTTATGGATCAAAAGGCTAAGATTAACAGGAATCATCATTTTAAATTCTAGAATGCAGGTATCCTAACAGAGGGGTTCATGACAGATGTTGAGTCCAGTTGGAATACTTCCATAATGGGTAATGGCATGGAGGGTCTTTGGAGAAAATTAAGAAGACTTTAGCCTGTTATCAGAAAGAGAGGTAAAGAGTTTCTTGACATTAAAACTCAAGTGGAGGATGCAAGGAAAAATCTTCAGAATGCTCAATTAAGCCTGGCTCAGGACAAGATGAATGCTGAAAAATCCTTACTGTTAAAAGATGTTTTGAAAGAGTTATTCATCTTAGTGGTATTGAAGATCATTTGCTGAAGCAAAAGACCAAAATTGATTGGCTTAAGTATGGTGATAGTAACCCAGTCTATTTCTATGCTATGCTCAAAAGCCAAATTGTGCAGAATCAAATCATTAACATGGTCAATAGTGAAGGAGTGGTCCTAACTACACAAGAAGAGATTGAGCATGAAATTCTTAATTTCTATGGTAACCTGATTGGAAAATCCTCTCCTAACCTCAAAGGTACAAATATTGTTGTGATGAGAAAAGGTAGGAAATTTTCCTTGGCTGATAGGGAGAGTCTAATTTCTCCTATTAGAAACCTGGATATTGACCTTGCCCTTAAGAGTATGAAAGATAATTCTTCTCTATCCATTGATGGATATGGTGCCAAGTTTTTCAAAGCAACTTGGAATGTCACCAAGTATGGTGTCTATGCTGTAGTTAAGGAGTTCTTTGAAACAAAGAAATTGTTTTAACCTTTCAACAACACTTTTGTAAGATAAATAATGCCAAGATGGTAAATTTAGGCTTACATCTTGCTGCTTTATCATCTATAAAATCATTGCAAAAATCCTGGCAGTGTGGCTTGGTAAAGTCCTTGGTAGTATTGTTCATTATAGCCAAGCAACTTTTGTTCCAGGTTATCATCTGCAAGACCATGTTTTGCTGGTCTATGAGCTAATGAAGGGTTATAGTGCAAAAGGCGGTCCTTCTAAGTGTATGATTCAGATGGATGTGTAAAAAGCCTATGAAGCAGTTGAGTGGACAACTTTGGAGGCAATTTTGCAAGAAGTAGGTATTCCCCTCAAATTTATCAGATGGATCCTCACCACTGTCAAAACTGTTTCTTACAAGTTCAACATCAATGAAGAGCATTCTTGTAGCTTAAAAGCTAAGAGAGGGTTAAGACAAGGGGACCCCTTTTCTCCCTTGCTCTTTGTCATCATAATGAAGTATTTGCATAAATCATTTGGTAAGCTGTCAACTAATCCTAACTCTAACTATCATTCCAGATGTGACAAACTTAATCTTGTTCACCTTTGTTTTGCTGATGACCTACTTGTCTTCACAAGAGGAGAGGTTGTGTCTGTTCAAATTGCCTTACAAACTTTCAATGATTTTTCTGCTGCTACTGGTTTAAATGTTAATCCTCAAAAGTGCAACATGTTTTTTGGGAATGCTGATGAGAAATCCAAACGTGAGATTCTGTCCTTTATTGGTTTCAAGGAAGGTTACCTTCCTTTTCGCTACTTAGGCATTCCTCTCTCTAGTAAGAAGCTCTTTATCATGGATTGTAACATTTTGGTGGATAAAATTGTTGCTAGGGTGAACCATTGGAGTTCCCACTTGTTGTGTTTTGCAGGTAGAACTTTATTGATCAAAAGCACAATTTTTGCTATGCTGGATTTCTGGTTGCATGTGCTTCCTCTCCCCAAGAAGGTCATTCACAAAGTGGAGGCTATTTGCAAATCGTTTCTTTGGAAGGGAAATGGGGAGATATATAGGAAAACTCATATATCGTTGAAGAAAATGTGTAACAGTAAAAAATAGGGTGGCCTCAATATTGTTGATTTTGAAGATTGGAAATCTGCTTGTATGCTCAACCTTATTTGGAATATAAGTGGGAAAAGGGACAATTTATGGATCAAATGGATCCATAACTATTATGTGAAAGGTAATGATATTATGAATGTGATTGTCAAAAGTTATTGGTATTGGATTAGTAAAGCAATCTTTAAGCATAGACAAAAGATTGCTGGAAATCAAGATTGGCTAGTGATTACGCAGAAGCAGAAAGTGAAAACTAGAGACCTTTACAACCTCATCAGAGCTAATCATGAAAAAGTGGATTGGTATAGGATTTAGTTCGATAATCCAGGTAGGCCGCGCTCTCTATTTACTACTTGGCTAGCTTGTAATGGAAGATTGGAGACAAAAGATAAGCTCCACAAATTGGGAATGATTGAGAATAAAAATTGGAGCTTTTGTAATGAAGAGGAAACAATTCACCACCTGTTTTTCAACTGTCCTGAGATGTATCGAGTTTGGCAGCAAATTCTTCATTGGATTCAAGTGATGCATTCTCCTTTTGGGTGGGAAGAAGAGTTAAGATGGGTCCTTCATAATAGCAAAAGGAAAAATAAGTAAAGTCCTGAAGTGTGCTTTTGTAGAACAATTTATGAAACTTGGCGATATCGTAATCACATTTGTTTTGGAGAAACCAAAGGTGTAGATATTGTTTCCAAAATTATGGATTCTATTATGTATAGATGTTGACATAAACCCAACCTAAGGAGGCACATTAGCATGTTAATGATGCCTTATGTTTTATTTTGGGTCGTTTTTGGTTGTTTGGTATTGTTTGGCTGGATCTTTGGATCGCCTTGTTTTATCTTGTTTTTGAAATTTAATAAAATTTCTTTATTCCAAAACAAAAAATAATTGAAGTGTGCAAAAATTATATTGAACTATATTTTAAATATTTTCATTTTTATTATAATGATATTAAAAAAAATTAATTGTAAGTTTTTTTTAACCAAAAAAATACTGATAAAATCAAAAAGCAGTATGTACAAAGCGATTGAAAAGATCCAACCCCTAAAAACAAAATATACCAAACACCCCCAAACGACTTAGACTAATACATCACAAGTCTAGCTAGGTGTGTCCTTAAAATTTTTATTGATCCACACTCTATAAACTATATTATCTATCTATTTTCTTATCTATAATTCTTTAGTCACAAACATTTGTCATGTATATATTTTCATAATAAACAATAATAAGTATATTACAATTATCATCATTTTTAATACAAAGATATTAAATTAAATTTATTGATTAGTGACAAACAAATATTTGTGCTAAAAATTGTGTGAAAAACAACATTTAATGTATTATAATTATTATAATTTCTATGTTGACACTTAAAAGACACTAATTTTATTGTTTAGACACAGATATGTGTAATGTATATATAATTAATTGTAATTAATATACTATAATTATTTTCATTTTTATTTAGAAGATTAAAAAAATTAACTATAACAAATTGATCATTAACAAATAATTTTCTCATCTGTAAATTGAACACACCAACTTCAATCTTTTTAACGACTCATTTTTAACAAAAAAAATAATAATAATAATAATAATGTGTAAGAACACATTAAATACTAATATTAATTTAATGATTCTTATTTATTTGATTTCCGATTATATATTATTGTATACAAAAAATTTATTGAATTATTTGAAGATTTCAAAATAAAATGATTATGATTGTCAGAGTTTTATTTGGAACATATGCATCAAATTGGTAGGAATAATTTTTTTTTTTTTTTATAAAATGGTATCCTTCCTTCCGTACCGACTAATCCACCCGAGAGCTTTTGTCTCACGTAGCCTCCAAAAGTTAGACCTAAGCTTCTTCGAACTCAGAACCTCAAGGGGAGCAAATCCTTGAGACCCAAACACCCTCCCACTAGACCAACCCTCTCAGGTTTGGTAGGAATAACTTTAAAAATTTAAATCGAATTTGATCTTTTTATTAAAACATTTGTCTCATATTTTTGATATGTATTAATAACAAATATGTGTCTTGTGTTTTTTTTTTATATTTATTATAATAAATATTTATCTTACTTTTTTTTATTGTTGACAGAGATGTCTCGTGTTTTTCTAATATATTAATTAAATTCAATATTTTCTCTAATTTTTGTATTTATCAATTACAAATATGGGTCATGTATTTTTTATATTTATCAACAAAAAAAATTTTGTTAAATTTTTGTACGTATCTATGAAAATATTATTTTGTGTTGTATATATTAATAATTAGCGATAATATTTGTTTTACAATGAATAATAAATATTTATCTGATTTTTCTAATACTTATTAGTGATAAGTTTTTATCAAGTATTTATTTTTTGTGAATCAGTGACAAATATTTATATATTTTTTATAATTAACAATGATAAATATTGATCACATATTGTTTAATAGAGATTAATATTTCTACCCCATAATTTTAAATATTCTTACACACTCATCTAATCAAATTATAACAAATAAATATTTATTGAGATAGTTTTAATATTATTCCAAAAAAATGGTATCACGAAGGGATTTGAGGGAATGCTTGTGTAAAAAAATAATCCAAAAATAATTATAATTTTTTTTATTTTTTATATTGAATATACTAAAAATACTTTTTTAATAATTCTTAAAATCATACATTAGTGTCATATATGTCTTCTATAATAAATTTTAACTATTATATTATAATTATTCTAATGCTAATTGCATAAATATATAAAAATGAAATTAAAGTAGTCTAGTATTAGCCACAAACAATTATCTTATATATAAATTTAAAGATAATTGATATGTAACTACTGATTTGTTTGAAAGGTATCACTTTTATTTTAATTATTTAAAAAATAATATCAACGAATGGTTCTGATATATTGACAATGTAAAATTTTTTACAATGACACTGAGTACATAACAATTAATTTCAAATTTAAATTGTATTTTTTTTTATTGATTTATTTGCATTGCAGAAAATAATGTGATGACGTAAAAAAAGTCAATTAACAAATAATATGGTTAAAATACATAAACACCCCCCTAAGAGCGTTTGCATCTCTTTCTCTCCTCTCCAGATTCACTTTCACTCCCAAAATTATCATCCCCTTCAATTCAACGCAGCATAAAATAAGATGTTCAAAAAGTACGCTTTCCATGCCATTCATTTACCATTTGCTTCTGTATTTATTTTTCCTATTTTCTATTTTCGGAGTTCTGTCATCAATTTCACCATTGCATGCTAGTGCTAACCTAAACCCTAAATCCCAAAACATGTATTTAATTTGGTATACAAACTTCCATTGCCCATTTATTTTGTCGCAATTGATAAATTAATTTTATTTGCAAAAATGTGTTCTATTTTATGATTTGTTGCTTCAACCCTATAACTGTTTATTCAATTCATGTTTTTTTAATGCGTATAAAGATTCCCATGTCCAATTTTTTTCAGATTTTCATCTGAAGAGGTGTCTGCACAGAATCAAGTGAAGGCTTCTGTTCAACGAAGAATAAGGCAAAGTATTGCAGATGAGGTAATGCCACTTTTTTTGGGTTTGCTTTTGTTCAAAGTATGCATTTTTTTAAATAACCGACATGAATTTGTGTTATCTGTGTGACTATTAACCTAACTCACTACACTGCAGTACCCAGGACTTGAACCAGTTTTGGATGATATACTTCCCAAGAAATCCCCTCTTATAGTTGCCAAATGGTTTGTTTCTGATTGTGATACTAGATGTTTTGAGTTTTTTTTTGTAGTATCACAACAACTTTTATGTCTGCTGCTAACTTTTGCTCTTTTTTTTTTTTTGCTCTTGCAGTCAGAACCATCTCAATCTCGTTGTGGTGAACAATGTGCCTTTGTTTTTCAGTGTTCGTGATGGCCCTTACATGCCTACCTTGCGACTTCTCCATCAATGTAAGGTTCATATTTCATCTGTGATTTTTTAACTCACTTTATGCATATGATGTTGAAGTGTTTCAGAATCCAGATAGTGTCTTCAACTTATAGTGAAATACTAAACTCAATCCGTCATCATATTATGTGGTAGGATCCATGGAATGTTTGGAATTGCATCCAATAGTTTTGCTAGTTTTCATGAACAAGAGAGAACATGAAGATCATATGGTTCTTTGTCTATTAGTGATATCATATTTACTTGTTAGATTCCCCTGAACCTTTGAGAATTGAGAAAACTTTCTTGACTCACCCCTATTTCCACTCCTCAAACCTTTTAATCTATGTTGTCAATAGCGTTGTTATAAGGGAGTAACATAGCGGTGGTAAGGTTTGGGGCGACACTTTTGCCCTAGTGTCGTCGTCGCCAATAGTTGTTACAGTTACGGCCCACAGTATAGAGAACCTTGAATATAAAGAGATAGACCTGGAGGAAAAGGGAAAAACCATTTCTATTGCCTTGGCGGATCCATTTTCTCACTTTGGTCATTACAATTCACATCCATCCTCATTTTTAAAATGTAGGGAGTATTCAGTAACTTATCAATTATCATTTCCTTCCCTATACTTTGACAAAAAGCACCTATGAGACATGGACAGAGTTTTTAGGCTCACATATAAATATTATGCTCTGCAGTTGATCCTTTATTATATTGCATGTGAACTATGCTTTTGTTTTTAATTCTACAGATCCAGATATAATGAAGAAATTACAAGTTGACCGTGGTGCAATAAGATTTGTTTTGGCTGGTGCAAACATAATGTGTCCCGGTCTTACATCTCCTGGGGGTGTTTTGGATGAGGAAGTGGGGGCAGAATGTCCTGTGGTACTTCCTTTATGTTTTGTAGATTGTTTGTAATAAACAAAAAGTGAGAATTTTCTAGTGAATTTGTATTCAAACAACATGTATTCTTTTGATTTCAGGCTATCATGGCTGAAGGAAAACAGCATGCCCTTGCCATCGGATTTACAAAAATGTCTGCAAAAGAGATGTAAGAAACTTGTCTCGTTGCATGTTTTGTCTAGGCATGATTGTTGAATGAAATAAATATGAAGGTTTTCCAGAATAAATGGAAAGACTCTTTCAGAAATTCCTGTTCTTACCATTTTACTCTCTGATTGACATTGATAAACAGTCAATAGAAAAATTGGCATAAATAATTTTTTATGCAAATTTTTCATTATCAGCCACAACCTCAACACAATCAGAGGCGGACCTACTTGTTTAGGCAAGGGTGCAGCCACACCCTCAAACTATTTTTCAAACTTAGGCCTTATCTGGAAATAGAGATAAATTATGGCTTGCCTAGTTTCAGTTTCGTTGATTTATTGCTCCACTACTTTCATGGTTTCAGAAAAGCAATCAACAAGGGAATTGGGGTCGACAACTTGCATTATCTCAATGATGGTCTTTGGAAGGTATTGATTGAGATATGATTTCTTTTGTATTCACGTCATTATTAAATCAGTATACATAGATAGTGGTCATGTATATGTTATTCACTTATTTGGTGTGCTACTGTCATGGTTTTTCTTATTTCTTTTGTTTATCTGGACAACATAACTTATTAGGTTTACCACTGATTTTTAATATTGTCATTATCTTCATTTCTGTTCAATATTGTAGATGGAGAAATTTGATTGAAGATGTTGCAATGCCAACTTAGGGATGCAGTCCTGTTTTCTGGAACTTGATCCAGATTTTAGGGATCATAAGCGAACCTCGTGGTTTATTTATTATACTCGTGTAAGCAGTAAAGAAATTTTTGTTCAAAAGTTGCTCTCTTAGGTATTTATGTAACTTGTGGAATACACTGGGTGTTGACAAATACAAAGTTTTGTTCAGTTCTGTGCACCAGTCTAATGTTAGAACCCCACAAAAGTTTACTCAAACATGGTGATGCCATTAGATCTTTCTTCCATGCGCGTACTCCAGAATTATCTCCCTCACATGACTTGGGAATGTTTCTTCTGTATGATTGGAGTGAAAATTGGCGGTTGAGAGAATAGACTTGCTGCATTTATGCAAATTTTCGTGTTCCCATATATTTGAATTTTAGTTGTGTCTGTGTCTTATCACATTCATGTCTTGTGTATTATGTGTGATTTTTAACTTGCAATTAAACATTTATTGTGACCTCGCTATAAAGGTTTGTGTGTTACAGTAATATTTACCAGAAGGTTACTAATAGCTGAAATGAATTTCATTGTCCATTTGAGAGTCAAAACTTGCATGAACACACTCACATGTAACACTTTTTTTTTACCCAAGAATATGACATAAATGGTCTATAATGGTTGCGGAATCATTGCATTTGGATGCAGAAGTTTACTTGCATGTGGTTCTGACGATCTATAGTTGCTACGCCGTCGTTGTCATGTATAATCCATACATACTCTGTTTTTCTAGAAGAGCTATGTTGACCAGACACAAATATTTGACGTCTAGCTAGTCCATATCCAAATATTTGACGTCTAGCTAGTCCATATCCATGCTTTGACTTGCAAACATCTGAACGTCTGACTCAAGAAATCTCAAACGTACCCATATACATCTCTATACAAGAAGAATTTATCAGTTAAACAAACCTAAGTTTTAGTGGAAGTGTGGTCCATTTTATTTGTCATGGTTAACTCAAGTTATGCTCTTGAAATTTATGTAGAATCAGCAACTAATTTAAGAACTGCCTAAGCAGATATAAAAAAACTCCTAACACAAAAATAATGATAAAACAAATTTAAAATCATATTGAGATAGTTTTAATACTAACTTATAAAACCTGTGTACATTAAAGAAATTAAGAAGTCTTTGACCATATACAGGAAGAATGAAATTGCAGAAACTAAAAAAGAAAAAGCTGATAAAGGACCTCTACTTCCAAGATCATATTAGCTTTGCCAAACAGATGACAGTAGCTAATTATCTGAAGGCATTGGTTTTCCATAAATTCTAAACACACTATTCTACGCCTAATTATGTATATGCATGATAAAGTAGCCAAACGAAAAATCTTGAAAGGATCAAAGAACAGGACAGCCTTGAACTTTAATGCCTTTTGCAGTAGGACAAGCAGCCAAGGGACACCCTTCAACATTATTTCCCCACCAGTTAAGGTTAATGTTGTTTGAACCCAAAGTAAGAAACAGTAGGATTGTCATGAAGGCGGTTCCAGCATCAAGACCACCAGACAAAACATAATTGTAGCGCTTCCACCAATCTTGTTTATATCGATATATAATGTACCCTGAGATAAAGCCGACGGCAATCCAACTAGTGAAGTTGACTGCAGTTGCAGGAGGCATCATTGATGTAGAACCCAACAAGACAGGCATGTGAATTAAACGAATCCATGTTTGTCCCGGGAATGCCTTGTGAGCAAGCCAAACTAGAAAAGGTGCAATGGCTCCACCGAGGAAGAACCAATTCACATTGCTGTATTCGCCAAGGTTTCCGAAGATTCTGCGTGGTCCAAGAAGTCCCCATATAACTGACGCATCATAGAAGACATTGTCCATTGGGCAAGTCCAAGGGCTATCAGAAGGTAGTTTGGAAGTATCACAAAGGTCGGGGATCGTCCCCATCAACCACCAAGCGGTTACTGTGTATACAAGTACTGATATGAATGTTCCTACCATCTACATACAATGCAGATAAATTTAGTTTCTTAATAAAGAACTCCTACTTTAGAAAAAACTAACACATACATGAACACCAGATACGGCACTGATACACCAACACAGGTAATAATTTGAGAAAATAAATTAACCGACGTGTTAGTGTTAAACACCTGACACGCCTTCGATTAGAAGTGTCGTGCCCCATAACTGATACTATGTGAGACTCTAGTGGTTGAAATTTATAATGAGAGGAATCATAACTGACCTGAGCCATGAACATTGTTCTTGGTGGAATCTTCATATAGTGACCAAGTTTAAAGTCTGCCAAAAATGTCAGTGCCTGAGACATGCTAATGTAGCCATACACCTTAAAGCACATGTTAGCCACGGGGCGCTCCGGATACATGTAACCAATGATGTATTCTGTTATAATGTTTAAGCCTGGTTGCTGTTAAAAAGAAAGAGAAGAAATCTTAGACAGCTATTGCACCAATATAAAGTTAGCAAGTTTTGGAAGTAAACTATTAAGATACCTGATTTGTAGTGGCGGTTATTATACCGATTGGAAGAGTGAATAAAATGGAAATAGCACAAGCTAGCAATACACCCCACCAAGGCAACTGAAGTGATTCGTTGTAGTACTCGCAAATAAAAATAATAAGAGCTATGTTCACCACTAGAATTATGTGAAACCACCACGTGGGGACTGACTTGTACTTCCTCATAAGTCTTGAGTGTATGTCAATTTTTCTACCGGCTCCAAAAGCACTTTTACTTTGCGCCCATATTTCCCTGCACATCGCATATCTTATAAATGTTAATGAAGTTAAAATTTTGCAAGACATCATGTATTTTCCAATAAAATTTGAATATGGTGAGGAGGATAGTGCAGATTTCTATAGAATTCAAACACAAAGATCTGAATAAGATGTTTCGCGAAGTGATTACCTTCCATGGAAGAGAAGAACATGCACAATTGTAGCAGAAAGTGTGGCGAATCCAAGACCATAAGTCATTGCAAAGAATGTGCTGAGATGTAGAGGCCCATTCTTTGCATAAGCATCCCGATCAAGATGGAAATCAGAATTGACGATGGTCGAAATGTCATAGATCGAACCATTTCCCATAAAAAGCTTATTTGAAAATATAGGAAAATTCTTGGCGTTGTAGACATTGAACCAGTAAAAAATTGGTGTCATTACATACATAATGATAACGAATCCAACAGCGATATTTGCGGTAGCAAACCATGGGCTGGCTAGTGGACTGCCAAGGTAAGAAGAAATCGTAGACCAATCAAAACCAAATGCAGCAATCCCAAGACCTTTCATACCAGAACCAAGTTGTTGGACAAGGATAGACTTGGGAGCAAGCCAACACATCCAAGCAAAAGATGTCAACATTGAAAACATGTAGCCTGGTAACACATAGTATGCCATTCCAGAGATCATGACAAGGAGGAAAAACTGAGTTCGGGTTGTGGCTCCTTTCGGTCTTTTGCTTTTCTCATGCAGAGCACTGCATTAATATAATGGCTTTAAAATAGTTACAGTTTTGAAAAAATTACTGCAACTGAAGAACACATTCATTCAATAAAACTCACCTGAATAAAGAGACCTGGACCAGATTAGAAGGCCACCACATTTCCGCAGGCTCCACAAGAAATTTCCTAAATAGTCCTGCCCAACCAAATCCCAGCACCTAAAATTGAATAGAGAAGCATAAGGCAATATTCTGTTAGTATATGAAGCACGGAGACTCAAGGAGTGTGCATGACGCGCCTGACACTTGTAAGTTGTATGACAACCGTACGACACGTATCGGAAAAGTTAGTCAAATGTCTCTTAAAAAATAGTTTTTTCATTGCTTCAACACTCTTTAAATCGGTGTCAGACACCCGTATAACACTCATACAACACGTTTCGGACAATTCAGACAAGTATTTCAAAAATAATTTGTTTTTGGGAAGCAAATAAATTGATAAAAAGGTATAAGTATTATAAATAGATATACAAAAGAGAACCTGAGTTGTGAGCATGAGTAGTAAGGCGGGAAGGAAACCGAGTTTCCTTTTGTACATGAGCTTCACTGCACTCAAAATATGAGTAGCATAAACGGATCCAGCACCAGAATTAGCAAAGATAGTTATGAGAACATGCTCCTTGATATTGAATGGACCTCTATTCATTGAGAACTCAAACGGTGTATCTTTGAAGAAGACACAAGTTGGCAACACTCTTGCCATGAAATGACCAAGTGGAACAACAGCAATCTGAGCAGAAATTGAAGTGACACTCAAAGGCTGTGTTCTGTACCAAAAGAATTGATTCACAAAGGACAGAACCACACATGAAAGAATCCCAAGAACCCACATTCTAAATGTGACAACAGGTAATGTAGGGTCATCAGTTTTTGATACTGTAAGTTCAACTTGTTTAACAGGACACTCTTCATCCTCATTCATCTCTGTGGCACTCTTTTTTGACTCAATATCAAACCTTGAAGACATGGTTGCAATGATATCCTATCCTTGTTTTGCACAAAAACAAAATTATGAGATCAAATATAGGTCTTATGCATACATGTAAATACAAAATGAGACAGTATGAGACATCAATGTATCATGCACAAAAGGACACTAAGAAGCATTACAGCATTTCAGGCCGAACAAAAGACTAAGAATTCAGCAAAGTTGACTGTACTAAGTGTTTGTATAGTTGTATTTACGTTGGCATGTGTGGTGCCGCTTATCCAAACAAGCTCTTTCAAGATATCAAATCATTATAACTTTTTTCTTCCACTTTTGACTCATTCACTATAATTATTATTTTTTGCCAATAAAAATAGGCCGGCGCTGGATATTTACTTGTAATGCACCAAGAAAGACAATTATGTCAAATTCAATAAATTTAAATCATATAACTACAAACAATCTTAAAATTATTAAAAAATTTTAATGTACAATCATAAGTTTAAAAAAATATAGTATAAATTCAAATGGCCAAAAGATTACGTATCTTAGGTTTTCTGGAAATAAATTAAAAAAATATCAAATTTTAGATTTGATATAAATAACAAAACTTGCGTACGCAATAAGAATCCTAAAAATCATATAATACAACAAATTAGTATATGCTGTATATGCTTGGTTCCAAGAAAGTATAGAATTGATTATTTCAAAATAAGTACAAATGATTTTTGTCTTTAAACTTAATTTAGTTAAGATTTTATCTTTTGAATACACAGTTTTGCAGCTTATAGCATAAACACTTATTAAAATAAGTGTTTATAAATATGTTTGCATAACTTATTTTTTTAACGAATGATAAAATAAATTATTTATTTATATGTGTTGAAAATTATTTTTATAAACTATATCTAAAACAAATTTTAAAAAACATCTTAAGGTATATTAATAAAATCTCTCAAACCGTCCCAATAAACCAATTCAAACCGACTTTTAATCTATTGTCCAATTCAATATTAAATAAATGTATTTAAAAATATATCACTTTATATTTAAACCTCTTTTAATTTAAATCAATTTATACAATATTAATTTTTATCAACAATTAAACACGGATTTAATAAATTTTATTTTTGTGGTAAAAAATAAATATAAATTTGTTTCTTTTAAAAAATTCAAATTGTTCAACCACAATTCTAAATGGATAAATTTAAATAAAATCAGATCATTTTAAAATATCAGATATTTTGCTTAATTGCAATTTAACCTAATAATTTAAAAAAATATTCAAAACCTAATTCAATATTTAAAAAATTACTTTGATAAAATTATTTATTTCCTAAAATAAGAGACTTTTCACCTACTTTTTAGGGCGCAAAAAGGAAAAGAAGTTAAAAACCTAAAAGCAAAAGTGTTGAATCATGGACCCTACTAACCAACTCCAAGAACAATGAATACACATTAAATTGAAATTGAATGAAGTCAATTTCAATCTCATATATCGAATTCAAAATATGAAGTTATAAACTAAGCCATGATCATAAAACTGGAGCAAAATCCGATCTAAAATCAGTAACATGCAAACATGAACGATGCAATGGTGCAGCGAAGAGATGAATAATCAGTGAAAAGAGAAAACGTGATTCCGTAATCAAAAGATTAGTTTATAATAAAAATAATCATAATTAGTGAGTAATGCAAGAGGATTAAGAGGACTTAATTACCTTTCAGAAGGATGGGTATGAGAGTCAGTGTTAGTCTCTTCAACTTGCTTGCGATGTTCAGCTTCTCCTTTTCTATTTATAAACCATTCTAGTCTCTTCAATTTTCTATTTATTTTTTTATTTTTTTAATTTGAAGAAAAACCCGTGCATCATCTTCGGATTCTGTTTCTCTTTTTGAAACTACTCTCATTAATTTATCTATTTATTGTTAACAATGATTATCAACTTATGTCAACTTGACTTTGAATATCAATCTTTTATTAATTTAATTTTTAAACTATTAAAATTAATTCAAAGTATTATAAACTATTATTTCCTCTAAGTTTTTAAATCATTGAATTAAATACTAGAGGAATAATTAATTAGATAATAAAAATAATTTCAAAATATTTTTATTTGATTTTATAAGGTTAAAGACTCTAGTTTTTTTTTTTAATGTATTTTTGTTTTTTTACTAAAAAATAAAAAATAAAAATAAAAAATACTGAATCACTTAAACCACAATCATCTCAAACGAAAAAATGTTAATTTATATATCAATATAATATTATACTGAAAAATATTATATCAAACAAAGTTAAGTAAAAAATTTATTTAGTGTATTGATAATCAAAATTAGTAAATTATAAAAAATTGTCTTGTCCTATCTATTAATGTTATGTTGAATACTTTTTATTTTGCAAAACAAATGCATCTTTGCTTTTTTTTAAAGAATATCTTTATTTAGAATGAATGATCTAAATAAATGATTAATGAATGTTTATGATTAATATATTTTTAATATTCATAGAATTTGTTTTAACAGGGAACTAGAAATAATTTGTGGCATGATGGAGTAGAGGTCTTAGATCTTTGGATCAAGTTTCTGATGCGATGAAAAGGAGATTGACTTGTAAGGTTAGTACTTCAACGTCAAAGTTAGTGAGAGAATGAAAAATAATGTGAGAATGATATGAAATTAAATACCTGAAATGACGCATTCTACCCTTGTATATCAAGAGCGGTTGAGACTATTCACGTATAATGCAGTGTGTTGTGCGAACAATCGTCTGATTGAATCAAACAATGATTGATACACGGAAGTGCGAGATTGTCTACTTATGGCCAAGCAAAATTCTATCTGTTCTATGTGTCTTTCAACTCAAGTTTTGCTCTTTGGCACTTGTCCAAGGGCCTTGCAAACGACCCATAACAGTTTGTCTCAAGCCATTATTCCTATGTTGTAAAAGGGTTTTGCCATGTTCATCCTTTGGCCAACTGTTAGTATGAGTAAGTCAAGAGTCTTGAGGAGACACTAATACCATTGGGGACATATGCATTAAATGTTTTTCTCTAGATCAACGATGTTGCGTAGGGAAGTATAAAAATTTGTCCCTATGTTTGACAATAATCATACCTTATCTATCATAGGATACTCAAGTAATCTGAGCAGTTCTCGATGAGATCTTGACCATTGTTGGTGTGATTTGCACTTCCCAATGTGCTAGATCGCATGATTCAATAATGCTGAAATGCATATAAGAGGTTCCTGGTAAGGGTGGCAAACGATCATGTCTGTCCTGTTTAGACCCGTCCCATAAAAGTTCGCAAAATGAGATGGGAGGGCACGTAAATAGTTGATAGCAAAAGCCTAAAACTTTGGTTTTTCCACACATAAAATGAGGGTGAGGCAGGGAGGGCCCGTAGGCATTGCACATTTTAAGCCTAAAATTACAAAAAATTATGATAATGCTCGCGCTCGCAAAAAACGGGACGAACATATTAAAGGGTGCGAGCCTAAAACCTTGGTTCATCCCGCGAAAAAATGTGGACAAAACAACCCATTCTGCCACCCCTATTTCCTGGACTACTAATCTTTTTTTTTTTTCCATTGATTGTAGGCTTGGGAAACTTTTCTTCCTCTTTGTTTGTGATTTCTTCCATTGCTTCCAACTTTCTCGCACGAGTCTTTATCCTTGAATAACTCATACCCCTTCTTTCAATGCGTGAGCTCTCAAATTTACTTCTTTTAATGTAACCCTCAGATCCCCTTTCTTTTAATCTTGCTATCTTTATTAAGCTTTATGGAGGAAATTATTGTTGCTTGGTGGCTGGTTGGGTTGTCGCATGTATTTTAACAAGAACGTTGGATTTGGCATTAAACTTTCCTCGCATTACGATTTATTTTCATTTCTTTCATGTGTTGACAAAATCTATTGTAATAGAGGACATTCAAACCAAATTTCGGAAGGCAATAAAAGATAACTTGTCGGCGTAGATGGATAAAGAGATGTTAGACACTGCCTTTGTATTTGTTGTTGATGGCAGCTTAGACGTGCCTTCGTGGACTTGGGACCTTTTGAAGATTATAAGGTATTTTTCACGCATAAAGACAAGAGGATATGCAAGGTCAAATATCTCTTTAAAGTCATTTTTCTTACATCTCTTTAAAACTCAAGACAACTCTGCTAATTTAGCATGGGGCCAAGGTTTGATATCTCTCGCGAAGTGTACATAAATGTTCGAGGTCTACTTGGAGGGCGTGAAACTTTTCAAAAATCAACTTATTGGTTACGCCCTCAACGATGTAGCTCATGCCAACATGTGGACCATAGATCTCGGGCTTTCTTACCAATGTTCAGACATGTTCTCCAAGTTCTAGCGTTAGAGCCATTTATGGGCGAATTCCGGAGCTAACATTTATAAAATGGACGATAATTCTCAATAAGAGAGTTACCTAAAAAGGAAATTTGTATTTTTCTTTGAAGGTTTGTGCTACGTAGATGGCATGATACATTCTTATTTGGGGGCAAGGAAACAAAGAAAGTGGCACATAGAGACACACTTGCTGGTGAAATTCGGCTTGAAAGAAGTTAGGAAAATCATTTTTAGTTAGCTACATGGGAGAGTCCCTTTATCTTGAATAGCATTTTGGTGTTTTCCTTTAAAACATGTCTATTATTAACTTGCAGACAAAATCAAATGTTACAAAACAATGCAACAGATGAAAAAGACTCTTCGAGTCATACCTCTCTTTGTGGGTGCTACCAATGCCCCGGACACTAGGGAGGTTCGAACCTCGACCCCCCTCTTGGGTCGGTTATTCTTTGTTCACCTACCTCGGCACCGACAGAGGTCTTTAATTCTTTCAACCATGTCGTAGTAGAAGATGATATGCGCCCATCCCCGCTCGTAGTTGGGGGAATCTTATCATTAGTCTTGAGCTTGAGGCACCTAAAAAGTAAAGTCATTTCGTTCTTCGTTGTCAAATGCTTGAGCAAAACTTGTGATGAATATTAAAGTACACTTCATGAAAAATAAAATTCAAATTATTTTTTGAAAGACAAGTTGGTCAAAAGCTTTAATTGTAATTTTATAGCTATGTAGTGAACCATCTCGAACTAGTCCTAGGAAATGTATTCTTATAGGCATAATCAACTTTTGTGAGTGGCCGACAAATATTGGAAGACATAATTATAGTTAATGAAGCAATGGAAGGTGCAAAGAAGTGGCAAAACAAGTTGATCTTGTTTAAAATTGATTTTGAGAAAGTTTATGATCTAGTTGAATGAGGGCATCTGAATGTTGTAATGGGTAAGATGGAATTTTCATGGTTAAAGAGTAAATGGATTATGGAGTGTTTTTTATCAACTAATACATATATTCTCGTTAACAATAATATAACTAAAGAATTTGTGACGTGGAGAGGTATGAAGCAGGGTGACACCCTGTCTTCTTTCTTGTTTCTTATAGCGGAAGAAAGTGTGATTTTTATGTTGAATGATTCTATTAGAGTTGGTCTTTTCACCAATTATAATGTTGAGTATGTGATTTCACATTTGCAATTCACTTATGACACCTTGATTTTGTGCAATAAGAGTCGAGAGAATATTAGATATTTAATGGTGACCTCTTGGAAATAACTTTGGGCTTGAAGGTTAATTTTCAAAATAAATTGTTTGTTAGTGTTAATGTATTAGAATTGTAACTAGTGAATGCTCCGGTAGTGTTAAAGTGTAAAATTGATCGAACTATATTTCTTTATTTATCTCTTTTAATTAGGGGAAATTTTTGTTTGTCAATTATTCTAGAATCATATGTTAGAGAGAATTAAAAAATATTTTTGATTTGAAAGAGTAAAAATGTGTCAATAGGTGGTCGACTTGTTCTCATCAAATTAATACTAAAGATTTTTTTTTTATTATAAGATAACAGAATAATTTTTATTTGCAATAAGTATGTTGGATCATCAATTCTGGTGTTCAACATGAGGGAGCATTTTTACATTGAGGTTTTTTTATGAACAACACACCTTGTGAAAGACACACGACATACTCATCCAAAATTTTATAGTGATAGATGTGTGGATTCTTTCATTTATAAAGTGTTCAATCTCCATTTTTTTGATCAATGTGGGATTTTCCCACACTTATTTCTCAACACTTCTAACGTACATTTCTCTTCCTCAAGTGCGAGTCAATAAAAAACGCTTCCCCTCAAGCATAAGCTCTTTAATTCACATACACTTTGTACCGCCATTAACACTTTTCCAATGGGACATGCATCATACCCACCGCTATGTAGGGAGGATTTTCAATACAAGTGAGTCGATCCTTCACTTAAACCAACAGTTCTGGATACCACTTTTAGGTCATCAATGTTGGGGATCACCATGAGGGGACATTTACATTCATTGAGTCTATTTTTATGAGCAACACATCTTGTGAGAGACACACAACATACTCATCCAAAACCTTAAAGTGATAGGTGTTTGCGTTCTTGCAATTATAAAGTGATCAATTTCCAGTTTTTTTAATAAATATGAGACTTCCTCACACTTATTTCTCAACACTTTTAACTCACATTTTTTTCTTCAAGTAAAATTAAAATGACTCACGTTTACACTATAAAAAAATATTTTAGTTTAAAAACAATTGTATTGCAACAATAAAAAATTAATAAAAAAATGAGGATTGCTCTATCTTTTATTTTAATCCTCATTGTTAGGCCCCACCCAAGAAAGAAAAACAAGAAAAAGCAAAGTTTAATTTTGCTTTGTGATTTTCAATGTTGCAGGCTGCAGCAAATTTTGAATTTGCTTTCTGCAACAAATTTTGATTTTGCTTCCTATGTTCACATGCCATTTGTTTCAGTATAAATACAAGGCATTGCATTTGTGAAATAATAACAACAACAACACCAAGAGAAAAACTCAGAGAGAGAGAGAGAAAAAAACACAAAAAAGAATATATTTCTAGTGTGAGAAATATTTCTGTAAGAGAAACTCTTGGGTGTAATTGGGTTGTGGGGTTTATGAGAGAATTGAATGTTTTGTAAACACAGTGTAATTTTTCTCCTTTAAATAAAAGGTCTGCAGCAGCCCGGAGACGTAGGCAGTATTGGCCGAACTCCGTTATCAATTTGTGTGTGCTTTTATGCTTCCGTATTTTATTGCTTTCACGAATCTGACGAGGGAAATTTTGCGTAGTTTCCTAACAACTGGTATCAGAGCTGGTTCGTTCTCCCGAATAATTTTTTCAGGAAGTACTGTTCACGTGAATAGTAAATCCGTGAATAGTGAAAAGTACTGTTCATGAATAGTGTTTTTTGTGAATAGTGAAAATTGGTCAGTGTTACCAATCTTTCCGGTGGTTTGCATAAATTGTCAGAGGCGATCCAGAGGAGTCAGGTTCGAGTGGGAGCTATGGCGGCAGACGAAGGAAAGGTGAAAATCGAGAAGTTCGACGGTGCGGACTTCGGCTTTTGGAAGATGCAAATAGAGGATTATTTGTATCAGAAAAGCATGCATCAACCTCTCACGGATAAACCCGCAGATATGAAGGAAGAAGATTGGAAGCTTCTAGACAGAAAAGCTCTTTGAGTCATCCGGTTAACACTATCCCGTAATGTTGCCTTCAATATTGCCAAAGAAAAGACTACGGCTGGTCTTATGAAGGCCCTTTCCAACATGTACGAAAAGCCATCGGCCTCAAATAAAGTTCATTTGATGAGGCGGTTGTTCAACTTACGGATGACAGAAGGTGCATCAACGACGCAACACCTAAATGAACTCAGCACAGTCACAACCCAGTTGAGTTCAGTTGGAATCGACTTTGATGATGAAGTACGGGCTTTGATACTCTAGTCTTCCCTACCAAAAAGTTGGAATGCTACTGTCACAACTGTGAGTAGCTCATCCGGAAGCAACAAGTTAAAATTTGATGATGTTCGTGATTTGGTTCTTAGTGAGGAGATCCGATGGAGAGAGTCGGGTGAATCATCAACCTCTTCAGTATTACATACAGAGTCAAGAGACAGAAGTTCAACCAGAAGAAGCGGACGTGACAAATCAAAGGTGAGGCGATCCAAGTCCAGAAACCATCATAGTTCTAACAACTCAAAGACTATTGAGTGTTGGAATTGCGGGAAGACGGGACACTATAAAAACCAATGCAGGAGTGCACCGAAGAATCAAGAGGCGAAAGATGAGGCAAACGTTGCTTCAACCTCAGGAGGAGGTGATGCGTTAATATGCTCTTTGGAGAACAAGGAAGAGTCTTGGGTGTTAGACTCTGGAGCATCCTTTCACGCAACTTCACAGAAAGAACTCTTTGAGAATTATGTCCCTGGAAACCTCGGTAAAGTTTACCTTGGTAATGAACAATCTTGCGAGATTGTGGGAAAATGTGTAGTGAAGATCAAGTTGAACTGGTCTGTTTGGGAGCTGAAGAATGTCAGACACATCCCCGACCTGACAAAGAACTTAATCTCAGTAGGCCAGTTGGCCAGTGACGGCTACACAACAATCTTCCACGGAGATCAGTGGAAAATTTCAAAGGGTGCAATGACAATAGCTCGCGGCAAAAAGAGTGGTACTCTTTACAAGACAGCAGGAGCATGTCATTTGATCACAGTTACATCAAATGAAAATCCCAACCTATGGCATCAAAGACTTGGCCATATGAGTGAGAAATGGATGAAGTTCATGAAATCGAAGGGTAAACTTCCAGGTCTTCAGTCAGTAGAAATTGACATGTGTGAAGACTGTATATTTGGAAAGCAGAAGAGAGTCAGCTTTCAGACAAGTGGAAGAAGTCCAAAGAAGGAGAGACTCGAGCTCATTCACTCTGATGTTTGGGGTCCAACAACTGTCCCATCAATTAGTGGGAAACGATACTTTGTGACTTTTATTGACGACCATTCCAGAAAGGTATGGGTTTATTTTATAAAACAAAAGTCTGAAGTATTCGAGGCTTTCAAGATATGGAAAGCCATGGTGGAGAATGAGACAGGGTTGAAGATCAAAAAGCTCAGAACTGACAATGGTGGTGAATATGAAGACACCAAATTCAAGAAGTTCTGCTATGGGCACGGGATCAGAATGGAGAGGATCGTGCCAGGTACGCCTCAACACAATGGTGTAGCTAAGCATATGAACCGAACGTTGACAGAAAGAGCCAGAAGCATGCGTGTCAGTCAGGCCTACCAAAGCAATTCTGGGCAGAAGCAGTCAACACAGCAACTTACTTGATTAACCGAGGTCCATCGGTACCATTGGAGCATAGAATGCCAGAAGAGGTATGGAGCAGAAAAGAGATAAAACTCTCACATCTTAGAGTTTTTGGTTGTGCAGCATATGTGCACATCAGTGACCAAGGAAGGAACAAACTCGATCCCAAATCAAAGAAGTGCACTTTCATTGGTTATGGTGAAGATGAGTTCGGTTACCGCCTTTGGGATGATGAAAACAAAAAGATGATCCGCAGCAGAGATGTGATCTTCAATGAAAGAATGATGTACAAGGACAAGCAAAATACAGGTGCCATCAACTCAGAACCGAGTGGGCCAATTTTTGCAGAGGTGGACGATGTCCTAGAAAGTCCTACCGTTGAGAGTCCTCAGTCTGAGGAAACAACTGAACCAGACAGCAGACAGGAGTCTGATAGAGCAGAGCATCTGACTCCAGTCCCTGAATTAAGGAGGTCTTCTCGAATTCCTGTACCTAACAGGAGATACATGAGCTACATGTTGTTGACAGATGGAGGAGAGCCTGAAGACTATGCAGAAGCATGTCAGACAGCAGATGCGAGCAAGTGGGAGCTTGCCATGAAAGACGAGATAAAGTCTTTGATCTCTAATCAGACATGGGAACTAGCAGAGTTACCTATGGGAAAGAAGGCACTTCACAACAAATGGGTGTATCGAGTGAAGGAGGAGCATGATGGCTCTAAAAGATATAAAGCTCGACTTGTTGTAAAAGGATTCCAGCAAAAGGAATGAGTCGATTACACCGAGATTTTCGCACCAGTTGTGAAGCTCAATACTATCAGGTCTGTGTTAAGTATTATTGCCAGTGGAGAGCTCTACTTGGAGCAGTTGGACGTGAAGACTTCATTTCTTCACGGAGACCTAGATGAGGAGATCTATATGCACCAACCAGAAGGTTTCTCAGAGAAAGAGAAAGAGAATATGGTGTGCAGATTAAAGAAGAGCTTGCATGGCCTAAAACAAGCTCCAAGGCAGTGGTATATGAAGTTTGAGAGCTTCATGCACATGGAAGGTTTCAAGAAGTGCAATGCTGACCACTGTTGTTTCTTCAAGAGGTATAACTCCAGTTATATCATTTTACTACTTTATGTCGATGATATGTTAGTAGCATGTCCAGATATGACCGAGATCAGAAACTTGAAGAAACAGTTGTCAAAAGAATTTGACATGTAAGATTTGGGTCCAGCGAAGAAGATCCTTGGAATGCAAATCACGAGGGATAAGCAAAAGGGAACCTTGCAGTTATCTCAAGCGGAGTACATCAATCGTGTTTTGCAAAGATTCAACATGGACAACGCCAAACCGGTTAGCACACCTTTGGCTAGTCATTTTCGCCTATCAAAGGATCAGTCCCCTGAGACAGAGGAAGAAAAAGAATTAATGGCTAAAATTCCATATGCTTCAGCCATTGGAAGTTTGATGTACGCGATGGTTTGCACGAGGCCAGATATTGGTCATGCAGTGGGAGTTGTAAGCAGGTATATGTCAAATCCAGGTAAACCTCATTGGGAAGCTGTGAAATGGATTTTGAGATATCTACGAGGCACTAAGGAGAAGTGTTTGTGCTTTAGTAAAGGTGAGTTAAAAGTACAAGGCTACGTAGGTGCAGACTTTGCAGGTGAAGTTGATCACCGAAGAAGCACCACCGGTTACATATTTACTATTGGTACAACAGCGGTTAGTTGGATGTCGCGGATACAAAAGATTATTGCTCTATCCACTACAGAGGCTGAGTATGTAGCAGTAACAGAAGCTAGCAAAGAATTGATCTGGCTTCAGGGATTGTTAACAGAGTTGGGGTTCATCCAAGAGGATAATGTCTTGCACAGTGATAGTCAGAGTGCAATACATTTGGCAAAGAATTCAGCATTTCACTCTCGAACGAAACACATTGATCTTCGTTATCACTTCATCAGATCTCTACTTGAGGATGGGGTACTGACATTGAGAAAGATCTTAGGAAGCAAGAACCCGGCAAACATGTTGACAAAGGTGGTGACCATTGACAAACTAAAGTTGTGCTCAACTTCAGTTGGCCTGCTAGAATAACTACCAGAGAGGCTGCTGCATGAGTAAGGTGTGAAGACCGACTGAAGTCAATCTTCAAGTGGGAGATTGTTAGGCCCCACCCAAGAAAGAAAAACAAGAAAAAGCAAAGTTTAATTTTGCTTTGTGATTTTCAATGTTGCAGGCTGCAGCAAATTTTGAATTTGCTTTCTGCAGCAAATTTTGATTTTGCTTCCTATGTTCACATGCCATTTGTTTCAGTATAAATACAAGGCATTGCATTTGTGAAATAATAACAACAACAACACCAAGAGAAAAACTCAGAGAGAGAGAGAGAGAGAGAGAGAGAAACACAAAAAGAAAATATTTCTAGTGTGAGAAATATTTCTGTAAGAGAAACTCTTGGGTGTAATTGGGTTGTGGGGTTTGTGAGAGAATTGAGTGTTTTGTAAACACAGTGTAATTTTTCTCCTTTAAATAAAAGGTCTGCAGCAGCCCGGAGACGTAGGCAGTATTGGCCAAACTCCGTTATCAATTTGTGTGTGCTTTTATGCTTCCGTATTTTATTGCTTTCACGAATCTGACGAGGGAAATTTTGCGTAGTTTCCTAACACTCATAAGGAATATTCTATCCGATAAGTATGAAGATAAAAATCAATCGATAGATAGTGATAGGTTTTGAGGAGTCCGGGAGAGTCGGGAGCATCAATGAGACCAATGCTAAAGACCACGAGACGTCACATCTCAACCCAAAACCTTAAGGTGTTAGGTAAATGAACTATCTCTTATAAATCCAACATTCCACACATTATTAGCGATGTAGGACTTAAACCACTCACACTTGCATCCAACATTGTCCCCCTCAAGTGTGAGTCCCCCTCTATATCCTATAACAGAATCCAACACCGGATACAACTCTCGTTCACCCCATAAAGTCGAACCACGCGTCTTATATTTCTATTATGGAGTATGAGAAAGTCAGGAGTACTAGTGAGACTAATACTTCAAGACCACAAGAGAGACGTTAAATTTTAACCAAAATTTTAAAGTATTAAATAAATAAATTCTCTCTCTTATAAATCGCGAATTCTATGTTCAACAAATAGTTGAGCGATGGAAGGACAAAGGAACTGAATAAGAACAAGCGAGACAAAGGGATATGACAAAAAAAAGTTTGCTCTTTCTTTGCCGTGGACCAATGTGAGAAGCCCTATTAAGTGACTGATTGTGTTGCGGTTAGTGATTCAATCACACCGGAAAGGATAATTCTCAGAGCGTCAAGGCTTAGAGCTTCTTCTCAAGCTGCTTCTGCCCAGCTCCCCGAAAACAACGTTCGACTTGCATGTGTTAAGCATATAGCTAGCGTTCCTTCTGAGCCAGGATCAAACACCCAACTATAAAGTTATAAATTTAAGCCATAAATTTAAAATATAACCATGCTAACATGAGAAAGTAGTTGCATTGGCAAGTGGCAATTTTGTACCGCTGAATAAACAAAGTAATTCTGCTGGCTTTTGAATAGCGGCGAGTCATTGTTTGTGTTTGGATGGTACCCGAGAATTACGTGATTTTGGCTACTTGTTTGAGAAACTACCGCCATCTTGATTTATCCGCATACACACTTAAATTATTATTATTTTTGGTATAATATATATTTATTTATCATAAACATTTTACAAAAATCACATTTAAAAGTCAAGAGTATCTATCTAATATTACTATTTATAAAGGTACTGTTGACATTCACTTGTAATTATAAATATTGAATGTTTCGAAGTCAATATTCCCTCTTTCCAAAATAAGTATTATAGTTGACACTTTTACATAAATTAAAAAATATAATAAATAAAAAAAAAATTATTAAATTATTATAATTAGAGAAAAAAAATTCTCTGACAATGTAAAATACTGATATTACATAACAATTGTAAACATTTTCATTGGTTGTATGTAAAAAACTGTCTTACACTGACAGTGCACTACCATTAAACCCTTCTGATTAACTATTGATGTATTAATTAGAAAGTATAATTGTAAGATAAAAATTAAAATTACATTGGTAAGTTAAAGGGACAAGTATTTTGAAATAAATAATTTTTCTAAATAATAATTACTTTGGGATGGAGAGAGTGTATTTAATATTATATTAGATTTTTTATACTAAAATTAATTTATTTTTATTCTATTAAATCAAATTAGTTGATAATTATATAAGAATATCTAATTTAAAAAGTTTGAATTCAAGTTTAATATTTTCATTTATTCACTTTTAAAAACTAAAATTTTAACAATTAATTTATTAACTAATTTTTTTAATATTTACATTAAAATAAAAAATATTACTTTTTATAAATTTATTTAATATTCTATTTTCATTGTAGGTGGTTTTTTTATTTTTCTAATACAAAGAGTTAGTTTGTGTTAGCTCTTAATTTCGACGCTACATGATTTTAGGCAATTTGGCTTTAAAAGAAGTTATTCTTTAAAATAATAAAGCTAAAAAAAGAAGGCTTCGACTAGAAGGCCTTCGACCATGTTTGTGCAATGCCTGAGTCGAAAATAATGATTTTAGGACTTCAAATGTTGCTAAGTCCAAGGAGTCAATTCGACACAGTGAAGTGGCTGTGGATAATGCGCTGCAGTTACAACTGAATAGTGGAGGGAAGTTCCACTATTTGAATTTGAAAAGAGGACAAGTGGCGAAGATCCAGATCGTGAAGACCTGCGAAGCGCCAAGTGGCGTAATCTAAGAATAAAACCGTCAAAGGGTAGTTACATTAGAGTATTATAAATAGGTTAGTCTTAGAGTTAGAATAGTGTGAAAAAATCATATTTGTACAAGTAACTCTATATTCACTCAAAGTATCCAGTGTGTCGAGAAACCAGTGAAGTGAGAATGTACGTGATTGTAATCACCGTTACCCTTTATTGCAATGCAATTTACTTTGAAGTTTCTGTTTTAGATTCTTTACGTTGAAATCTTTTTCCATGAACTTTTACCTATCAAGTCATTTACATTACCAAGTCTTTACTTTGCAGTTTTACATTAAAAGCCTTTACTTTCAAGCATTTACCTTTTCTGCATTTTAAGATCTTTATGCATTTCTTTCCAGCATTTAACTCCAGTTTTTCTTTATCAAACCTTTTACATTCAGCCCTTTTCTTTTCTTTGATGCATTGTTCGACTTAGTTGTTCTTTATCTTTATCGCTTTCCTTTACACTTCAAACACCCCTTTTTTATTTATGTGCATTGTCGAAAGGCATACTTTACCAAATTGTGAAATATCCCAAATACACATACAACACATATCCTAGGATCAATCTGATCGATCCTGTAAGTTACTAGAACTTTATAGTTTTAGAAGATCAGCGGTTGTTTACCAATTTTCAAGGTAAACAAATTGGCACGCCCAGTGGGACAGTGCTAAACGTGGATTAGGAAGTTTGTAACTTTTAAATAACCGCCAAAAGGAAGTTTTATAACTGCCTTCTTAAGTATTTTTTCATTGGTCGAGATTGTGGCAAACTATTGTATGCACTTGAGAAGTGGAAAGGTAGCCAGTTCAAACGAATATAGACCAAAGAGAAGAAACGTGAGGAGAATGGCATCTGGCCAAGGAAATTCAAATCCCAGTTCTGCTGGGATCAATACTCAACCAAACAGTTCAAGTGTTCAGAATAGCACCATCAATCCTCAAGAATTACCAAGAAGTACTGTGGCGCCAACTCCAGTTCCTTCTACAGGAGGGTCGACAGTGTTAACCATGGTGACAGAGCCAGCGTCTTCGACAGCGGGACCAGGAGCGACATACGTGAAGCCGTATACTCAGCCAGTCTTGGAGTACATTGGCTCATCAGTGACAAATCCTCAGTCTCCGCCAGGAGGAGGTTCGACGTACAGGCAGTTTCCTGCCCCAGGATTTTCACAGTCTTTGCCTAGGAACCCAATCTATGGCATGCCAACGGCAATGATGCAGAATCTGCGTACTGCACCCCCAGTATATTCAGAAAATGTGATATCTTCCCCTTTGTAGGAGTTAGGTTCTGGAATTAACATGGGTCTAAACAGCCAGTCCATAGGTTTGAGATATTCTACTCAAGGACCCAACTTAACAAATGAATCTGCAGCATATTTGAGGCAACAGATGGATGAGAGCAACATGCAAATGGTACATACTTTGTCTCAAACGATGGGAGAGATTTTCCAGCCATTGATCCAGAATACTACTCAAACCAATCAAATGATGACAACTCAGATGACACGAATAACAGAGTTCATGGGGATGCCAGCTCCTGTTCAACACCAAACTCAAGGAGTCGAGATGAGGGAGAATGCTCAACAAGTGAACCCAGTGAATCCAGGGTTGGTCGAACCACCTAGAGAGGAGCCTCCTAGAAATCGAATACCAATACTTGAAGAGGAGGAACCAAGGATGGTGCTAGTGAATAGAAATCAAGACGCTGATCGTGTGGTGAATCAGGTTCGACGCAACAATGTAGCAGCAGAGAACAATTTGGCAGCCTTGGTCGAAAGAATAATGGCTCGAAATGACCTGAATATGGGTTTTTCTAGGCCAAACTTTACTTCGCCTATAGTAGACTATATACTTCAAGCTGAATTGCCTCCAAGGACCAAAGTACCAAAGTTTACTAAGTTTTCAGGAGATACTACAGAATCTACCTTCGAACATGTGGCGCGCTACCTGATCGAAGCCTGTGAGATTGCAAATGATGAGAGTCTAAGGGTGAAGTATTTCCCTAGCTCCCTCACTAAAAATGCGTTCACATGGTTCACTACGTTACCATCTGGTTCGATTTGTAATTGGACCCAGTTAGAACGTTTGTTCCATGAGCAATTTTACATGGGTCAGACAAAAATTAGTTTGAAAGAATTGGCTAGTGTGAAACGAAAGTTCAATGAGCCAATAGACGATTACTTGAATAGGTTTCGACTACTCAAGGCTAGATGTTTTACACAAGTTCCTGAGCATGACCTTGTCGAAATGGCCGCTGGTGGCCTTGATTACTCTATCAGGAAAAAACTGGACACCCAGTATTTAAGGGATATGGCCCAGTTGGCTGACAGAGTTCGACAGCTAGAGCGTCTCAAAGATGAGAAAGCTAGGGTGAATAAGAATAAGAAGGTCGCTTACATCGAATACCAGGAGGGCATCGAAGAACTGTATGATGAGTCCGTTAGGTTCGACGAAAATGAGATAGACCTTGCTGAACTTAAGAAGGGCCCTCCTTACTCCTGTAAATTATTAGTTCCTTCGAATGGAAAAAACCTTGTCGAAACCGAAAAGAATGATAGGTTCCCAAAGAAAACATACACTTTCGACATCACTAAATGTGACGAAATTTTTGATTTGTTAGTTAAGGATGGTCAGATATTAGTGTCTCTTGGTGCTAAAATACCACCTTTAGAGCAAAGAAAAAAGAGAGGTTTTTGTAAATACCATAATTACTTGGGTTATAAGACGTCTCAATGTTTTCTTTTCAGGGATTTGGTGCAGAATGTTATTCAGGAGGGAAGGCTCAAATTTGGGGAGAAGACTAAGACCCAGATGAAGATTGATACCAACCCCCTTGAAGTAGCTGAAGCAAACTATGCAGAGCCTGAGGAGGTCAACATGGTCGAACTGGTTGAATTATCTGACAGCAGTTCGGATAGTGTTAGTACCAACGAAGCTCTTGGCAGAAATGCCACGGTGGTGGAGGTTACTGAGGACCTTGCCAATGATGTTGTGTTTATCAGAGAGGCTGAAGAAATGGATGGCTATCAGCTTGAGCATTTGATATGTATGGCTGCTGAACATTACTTTAGTACCTCTTCTGAAGTTCAAAGGTTCGACATTGAAACTACAGTTGAGATCCATGCTGAAGTTGAAGCACCAGAATTGCAGATGGTGACAAGAGAGAGTGTTGATCATTTCAGACAGATGGATGAGGCTGCTGCAAGCCTTGATATTGACTTTTCTAAGATGCGTTTAAAAGATGAAGTCAACGTGAACATGGTCGAAGTTACTGACAGACAGGCCATGGATATTGACGAACAAGAGGACTGCGACAAACTGGCTTATCCCAGAGAGGACGATACCATCATTGATTTTCTCCACAGGTGCCAGGGGAAGAACTCTGAAGTCATACTGTACCCTCGATGCAGTGCTATCTTCGACAAAGAAGCTGATCGTGGCCTCCAAGCGGGGAAAGAGGCCAAATCTAGACGTGAGAGGAGAGTTGCTCAAAAGCCAGGACGTTTCGACCCAAGGAAAGCTACTCAGAGACAATATGGCCCAAGGCCACAAATTCCAAGGGCCAAGCAAGCTACTTTCAAACCTAGCGGCGAAGTACCAACTGGGAAGTGGGTTAAACCCGTCGAAGCAGCAAGAAAAGGGAAGCAAGGATGGAAAAGTTTCGATGTGGCTAGAGGTTCTTCACTTGAGTATAGGAAAGAATTCAAGTCCTCCAACAAAGCTGCCTATGTGTCTGAGAATTACAAAGGAAAAAATCCCATGTCTAGGTCCCAGTGGAGGAGAGAACAGAGGCGAAGGAAGGCTCTAAGAGAAGCTCAGGCTAAAGATTCGACGGAGACCAGCACTAATGTCCTGCCAGCTAGCAATAAAGGTATTGGCATGAGAACAACAAACCAGCTGCCGGTGGGTCGAAAGCTGTTTACTTCCAAGAAAGAAGCTAAGAAATTTATGGTCGAAACAGTTGAAGACGAAGCATCGACCCACAATTTTGATTCAGACTCTGATGCTTCTTTAAACATCATTGTCAACGTAGTGTCAGTAATGCCAAGGAAGTATGACAGAGTAACTGAAGTGGAGAATTTGGATGCCAACGCTGAGGCAGAAATGGCAGCACACCAACCTGTGTGCTATTATGTAATGAACAATGGCTGTGTCGAAGAATAGAATGCCTTCTTTGAGTGACCAACTGAAGCCATGAAGGGAAACTTGAAACCTCTGTATATTACAGGGAAAGTAGAGAATGTGGTTGTTAACAAGATCTTGGTGGATTGTGGGGATACTGTTAATTTAATGCCACATTTTCTGCTAAGTAAAATTGGGAAATTCGACACTGATCTTTAACCCCACAACATGGTCCTCTCCAACTATGAAGGGAAGATTGGGACCACTCTAGGCGTCTTACAGGTTGACTTGACTGTGGGTACAGTGACAAGACCCACCTTGTTCATGGTGGTCGAAAGTAAAGCTAACTACAACCTTCTGCTAGGAAGGGAATGAATCCATGGCATTAGGGCAGTACCTTCATCAATGCACCAACGAATAACAATCTGGAGGCCTGATGGAATAGTAGAAAACATTGAGGTTGATCAAGGCTACTTTAAGGTGCCTGTTAATCATGTTGATGGTTCTGAGTTCGACAAAAATTTGGCGTATATTGCGCCTTGTACTCCAGCAGAATTCGATCTCTCCCCAGATGACCACGCATTCTGCTCATTGCACTTGCACCCACTGAAGGGGTTTCGATGGGACAGAGAAGTCGTAAGAGAAGAATGTAATGTCCCATACTATGGACAACCTAAGGTTGACCCCACAGGCTAGGGGAGTGAATTCAGTAACAATGACTGAATTCGACGCATTACAAAGAATTTCGACTTATGTGGCCGAATCTAAGTTACAAGCGGCCTTAGAGGCTGCATACAATCACATGGCTGTCGAAGCCAAAACTCAAATTTGTGAAGTAGGCCCTGGTAAGGACTTTGAACCTGAGCCACCTGATGGGCCTCAAATTGAAGACCAAGACCAAAGGCTTGATGCTGTTTATGATAACGAGCCTTTAGGTTTTGAAAAGGATCCACTGTCGGATAATATTAAAATGCTGGCGCAGGATCCTTTGGAAGAAATTGACTTGGGTGAAGGGGGAGTAAAAAGGCCTACTTATATTAGCGCTAATCTCGACCCACTACTCAAAGTCGAAATAGTCCAACTATTGAAGGAATTCAAGGATTACTTCGCTTGGGACTATGATGAAATGCCTGGTTTGAGGAGAGAACTTGTTGAACATAAGTTGCCAATCATACCTGGGAAAAAGCCAGTCAAGCAAAATCCAAGACGGTTTGCCCCAACAATCCTTTCCAAGATCAAAGAGGAAATCAAAAGGCTACTTAGATGCAAGTTCATCCGTACAACTAGGCATGTCGAATGGCTAGCTAATATTGTATCAGTCATTAAAAAGAATGGTTCTTTAAGGGTTTGTATAGATTTTAGAGATCTAAATTCTGCAACCCCTAAAGACGAATATTCTATGCCTGTGGCAGAAATGCTGATTGATTCTGCTGCAGGACATGAATACTTGAGCATGTTGGATGGTTATTCTGGTTATAACCAAATATTCATTGCTGAGGAAATGTCCCAAAAACTTCTTTTCGATGTCCAGGGGCATTAGGCACTTATAAATGGGTAGTGATGCCTTTTGGTCTGAAAAATGCTGGGGCAACTTACCAGAGAGCAATGAATTCAATCTTTCATGATTTTATTGAGACTTTTATGCAAATATATATATATATATATATATATATATATATATATTGATGATATTGTTGTTAAGTCCTTTTCAGGAAAAGATCATATAAGCCATCTTCGACATTCCTTTGAAAGGATGAGAAAACATGGTCTGAAAATGAATCCTCTCAAATGTGCTTTTTATGTGTAGGCAGGGGATTTCTTAGGCTTTGTGGTCCACAAGAAGGGGATCAAAATTAACCAGAATAAAACCAAAGCCATTATGGAAGCAAAAGCGCCATCGACAAAGAAGGAATTGCAGTCTCTCTTGGGCAAAATAAATTTCTTGAGGAGATTTATATATAACTTAAGTGGGAAAACGCAAGCCTTTTCACCATTGCTTCGAGCTAGCAAGGATGGGTTCGACTGGGGGCAAGATCAACAGGAAGCCTTCGACAAAATCAAAGAGTACCTGAGTCACCCCCCTATTCTCTCACCACCTCGTGGAAATAAGTGTATGAGATTGTACATAGATGCGTCAGATAGAACTTTAGGGAGCATGTTAGCTCAAGAGGATGATGATGGCGTCGAAAGAGCCGTTTATTACCTTAGTAGAGTTTTAAATGATGCAGAAACTAGATATAGCATGATTGAAAAATTATGTTTATGTTTGTATTACTCTTGTACCAAATTGAAGCATTATATAAAACCAGTTGATGTGTATGTTTCTTCTCGTTATGACGTTATTAAACATATGTTGTCCAAACCTATTTTGCATAGTCGAATTGGAAAATGGGCATTAGCATTAACTGAATATTCTTTAACTTATAAGCCTTTAAAAGCTGTTAAAGGACAAATAGTGGCAGACTTTATAGCTGACCATTCTACAAATGAGACCCCCCTGAACTATCTTGATGTGGAACCTTGGAAGTTATATTTCGACGGGTCAAGCCACAAAGATGGGACAGGCATATGAGTACTTGTTATTTCTCCTAATAAAATTCCAACAACACTTAAGTATAAAATTGAAGGCTGTTGTTCTAACAACGAAGCTGAATATGAAGCTTTAATTGCTGGACTTGAAGTATTGTTGGAATTGGGGGCAACTCATGTCGAAATAATGGGAGATTCAGAACTGGTCATAAAATAAGTGACCAAAGAGTACAAGTGCATAAAAGAGAACTTGATTATGTACTTTGTAGTTGTGAATCGACTGTTGAAAAAGTTCGACGCAGTTAGTTTTCGACACATCCCTAGGCTGGAAAACCAGGTAGCTAATGACTTGGCTCAGATTGCATCAGGGTATAAAGTTTTGAAAGACAAATTACAAGATACAATCGAAGTCGAATTCAGAGGAAGGGTGGTGTCAGTAGGATTAGCCCCATCAGATTTAGAAGAAACTAAGCTTGGATATGTTGACGAAGATAATTTTGCAATTATGGCAGTTGATAACATAACTGACAAAGATTGGAGGAAACCTATAATGGATTACCTGAAAAATCCAATAGCTTCGACAGAAAGGAAAATCAAGTATCAAGCTTTAAGTTATGTCTTGTTGGATAATGAATTATTCAAAAAGACTCCTGAGGGAGTATTGCTTAAGTGCCTCAGTGAGGCAGAAGCATACTTAGCTCTTTCGACTGTCCATAGTGGGGCATGTGGGGCACATCAGGTAGGCCATAAAATGAAATGGTTATTATTTCGACAAGGCATGTATTGGCCTACCATGTTAAAAGATTGTATTGAATTTGCTAAGGGTTGTCAGGAATGTCAAGTTCATGCTGGCATTCAACATGTCCCCGCGAGTGAATTACATTCTATAGTGAAACCTTGGCCTTTTAGAGGATGGGCTTTGGATTTGGTCGGAGAGATTCGACCAGCATTATCTAAAAATCATAAGTACATTTTGGTGGGTATTGATTATTTTACCAAATGGGTCGAAGCTATCCCATTACCAAATGTTGATCAGGAAGATGTGATTGAATTTATCCAGAAGCACATCATCTATAGGTTTGGAATCCCAGAGACAATTACAACAGACCAAGGATCAGTCTTCACTGGTCAAAAAATGCAAGAGTTTTCTAAAGAGATGGGATTCAAGCTTGTAACGTCCACACCTTATTATGCTCAAGCTAATGGCCAAGTCGAAGCAGTAAATAAAGTAGTTATTAGGTTGATAAAAAAGAACGTGGGGAAAAAGCCAAGAAATTGGCACAGGACATTGGACCAAATACTCTGGGCATGTCGAACGTCCCCTAAAGAGGCAACTAATACTACCCCATTTCGACTGACTTTTGGTCATGATGCAGTTCTGCCTGTGGAAATTTATCTTCAATCAATAAGGATTCAAAGGCATCATGAGATTCCATCTGAGTCTTATTGGAATATGATGCTTGATGAATTAGTAGACCTAAATGAAGAAAGGCTCCATGCATTAGAGTTGTTGAAAAGGCAAAACAAAAGGGTGGAGAAGTCTTATAACAAAAAGGTCAAGATTAAAACCTTTTCAACTGGAGATTTAGTGTGGAAAGTGATCTTACCTATGGATCGAAAGACCAGAACTTTGGGGAAGTGGTCTCCTAAGTGGGAAAGTCTTTTTCAAATTATTAAGGCATTTAGTAATAATGCTTATGAGATTCAAGGGATGAAGGGTGATTTAAGAGTCTTAAGGGTAAATGGGAAATATTTGAAAAAATATAAGCCTATTTTACAAGAAATTCATATTAAGACGTAAATTTTATTCAAATTATAAAAGCCAAAATAGGCCATGTGAGGCCAAAATGGCATACAAAGGAAAGAAAACAAGTACAATAACATAAGACCCAGGAGAAAGATTATTCATAGTCTCTCCAATTAATAGAGTTGATGAAGGCAACATAATCTTCGTCAGCTTCATCATCAGAGTTCTGTGCTTTGGAATGTCCTTTCTTGGGTACCTTCATCTTGGTTTCTCTCTTCTTGGCGCGAGATGTTGCTCCAGTTGAAGTGTTATTGAGGGCAGTAGTTGTTGCCTCAACTTTCTTTGTCTCTTCAGCCACCTTCTTGGTCGTTGCCTTCTTTGAAGAAGTACTCATGCTTGTTGTAGTAGGTACAAGATATCCCAAGAGGGAAGAGGGTTTTATAGAGGCAAGGCTTTGTAAGGATTGGCCAGTCAACGATGGAAATACGTGAAATAACCCTTGGGAATGGACCCTAGGGTTGCACTATTGATATTCCTTTATGGAATAGAAACTTGTGCCGTTGGAACACTAAGACTGTTAAAAACTGTGTTGTTTTCATGATTTCCAAGAAAGGAGGCAGAATACTTTAATTACTCAGTTAGCAAAGTAAAAAATATGTTTTTCAAGTCGAAGAGTTAATAGTAAACAGAAGAATTAAGATAAAGGCCATAGGGCATTAAGTTTGTCTGTACATGGGGCCTTAAAAGGGCCATAAAACATGATGAACAAAAAGTGGAACTACAAATAAGAAATCATATGACAATCAGAAATGGAGCTTCGACTTCAACTCAAGGAAGGTGACCTTGTGATTCTGAAGGCGTTTCTCACATAGAGCTTTGGTGAGTTTGGCTACTGAAAGTTCTTTTTCAAGCTTTGGGCCTTGTCAAGGAAGTCTATGGTGCGCTTCAGCTCTCTGGCCATTTCAGTGTCGTCGAACTCTCCTAGCTCAGGGTTGCGCTTTTTCAGCCTTAGAAATCTTGTTCTGCAGCTCTTCAATTTGCTGCTTCCAGTCATCAATGTTCTTTTGGTTCAACTTCACTTCTGCCGGCCTTTTCTGTTGTTCAGTCTCTAGACTTTCGACCATAGCTTCTGATGCATGTGCATCATCCCAAGCTGAAGCTTCCAATCCAGTTGTGATTTCAATGTTGTCTTGGATCTTGGGAAGGAGCTTGAAGTCCTCAGACATTTGATTCACTAAAGCAGTTAGCTCCAACAGGAATTCAGAAACATCTTTGCTGAGGGTCGAAAGGTCCAGCTTTTGAAGGCTATCTTTCAGAAAGAGAGGAGCAGTTGGATCTGAAAGTAAGACATTGTGGATGTCTCCCTTGAAGAATTTGTCCTTTATTTTTTGAAGGATAGGACTGGCGAAATCATCTGGAGTTGGACCCCCAGAGCTGGTCGAAGTACTAAGACTAGTGCCTAAAGAGCTGTACTTCTTCCCAAGTATCATCCTGGCATACTTTCGAGGATTCGACCATTTGAGGGCAGCCAAGGGGTCTCCTGTAGGGGGTCCTCCAGCAGTCGAAGTGACTGTAGGTCCAGGAGTTGGAGTGTTGGCAGGACCTGGTCTAGCCACAGGTGTGTGGGCTTGATCTTGCTCAGTCATTTCCCTCTCTTCTTCTTGTTCTTCATCTTCTTTGACTTCCCCCTCCTCTGCTTCGGTGGGCCTTTCGTCTGTGTCCGTACCAATAGAATCTGTTTGGTCGAAAGGTTGTTGATGAGAAACATCATCCTTTTTATGATCAGAACCATCAGTCTGGGATTGTTGAGTAGTGGTCCTGGCAGGAGAACTTTGGTTTGTTTCATCTGCTGTAGGAGGAGGAACTGTAAGAGGGATAGTGTTGCACCCCAAATTTTACCCTCAGATTTTGATCATTTCATATCATTTTAAATTGATCTCCGTTTTCGCATTTTTATTAAACATATCATTAATCATGCATTTTCATTCTATGCATTTCTTGATGTTAATTGTTATTTTTTTTTTAGTTAAATAGTTATCTTAGATTTATTTAGTTTAATTTCAATTTCTTTTTATTTCAATATAGTTTATTTTAATGTAGCTTATTTTCAAACTTTAGTCTAATTGTTAATTTTAGTCTAACTTTCTTTTTTTTAGTTTAGTTCAAATTAGTTTTAATTTCGTTTTTGGTTTAGTCTAAGTTTAATTTAATTGGTTTAAGTTTATTAATTTAGTTCAATTTTTATCTTCATCTTAATTTCTAATAGTTTTATTTTGGTTTCCTAAGTTTAATTCAAATTAGATTAACTTAATTAGTCTTCAAGTTTTGCAAGAGATTACAAAGAGGTTACAATTATAAGGCCCAAAATTCACAAAAAAATAATCAGAGTCCATTAGAAAAAATCAAGAAAAAGGCTTTCGTCAATACGCTCCAAAACCTCTGTTGTCAACAGACCCGCGTGCCACAGTTCTGCTACACACCAGACCAACATTGTACAACCTGAAAACCAACTTGCAAACCTTGTTCAAAAACGACAATGGCCTGCTCCAAACGCTGCAGTGAAAAGGACTTGACAAGTAACGTTCAAAATTTCAAATTAAAATTCAAGAACAAGTTCTTTTTTTTCTGAGGATATATAGAGCAGAGAGGAGAAGAGGAAAGGGGTCGAACCTGCTTCATAAAACAACCCTCCAACTACAACAACAAAACCTTTTTTTTTCAGTCGAACCCCTCATCATCTTCAATCACCAACCAACAACCTCATATCACCTTCAACCTAAAAATCGAAACTGAACCTTCAAACACCAACATTAACGCCACGAGCATCAACCACATTAAACCTCCTTAAAAACGTTCAACCCTCCTCCACGAATCAACCCAAATTTCACAAACCTCCTTTCATCAACTCTATTCAATCTTCGATCAAACAACCCATTCTCAAATCATATCAAAACTAAAACAAATCTCATAACAGAAAGAATGAGATGAAGAGGAGCTGAGATTCAACAAACCATAAACCCTTCTTCAATCTCCAAAATGACCCTCGAGATCTTCCTTCGACCAAGACCACAACACCATTCAAACCCATGAATCTAAAATTTGAAACAAGATCGGAAAGGAAGTTGGAGCTTCGCGATCTGTGTGCTTTCTCTTTTATTTTTGTTGACCGTAAATCGATTTCGTGAAGCAAGGTTGGGAAACTGATGTTCTGCGCATTGTATCATTTTTGCTTTTAAGAATGGAAGTTTTGTTTTATGGTTTTGCTTTGACCGCGTTTTAAGGGAGAGAAGATGATAATTATATCGTTCGTAGCCGTCTTGGTTATTTGCCTTTCTAACACGTGTCACTGCTTAACCCTATTTTTGTTTTAATTGTGGCTCTTGGAAATGATGAAGTCTGTTCTTGACTTTTTCCATTTTCTTTCAAGTTCATTTTTTTAACCGAGTCTTGTTTCAACTATCGGGCTTTTTGAAGCCCGTGTGGTTCTCTTGGTGGGTGATGGGTTCATAGCCCAAATGATCCCGTTCCTTTTACACACATATTAATCAGCGCACCCCCCTCTTTTTTTAAGAAAGTTATGTTTTTTTAACAAGTTTTTTTGATCACTAGTTTCTTTGCTTTTCTTTCTAATTTTATTCATAGCATTTCATTTTATTTTAATCTTTTAGGCCAATGACTTAGAAAAATCTTAACTTTGTTGATTATTCCAAATCAACGAATTTCGGATTGTGAGGCCACTCTTTTTGTTGGTCGAGGAAAATCTAAAGTTTTTAGATGAGACCAACTTTTACTTCTTTTATCTTTATTTTCGATCGATGAAAGTCCAAAATCAAGATTATCGTTTCGATTAAATCTTCGATTAAGACGAGACCGACTTTATCTTCTATCGCATTTATATTCATTTTCATTTTGGACCGATGAAGTCTTTCTAATCGCGAACGTTGTTAGCGAATCGACGAACCTTCATTATTTCAAATATGTAGTGAGTGATCATCGGGATCTCTTTCTATACTTTGAGATCGTGATAGGTTACCTTCGACTAATCAACGAGAGTTTGCGACTTAAGACAAGGTCGTTACCTTTTCTTTTCGTGTGTCACGATTTTATCGGAGAATGATCCTCTATATCATTTCTCCATCGTGTCTTAACACAAATATCTATTCTGCATCCTCCTATAGTATGGTCTTCCTCATAGACCGTACTACGACGGATAAGCACTACATTGGACCCGACTCATCCAATAAATTAACCAACAATCACTAAATTTATTTTCAGTCAATATATTCATCATGATTTATTTCTTTATGCCGATATTATTGTTGTTCATAATATCTTGATTTCATTTTATGTCATATACCATCCTGATTATTATTCTCATTCATATTATCCATTGTGTGTTTATTCAAAATGTTTTTAAACTAATACTTGGACTTCATGTCAACCATTTTCATACCTGATAAGTCGATCGTTTTCACGAGCGCAACCGACCTCCCTTTAGCCTCCTCTTGGGCTTTATACAAGATTACCAATTTTATCTTGACTTTCATTTACATGTCATTGTTTTATCCTTGACTTTTTTATTTATTTTGAAGCATAATGCAAATCTTATGCTTAACTTTACTTCACCTTACCTTTATTTATTTAAGCATAATGCTAATCTTATGCTTATTTTCATTATCTTCATTTATCTTATATGTGAAGCATAAAGCCATTAGTATGCTTGTAACACTTACATTTTATTCACTGCACCTTACCTTTATTTATTTAAGCATAATGCTAATCTTATGCTTATTTTCATTATCTTCATTTATCTTATATGTGAAGCATAAAGCCATTATTATGCTTGTAACACTTACATTTTATTCACTTCACCTTCACCTTTTTATCACTCAAGCATAAAGCCATTATTATGCTTGTAAATGTACTCATATTAATATCTTACACTTTATCACTTCACTTTCACGTATCTTTTATCATTTGAGCATAAAGCTATTATTATGCTTATATTTACTTTTATATCAATGCTTTATCTTATATCATTGCTTATCATGCTTTATCATGTAACTTTTCTCCCCCATTCCAAAGGAAGGTTAATAGTGTTGACTCTTAAAGTCATTGACCCCCCACCTTGACCTAAGTAACCTCTTAGGAAGAAACTCCATTCCTTGGCCTTATCAAGAGCCATGGAATCATAACTAGCTTTAGGAGAGAGTTCTTACACTCTTAGTGATATTCATCATAACGAATTTATCACTTCCCCTACTAACTAAACTTCAACTTAGGTCCATTTCAACTAGATCTAGAGAGTTCTTAAACTCTACAATGAGCTTGTACTCATTTCCCCTCTGAATATTGACCACAGTCAATCATTCAGTAGAAGTAGAACTACGTATACTCTGATTCTATTCCCGAGGATACGTAGGCGTAAAGTGCGATGCTTTATCGAGTATACTTAGATACTAACCCCTAGGGTTTTCAGTCTTTAGCAAACACGAATAACATTTAACAAGAGGTTCCCGTAGAGTACTACAGATACTTAGGGTGCTAATACCTTCCCTTAGTATAACCAACCCCCGAACCTTAGATCTCCCCCCTTTAGGTTTTTAACGATCTTGAACCTTTCCTTTGGATAAATCAAAGTCGGTTGTAAAAGAAAATGATGCAAGTTAATTAATATCTTGTTATCTGATTTTCACCGCAACAGATAGGTTGGTTAATTTCGCTGATTGAACTATATCCAGAACCAAGGTCAGAGGTAGGGTGATAAGTTGGCTCACCTTGGCTATTCAGTAGAGTTGTTGTAAAGCTGAAGGAAGGTTGTGGTGGGTTAGAACCACCTACATCAGCCTGAAAAAACCACAAGTAAAGGGAATAAGATTGAGAGAAGTCTGAGTAGGGAATCCAAATACTGAATGAAGATAGTATGCATACATGTATAACCGCAGCATCAGGACTTGAGTTCGCACTCTCAGGATCGCCAGCAGTCGTTTTTGACGCAACCCTAGAGAGTTGTTTCTTGACACCACTACCAGCAGATGTCTTCTCAAGGATTCTTGCCGCCTTTGAGGGAGATTGGGTGGTGATTCCAGAAGCTTTGACAAGCTTCCTTTTCTTCTTAACTACTATCTCCTCAGGGGACTCATCATCAGTATCTGGAGGAACAACTGCTTGAGCACCTTTTTTGCCCTTTTTTGAAGGCGTTGGAGGTTTTCGAGCAGCCTGAAAGGTGACGCAAATATTAGAGGATTGGTTACACAAAAAGACTTAGGCAAGGGATATAAAGTACCTTTGTGCCTTCAGTGTCCTTTTCGACCTTCGCAGCACCCTTCGATGAGCTGGTCTTCCTGGCCATGGCTGAAAGACAGACGATTATTACAAGGTTAATAATTGGGTGGTTAGTTAAAAAATCACAAATCAAGGGCCTCATACCTTCATATATTTCAGATTCGACACGGACATCCTCGACCCGTATATGAAGGTGTCCTTTGAAACTGTCCAGCGTATGTTTAGTCGCAACCACCCGTTGGGCTTTCGGTTGAGACTGCTGTCGAAGGAGTTTTAAGTGTTCACCACAGACAAACCAGTCTGGAAATGGGGGGCAAGTGCCACTCCAAAATCAGCGTTAGGCAGTCGAGGGAACTTTGGAGGAAAGATTTCAAAAGCTACCTTATAACGTTTCTCAAGGGGAACGTTTGAAGGGATTTTCAACTGATCCATTTTTTGTAGAAATTTCTCCTTCAAAGTGATAGCAGCCTCACGAACGGTTCGACTAATATCATCTGGTCGATAGACAGTTTCAAAGTACTTTTGAAAGGCTTAAATTTCTTTGACATGAATGAACTTACTCTTCTTGGTCTTCTCCTGCACATCAAGAAAAGTTTGGTCAAGTAAGGAAGAGAAAGCAGCAACATCAAGAAATTGCTCACTGTAGTACTTCGACCACCAGTTATGGAAGGGTTTGGTACACAAGAAGGTGGGCTGAAAATACACAGGGGAAAGGGTTGCTTTCCTAGCATTCCACCGGTCGAAAGTGACTGCAGCACCCCCTTCATCAAAACTGGCGGTGTGAAGGACCACATGGCCTTTCTTCCCATATAGACACTTGGGGAAAATCTGAGCCAACCCAAACTGTCGAGAGACAAGATTTGGTTGGTAAGCAATTAAGGCTGCCATGTCTCTCCCAAGATTCAGCCTTTCAATGATAAATCTAGGAATCAAGAAGGCTTCCCAGATTGAAACAGATTTAGCGTCGAGGTTGGTGGATGGATTAGGGAATGGCCTTGTGAACCACTCAGGTCCATATTTTCTCTCAGCAAAGGGAGCCATACTAGGTGTGAACTCATGCCTTTTTGCAAACATCATAATATAACTGGAGAAGGCTCTCTTGAGAGTTTCCCCATCGTCATTTGGCGTAAGTTTCACCAGGCGGGTACCTTCGACCCTCCTCTCCTTGATTTCAGCAGAATCTTCATCGACCTGCCCTTTCCTAGGAAGGCTAGCTTCAAAGGTTGCATTGAGCCATAACTGAAGTAGCCAGAGAGGGCCATTCAAGTGAACAGTACCTTGGCCCTCCAAATCTTTGAGTCGAGCCGCCCCTTCACTGAGAGACTCGTAGAGGTTCGCCAGGATCAACCCATTTAGGCAAACTCCTCTATTGTTGTGAAGCTGGTTGGCCAGAGTGAGATACTTCTTGGCCACCTGCAGGGATTTTGAACAAAATACATACCTCAACAGCCAAACGGTCAGAAATGCAACGTGTTCCTTATCAGTGATTTCTGCAGTATCACGTTTGTGGTGGTTGATGAAGTGGGTATACGTGAGTTTGGAGTCAGAGATTCCTATGGTATCCTCTGCATCAGTATCAGGGTCGTAGGAAATGCCATCTGGTCGAAGACCTGCAATGGCAGCAAGGTCGAAGAGTGTAGGAGTTACCATCCCACAAGGAAGATGAAAGGTGTAGTGGGTGCTATCCCAGAAGTAAAACGATGCTGCCAGCAAGTTCAAACAATAAGGGATGTTAGTTTTTGACAGCATCAGCAGATCATAGATTCCTATGATTTTCCAGTGATCAGCTTTGACCCTTTCCATTCTGGTCATCCAAGGGTCAAAATCCTTTAAAGGGTTGATAGCTCTTACCAGCCTCGTACCATCATGAAGGTACCTCAGATCCATTTTCGTCAGAATGGGTGTATTAGGAGAGGTTCCATCCTCATTAGGGTTGCTTTTTTTCCCTAAAGGTCTAGACTTACGGTAAGAAGGAAAGAACTCAGCCAGTTTTTCATGGGTGGGTTTTACATCAGCTAGGGGCCACCTAAAGCATAGGGTTTATCAGATACAAGGAGAGGGATCATTACCTGAGATTCATAAATACTCCTTGTTTCTTCAAGAAGAGGTTCTGGCATGAACTGTTGGTTCTTTACCACCTTTGGTCCGGGGATGTTTGGAAATGGTGGGAGAGTTTGCTCGAACGGAGTGGTTTTACCCTTTTGGTTCTTGGTTTCTTGACGGATGGGTTGTGAAGATGCCATTGTTGGAAGTTGAAGAGAAAACAAGAGTGTGTTCTGAGTTTTCTTGAGAGGGTTTAGAAAACAAGAAGAAATAAGTTGCAGAAAAGTTTGAGAATGCGAAAGTTCGTACAATTGGGGAAAAGGGTATTTATAGATGTGTGGAAGATGAGGGGACTGTGAATCCACCGTTAAAATGGATACGATAGTGGAACGCGTGTCCTCTTTGGATATCGTTGGATGGTGGTGGTTGTGGTCAGACTGTAAATGCTTAATCCCAAGAAAAGTGATGATGAAAACTGTTCACGAATACGGCTGAAAAGACGTTTGGAGATTTGCCATCATGACATGACGTCACAAGCATGGTTGAAAGAAACTGAATAATTTCTAAATCGTGGGTTGGTCAGTTAAGACCATGTTTTCCATAAATCGAATGAGGAGGCGTCGAAAATTATGTTATAAAAAAATGACCTTCCTACCAACATTGGCGAAAGGACATTTTTGGGGGGCAATTTGCTAGCTCCTAATTTCGACGCTACATGATTTCAGACAATTTGGCTTTAAAAGAAGTTATTCTTTAAAATAATAAAGCTAAAAAAAGAAGGCTTCGACTAGAAGGCCTTCGACCATGTTTGTGCAATGCCTGAGTCGAAGAGAATGATTTTAGGACTTCAAATGTTGTTAAGTCCAAGGAGTCAATTCGACACAGTGAAGTGGCTGTGGATAATGCACTGTAGTTACAACTGAATAGTGGAGGGAAGTTCCACTATTTGAATTTGAAAAGAGGACAGGTGGCGAAGATCCAGATCGTGAAGACCTGCGAAGCGCCAAGTGGTGTAATCTAAGAATAAAGCCGTCAAAGGGTAGTTACATTAGAGTATTATAAATAGGTTAGTCTTAGAGTTAGAATAGTGTGAAAAAATCATATTTGTACAAGTAACTCTATATTCACTCAAAGTTTCCAGTGTGTCGAGAAACCATTGAAGTGAGAATGTACGTGATTGTAATCACCGTTACCCTTTATTGCAATGCAATTTACTTTGAAGTTTCTGTTTTAGATTCTTTACTTTGAAATCTTTTTCCACGAACTTTTACCTATCAAGTCATTTACATTACCAAGTCTTTACTTTGTAGTTTTACATTAAAAGCCTTTACTTTCAAGCATTTACCTTTTCTGCATTTTAAGATCTTTATGCATTTCTTTCCAGCATTTAACTCTAGTTTTTCTTTATCAAACCTTTTACATTCAGCCCTTTTCTTTTCTTTGATGCATTGTTCGACTTAGTTGTTCTTTATCTTTATCGCTTTCCTTTACACTTCAAACACCCTTTTTTTATTTATGTGCATTGTCGAAAGGCATACTTTACCAAATTGTGAAATATCCCAAATACACATACAACACATGTCCTAGGATCAATCTGATCGATCCTGTAAGTTACTAGAACTTTATAGTTTTAGAAGATCAGCGGTTGTTTACCAATTTTCAAGGTAAACAGTTTGGTAAGACATAAAAAAGAGTTTTTAACTTATAATTTTTAGTGTTTCAGCTCATATTAATGAAAAAATTCTGTTTAGTAATTGTCTTTTAGCTTTTAGTTTGTAACTTTTTTACTATCTTTTAGCTTTATTTATTTCAAAAGCTATTTAAAGTAGCTATTGAACTTATAGCTTTTACCTTATGATTTTTCATCCATTTGTACCCTCACTATTTTATCAAAAACTCAATTTTAACCTTTATATTATTATAATTTAAATTAAAATAATTGTGTTTTAGTTGAGGAAATAAAAAAGGTTAGTCATTATTTTTATCAAACAAATTCACGATGCAATTCATCTTCCATTTTATTATTAATCGAATATTTTGATTCATTACATTGAATTGTTTTTTTTTATTACTTGTAAATTATTATTTTAATTATTTATTACTTGAGATTTTATTATTAATTGTTCTGGACTGGGCCAACGGCCATGCGCGGCCCAATCCATGATTGCTACAATAACGGCCCAAACGCTTGGATCCAGTCCACTAAGGGGGCAAAAGTACCCTTTTTCTCCTACGACCGGTCACGGACAGCCCAGTCCTGCCCGGAGTTATTGCCCGTCTCACACGGGTTACCACTCCCCGACAGCCGATGAACAGATGCCCGCAACTACCTTCCTGCCCAGTATAACGGCTAGTTTGGGCATCCTGCCCGTCATAACGGCTAGTTTGGGCAGTTACCTATTCTTCAGGAAAACGGTTATTTCGCCCTGAAAATAGGATCGTTGGCCACGCGCTGGGGAACCTTATATAAACCCTCTCATTCGAGAGGGCCAAGTATCAAATATTCATCATAAGAATACACTTTGTACTTGCCCCTTTTCTCTGACCCTTTCTTACTTGAGCGTCGGAGTGCCTTGCAGGTACACCCCCTCCTCTCCTCATCAACATTCCGAGCACCTTGCCCATCTGAAGACCAGTATACGTGGACCTGTTCGAATACTCCGGATCAGTGGCGCCGTCTGTGGGAACTCCTTGTTCTCCCCTTCTTTCTTTCCTCCTCGGAAACTGAAAGATCAAAACATACTTTCTTTGATCCGCCCACATATGGCCGCTCAGAACTCCGCAAAAGGTGCTGACGTTATGGTTCTCGTTCCCATCAACAAGATTGACATTGACGGCAGTTCTTTGTTACTTTCTGATCCCCGTTTCCTTCGAGACGGAGCTACTGCGTCTCCTACTCCTCCTCCCACCGAGCAAGGAGGCAAACATATACCGTCCGGTGAACGACCAATGCATGGCCCTCCCATCGCCAACCTGGCCGTTGAAGCTCTTCTGGAAGCTGTCAACCGCACAAACCTCCTTATCTTGCAGCAAGGAGGGAGAATAGGAGCTCTCGAGGAAGCATCTCTTCCAAGATCCTCTCCTCCAAGAGTAAGCACCGGAAATCAAGAAGCCTGTCGCCTAGGCGTGGGGAAGACCATATATTGAGGCATGAGCCTGAATCACAACACATTCGCAAGCGCAACCAGATCTCCCCACGAGATCGATCATCACCAAGACACAAGAGAACGAGGCAGGATAGGCATTCTCCACCGGTTAGACCTCGTGACCGGCCACGTTCACCATCGCCTCGTAGAGACCGCCACCGCGAGCGCAGACAACGGATACCATCAACTCTAAGTTCAGACAGCAACGACGAGCCTCGCGGCCCGTTGTCCCGCAGGATCTTGGCCACCCATCTCCCTAAAGGACTAGAGAAGCTTCCATCTCTAGGGACTTACGATGGAACCACTGACCCAGACGAGCACATAGAAAACATAGATGCTCTTTTGGACTACAGAGGGGTACGAGGAGCCATCAAATGCCGCCTGTTCCCGACCACGCTCCGGAAGGGAGCAATGACATGGTACAAGCAACTGCCAGAAGAATCTGTTACATCCTGAAGGCAGCTGGGGAGGATTTTCTCCCGTCACTTTACTGCATCGCGACGCCACCCAAAAACTGAGGCGTCCCTCGGAGCTGTCGTACAGGGAAGAGATGAACCGCTTTGGGCTTACATCGAACGGTTCAACAAGGAGGCCGTCCAAGTGCCAACAACCGACGACATGAAGAAATTCCTGCTCGAGCAGGGATTACGTCCTGGGTCAGACTTCGCGAAAGCCATCGGCCTAGATCCACTGAGGAATCTTAACGCCATTCTCCTCCAAGCCCAGTCGCATATACAGTACGAAGAGAAGGTTGCTGCACACTCGGTCCAGGCCTCCCGACACCATGAAGGTGCCCGCTCGTCCAGACCTGAAGAAGCCTCGACATCCCGTCGAGGAGATAAAAGACGCGACGATCGACCTCATGACTCACGTGAACAAAAGGGACCTTCTGGGCGGTTCCATGACTATACCCCCCTCACTGCCTCGAGGGAGAAAATCTTGTCCGAGTGTGCCAACTCGAAATTCAAACAAGCGGGAGTTCGTTTCCCCAAACAGCTGTCGGCCAGACCGGGAGTAGACAAATCCAAGTATTGCCGCTTCCACAAGAGTCACGGTCATACGACGGAAGAATTCATCCACCTCAGAGATACCATAGAGATCCTTATTCGCGACGGCCACCTGAAGCAGTTCACGAAAAAGAAAGATTCTCCCCGACAGGAAACCCAAGAGAGTAAAAAAGTTGCAGAAGAGACTTCGCCCTCTGATGACATCAACGTACAGGTCGCTATGTCCATAACTCGGCCAGAGGACTTCCGCATCCCTGATAGCATGTCCGTCTCCACGTACCTCACTACTCACAGCCCGTGGGAGGCCTTCCCGTCAGCCATGGTCATTTCTAGTGGTAGATTCAACAAAATCACGGTCGGCTCCGTCAAGAGGAGATTCGATCAATTGATCAACAAAAACCCCAATGAAGTCACTACGCTGGACGCCACTCACAAAGGATCCATTCCTATTTCCTTCTACAAGGAAGAGCTCCTCGGCGGAGCACCGAACTCAAGCATTCCGCTGCTTATCCGAGCAAAGATGGCGAACTTCGACGTTCGCAGAATACTCGTGGACCAGGGCAGCTCGGTTGATATAATGTACAACCACCTGTTCGAAACACTGCAGCTGAACGACTCTCACCTTACTCCATACGTTGGATCCGACCTGCAAGGATTCAACGGAGCAATGACAAGGCCCCGGGGTTACGTAGATCTCATCGTAACCTTTGGTTCATGAGAGACAACCCGAGCAATTAAAGCACAGTTTCTGGTAATTGAATGCCCGTCACTATACCAGTGTATTTATGGAAGGCCAACCCTGGCGGAGTTGATTATTGTACCTTCCACCGTACATCTCAAAATGAAGTACTACACTTCTAAAGGGATGGTCGCCACCCTCCACGGCGACATCGAAGCTGCCCGTCGGTGCTTTGAAGCGGCATCAAAAGGACTAAGCACCATCTCAGCAGGACCAAGGCCACCTGGTCGTTGCCCCCTGCCCAGCAGCTCCGAGCAGCCAAAACCGCTCCCCCAGGTCGAATCTATCGACTTGGACATCCGTTTCAGCGAGGAAGACCACGCCAAGGACCCAACGACTTCGAGCAGCCAGTCTAACAACAACAACCATCTCCTATGCCCTGTCCCAGATGGCAACTTCGAGATCGTTCCGTTCGGAGAAGACCCCCAACGGGGAGTAAAGATCGGAGCAGACTTCCCCGACCTGGCCAGGAAACAACTAAAAGCATGCCTCCGGGAGAACGCAGACTTGTTCGCATGGAGCGCGGCTGAAATTCTAGGATTGGACCCATCCATCGCTTTCCACCAGCTTACAATTGACCCAACCGTCAAAGCCGTTGCCCAGCGCAGAAGGAAACAGTCCCCAGAAAAGATGGAAGCCGCGGAGAAAGCTGTCAAAGACCTTTTAGAAGCTAGGTTTATTTCTGAGGCCAAATACACTACATGGCTCTCAAATGTTATACTTGTAAGAAAAAATAATGGCAAATGGAGGATGTGTGTTGATTATACCGATGTTAATAGGGTCTGTCCGATGGACGCCTACCCCCTCCCCAATATCGATAAGCTCGTAGATAACTCAGCAGGTTTTAAGCTCTTATCGTTTCCTCGACGCCTACTCGGGCTACAATTAAATCCCAATGGCTGCAAGCGATAAGACTTACACGACCTTCATGACCGAATCGGGCAACTATTACAACAACGTAATGCCCTTCGGGCTGAAGAACGCGGACGCTACATACCAACGAATGATGAACAAAGTCTTCCAAGGACAAATAGGCGACATGCTCGAAGTATACATGGATGATATGATCGTCAAGTCCCACGAGGAACTAGATCATGTCGCCCATCTTCGCACAATCTTCGAGCAAGCAAGAAAGTATCGAATGCGTTTTAACCCAGAGAAGTGCACGTTCGGTGTACGGGCAGGTAAATTCCTCGACTTCTACCTAACAGAATGAGGAATCGAAGCTAACCCCGACAAGTGTCGGGCATTCTCTGAGTTCCCAACGCCCACGTCTAAGAAGAACATCCAATCCCTCAATGGGGTGCTTACCTCGTTGTCCCGCTTCGTGGCAAAATCTGCCCAACACGCCCTTCATTTCTTCAAGCTCTTGCGGAAAAAAGCAGCGTTTGAATGGACCGAGGAGTGTGAAACATCCCTCCTTCACTTGAAGCAAGCTCTGTCGAAACCGCCCGTATTATCATGACCAGATACTGGGGAAGTCTTGTTCCTATACCTCGCCGTCACTGTCGAGGCCGTTAGCGCCGTTCTCATTCGCGAGAATCCTGGCGGACAAAAGCCAATATACTTCACAAGCAAAGCTTTGCAAAACCCATTGTTGTGATATCAACAGATAGAGAAGGTGGCATTGGCCCTCGTCAACGCGGCCAGACGACTGAGACACTATTTCTTGGCTCACACGATCGTGGTAAGAACGGATAAACCCATAAAGCAATTATTGGGACGACCAGACATGGCAGGCAGAATGCTCAAATGGTCATTGGAACTGTCCGAGTTCGACATCCAATATGAAAGAAGGAAAGCTCTTAAGGCCCAAGCTCTGGCCGATTTCGTAGCGGAAATGACGTTCTCAGACTCCCCGGTCCATGTAGCAAATAGATGGACCATCTACGTAGACGGAGCATCCAGCTCGACCCGCAACGGGGCATGGGTAATTTTGGAGAACGACGAAGGGACCATAGTCGAGGCTTCTCTCACATTGTCCTTTCCCACGTCGAACAACCAGGCCGAGTATGAGGCCTTCCTCGCCAGTTTGCGCATAGCCGAAGACCTAGGGGCTGAAGAAATCATCATCTGCACGGACTCTCAGCTCGTAGCCCTCCAGATATCAGGAGAATATCAGACCAAAAATGACAGTCTCTCTGAATACCTAACCCTGGTCAAGGGAAAAATGGCGAGGTTCAGAACGGTAGAAGTGAGACACGTTCCACGCGAACATAACGTGCGAGCAGAAATTTTGTCCAAACTAGCGAGCACTAAGAGAAAAGGCAGAAATAGGTCATTCATCCAAGAGATACTTCCTCGGTCCAGCATCGATAAGGCATCCTCGACCCTGCACATACACGCGATTGGGGACAGCGATTACTGGATGACACCCGTGTACAACTACCTCACCAGGGACGAGCTTCCGGATGACCCCAAGGAAGCCAGCACCATCAGACGAAGAGCTTGCTCATACGTCATCCTTGAAAACAAACTCTATCGACGAGGCTTCTCCAGCCCACTGATCAAATGCATAGAAGAGGAAGTTGTCCCTCACATATTACGAGAAATCCACGAAGGCATTAACGCCCAACACCTAGGAGGAAGGTCCCTTGCCCGCAAGGCCCTCAGAGCAGGGTATTATTGGCCAACCATGCAGCACGATGCCAAGAAGCATGTGAAGAGATGCGACAAATGCCAACGGCACGGGGATATGCACCTAGCTCCACCTAACGAACTGAAAAGCATGACCTCCCCGTGGATATTCGCCTGGTGGGGCCTAGACATCCTAGGACCCTTCGTGACGAGGTCCAGCCAAAACAAATACCTGATAGTGGGCGTAGACTACTTCACAAAATGGATAGAAGCAGAAGCCTTAGCAAAGATAACATCACTTAACATTCTGCGCTTCTACAAGCGGAATATCCTTGCCCATTTTGGGATTCCCCAAGCAATCGTCACGGACAATGGAACGCAGTTCATAGACAAGAAGTTCCAAGACTTCGTCGCCCATCTCAGAACAAAGCAATATTTCGCATCTGTAGAGCATCTCCAGACCAACGGGCAGGCAGAAGCAGCCAACCGTGTCATTCTTCGTGGCCTCAAGCGAAGACTGGATAAAACAAAGAAAGCCTGGGTCGAGGAGCTCCACAGCGTCTTATGGGCGTACCGCACCACTCCTCAGTCTACAACCGGGGAAACACCTTTCCGCTTAGCATATGGCACGGAGGCGGTTATACCCATTGAAATTCACGTACCGTCCAGGAGGACCGAATCACCTCTAGATGAGGAAATGAACGACGAAGCAATAAGAGATGAGCTCGACCTTGTCGAGGAAATCCGAACGGGAGCAGTCCTCCGCGAAGCATCTCTCAAGCAAAAAATAGCAATCAGGCACAACGCTAAAGTCTTACGACGAGAGTTCGATGTGGGCAGCCTTGTCCTGCAAAGAAACCACAAGGACTCTCGCGAAGGCAAACTAGCAGCCAACTGGGAAGGGCCGTACAAAGTCCGCGCCAGAACGGAGAATGATGCCTACTTCCTCGAGACCCTCAACGGGGATGAAATCCCTCGACCATGGAACGCTGAAAAACTTAAGCAGTACTACAGCTAAAGTCACAATAGGCTTCCTCGCGTCAAAGAACCACCTAACGGTCAGCATGCTCGTTCAAATACAAACGATGCATACACACATAATGGAATCCCGCTCAAGTAAATGAGCCAGAGCTCTGCTCGTCGGTGGTCCTCAATCGAGCATCGCCTTCGCCAAAGTACCACGATTGGCAGAACCCCAGCTCGCGATGGGACGTTCATGCAACGACCTTAGGCCTCAATCGCGACCTGAGATCCGCAACCTTGCCAGGACCTTCCCCGGCTGTTCGACCAGTTCTCCACACTGGCGAATTCACACACAACGAGTAATCTTTCAAAAGAAAGCTCTGTTAACAGACACACCCTCCGACGGGCAGTCATATATACACCGCTAATGTAAAGCACAATAATATAAACAAAAATCATATAAGTAACAAAATCGGTCAACATAAACCGGACATAAAGTAAAAACGGCCACAAGGGCCAAAGATTGTACGAGTTACATAAAAAGGGGGAGGCCACGCCCCCCCAAATCAAATAAGATTACAACAAACTACACGGCACGCAGGCCGACAAAACATCAACACATGCTAACATCATTCCTCGGTGTCTTCGACTCGTTCATCATTGGGAGGAGAAGTCTGGGTTCTAGCTTGGCCGGCAAAGAGAGACTCTGGCATCACAATTTGCCCGTCTTTAACGTACGCCAGGAAATTACTGCCTTCGGTCACCAAACCAACACCAGGATTCACCACCTGAAGCTGGGACACTGCATTCTGGAATGATTCCTCGCCAAGTACTAAGTTGTCGTCCTCGGCCACCACCAGTCGGGCAACTAACTCTGACCTTGTCATTACCTTCACATCCTCAGGCTCCTCCTCGCCAGGGGCAATGGCCGCCTGCAATTGCGCGACCAAATCCTCAGTGGCCTTTTTCTCAGCCTCAAGAGTAGCCATCTCCCCCTTTAACCGGGCAACCTCCTTGCCCTCCTTTTCCCTCGCCTCCTTGGAAGCCTTAACTTTCTCCCTGGCCTTCCTCAAGCTCTCCTCAAGAGCGGTCACCTAACCGCGGGCAATAGTCAGCTCACTCTCAGTGGCCGTGTCCCCCTCGGCATAGGTGGCCGCCATCTCCAGCAATATGACCACCGCTGAGGCATCCTGGGCCACCAACGCCCTCTTGCTCGGACGATCCAGGCTTTGCAGATGCAGAGAATCAGCATGAGGAATCACCAAAGAGGTCCCCTCAAAGAACCTCTTATCCAACACACAAGGAGGCAGCTCGAATTTCGCTTTCTCTGGCGCCTTGCCCAGATCCACTGCCTCGTTCTTTGGACGCTTAGACCTGGTCGCCAGGGGCATTGGAGACCGTTGAACATTGGTCGGAGAAGCATTCCCCTGAGGAGGCTGGGAAGGACCAACCGCACGAGCAGGAGGAGGACGAACCTTAGTAAGAGCAGCTGCATCAGCTTGTTTCCGCACGGCCACGTTCCTCACCATCCTTTCGTGGGCTGAAGGCATAGTGGTTGCAAAAGACAAAAACAGGCGTCAGACAATAGAAAATAACGAGCAATACAAAGCGACATGTTAAAGCTAAATACTGAGCAGATCCATGGCATCCCTATAAGTTTTGCACCCCAGCAGTTCCCTAACGTTGATAAAATGAGGCTCCACCCGAGGGCCACCATCAGCCTCGAGGATCGCCTCCTTCTTCTTCGTGATGCACTCGGCCATCTGGAACGAGCTCACGTACTGCAAAAACCTTTCATATGAAGCAGTATCCCCCTCATCCAAACTCGCAGGCTCAAAGACATAGTCTTTTGGGGGCTTCGTAAAATGCTCCCCGGTCCAATGGAAGGGGTATTTCAACAACCTCCGCCCGATGTATTTCCCCTCCTCGTTAATCCTATCCTCGCCGTTCTCGTCCACTTCAAGCTCCCAACAAAACGTGTTATCCTGGGCAGCCTCTGACACGGGCTCCATGACGAAGTACCTCATCTTAAATGTCCGTATGGACTCAAAGAAAGGTTTGAACAGCTTGCGCGGCTGCTTCAGGGAGACCCAACCGTAGCTCCTCCCAGAAGTCTGTCGTTGGAGGTGAAAGACGGTGAAGAAGAAGGGGATGGTCGCCCCTATTTGCAGGTGCTCGCACACCAACTCGAACGCTCGCAGGAAGGCTAACGAGTTGGGATGAAGCTGAGTGGGGGCCAAGCGAAGATGTAAGAAGACAAACTGCTGGAAATCCGTGAATGGAAGCCTCAAGCCCAACTCTTTGAAAACATACTCGTACATTGTAAAGCGCTCCCCATAGTTCGTGCAGACGCGCTCGTCAGCGGTGGGGAAATGAACTCTCCAGTCCCCGTCACCTCCCACCGTCTGGAAACAATCCCCTATGTAAGTCGCAAATTCAGATGCGTGCTCAGAGGGTTCCGCCACCTCCCATTCCTCTGCTGTATTTTCCGCTGCACCCTCCTCGGATGCCTCCTCCTCAGGCACCTCTTCCTGATCATCACCCAGCAGTTCATCCTCTTCCTCATAATTCGTATCTTGCTTGGTGGACCCACTCGAGGACCGAGTGTTACTACTCTCCGAGGAACCAGATTCCTCCTCGGACGAATCTAATACAATTTCTCCACGGGGCCCTGTCGCCATCACCTGAAAAGCAGAGAAAGACAGTGAATTCGACAGCTAATCAAATCCACCCTTCCACCACTGAACAAGTGAAAGGGCGCGCTAAGGGCTGAGGACGATGTCCCCGGCCTAAGCCCTGACAACACTACGGAAAAGTCTCCCCGCGAGACAATGCCCGAAACTCTCCTATCACACGAGGAACTTCTCCAAAGCAAGATCACAAGGTTTTCATCCAGCTCACAACTCCATGAAACGCAACGCTAGAACGGTCACGTGCACGTCACCATCGCGACGACGTCACGGACAGACCCTTCACACACAGCGTAACAACAGGCTAACGGCGGTGGAGACAGCGGAGCCATCATCCACCACCAGCGGCTACCACATATACAACCCTAAGTCTCCTAAAATCTAACCTAACCGCATGCAACGTCTAAATAAACATCAATACGAAGCAAAACAAAGGAAAGAGACAACTTACTTGTAAATAGAAGACTGAAAAAGCTGCTCGGAGCTTCAAACGGCGAAGGATGCAACAGGCAAATGTCGCGGGCAGGAAATTTAGTGAAGATTAAAGGAAAAAGTTCAGAATGAAAGTTTTCCCTCCTATTTATACAGGAGGTCACGTGCAGCCCCACGCGCACATAGGTCATGATGACTACCCGCTAGCCATCATTGCCTAAGCAGCAGCGACACAAGTTCCAACACACACGTGGCAGCCCCCGTATCGTTTCATATTCCACTAGACTGTTGGTATCCATCTGTAACGGGCAACGCTTAACGACCACGACCAACAGCCACAACGGGCAATAGAAACCACGGGATCCACAGCCAACGAGCGAAACGCTCCACCTCCCCGGGACTGTACGCTATCCTTAAGTCATCACCTCCGCGCTCGAAAGTAACGACTTGGGGGGCTACTGTTCTGGACTGGGCCAACGGCCATGCGCGGCCCAATCCATGATTGCTACAATAACGGCCCAAACGCTTGGATCCAATCCACTAAGGGGGCAAAAGTACCCTTTTGCTCCTACGACCGGTCACGGACGGCCCAGTCCTGCCCGGAGTTATTGCCCGTCTCACACGGGTTACCACTCCCCGACAGCCGACGAACAGATGTCCGCAACTACCTTCCTGCCCGGTATAACGGCTAGTTTGGGCATCCTGCCCGTCATAACGGCTAGTTTGGGCAGTTACCTATTCTTCAGGAAAACGGTTATTTCGCCTTGAAAATAGGACCGTTGGCCACGCGCTGGGGAACCTTATATAAACCCTCTCATTCGAGAGGGTCAGGTATCAAATCTTCATCCTAAGAATACACTTTGTACTTGCCCCTTTTCTCTGACCCTTTCTTACTTGAGCGTCGGAGTGCCTTGCAGGTACACCCCCCTCCTCTCCTCATCAACATTCCGAGCACCTTGCCCATCTGACGACCAGCATACGTGGACCTGTTCGAACACTCTGGATCATTAATGTATTATTTTTATAAAGTTTTTATAAATTTGATAATCAATGATTGAATATATTTGTTAATTAGTAGACATATCATGGATTTTGAGAGAAAAAAAAGAGAAAGGAATATGCACTTTATTGAAATATAAGATCAAATTACAATATTATTATTTTAGATATTTAAATTTCATTACAAAATTTATATATGTGTTTAATATATTTTTGTGTTATATTTAATTTTATATTTATATTTAAAATGTTTTGCATTTTATTGTTAATAAGTTTATTTTTATTGAATAAAAACTAATTTAACAAATAGGATTACTAGTTTTTAAATTAAAAATGTCATTTTGTATTTATCAGCTAGTATAATCGTTTATTTACCAAACACTCAAATTAGTTTATCAATTATAAATCATCAGCTATAAATTATCATTATTAGCAATAAACTATTAACTATTAATCATTAGCTAATGGCACCGGCTAACTATCAACTATTTTTACCAAAAAGAACATAAACTCCCAAGTAGTTTAAACTTTAAACTATAAACTTAGAATTGGGTTATTTGTTTAAAAATTAGAGTTGACATTTTTTATATATAAAAAAAAAAAATAGGTTAACTAACTAGAAAAATCAGATTTATCTATTAATAAAACTATCATATAATTACCTCATTGGAAAAATTCTTAGATAAAAATAACTATAACACGTAATTTTATACACACAATCAATCCGAATTTCTTTATTAATTAAAAAATAAAAATATTTTTATTTTTCCTTTATATCATAACCACCTCCATGATTTTAATTATAAAAAAAATTAAATTTAAAATAAATTTAAATTTTTCTCTCTTTTTATATTTTTAAAAATATGAATTGAAGTGTATAAATCAACTTTCATATTTAATCAAATAATGAATCGGTGTTTTGAATTTGAAAATGTAGTGATTGAACAATTTGATTGCTAAGTATGGAATGGCAAATTAGTCTTCAAAATTGAATAGCATCAATCAATTTGATCTCTCTATCATATAACAGGTCAGATGCGATGAGTTGCTGAAATTGTAACAACTTAAAAAAAAAATTGTTTTGGATAAATGATCTCTATTTTACATCCAAAGTCATTGAAATTGATTGGCGTAGAGAATTGGTTGATTAGTTAGTGCTCTTAAATTTTGAAGTCTAGTTTGTCATTTTGTAACTCTGACTAAATTATACGATTGTTACAATTCATTGGACAAAAATGGTGACAAATTGTGGGGACTGAATTCAACCACATATCAACTTCCCTATCATTTAAATTTTCTCAAATAAATGATTGTGCCTACCTTGGGCAGAATTGTCTTCTTTATCGTCTTATCATGGTTCTTTTTCATCTATTTTATTCAAATTAATATATCATTTTCAATTAAGCTTCGGTACATATTCAAATTCAATTAAATAATTTTGACGTCGACATACAACTGTAACTTATTATTTTGTATTATTAATCTCATAAGTGATAAAAAAAATTCCTAGACACTATTAGTTAAACCGTTAAGGAAATGATTATAGAATTTAATAAACAATTATTGGTCGCCTTCGGAAGATCATCTTTTTTCTAGCATGATCTCCTGATTTCTTCACTAGGAATCTAATCTACCCTAACATGAGCACTTTCGAGTTCAACTAGAACATCCCCCCTCAATAGAAGGATTAACTGCCTTAAGAGGCAATCCTTCCTTTTCATCTATAAGATAGTCATCCTGAACTATTTTGAATGAGTCCATCTAACTCAATTCCAAATCAAAATAGAGAAAGACTATATGTTTTTTGGCCCGCTCAAAGTAGTGGTCAGAAGTATTCATCAGTTCATCATTGTAGTCGAATAATTTGTCATCCAACTTCTTCTTGGAAAGAAGGGCGACTTAAAGAGACTCCTTCAGGTTGTTCTCTGATAAGGCGAACTTTTTGGCCTCTTCCTCTACCTTCTTGAGGGATTCCTTGAGCTTCTCCTCTGATTATTTCCACCCATCTCACTCTTTAGCCATATCTTTTATTGTCTCCTGCTCCTAAATCAGTGTTTCCTTCGTAGAAGTAAGATTAACCTATAAGTTGCCTACATATCTATCCGTTTGGGCATGAGCCTTAAGGAGCACTCGCTCCATCATTAGATTGCTAAGCAAAGTTGTTGGAAAAGTCTTCATGGAAGGGGAGTCAGGCGCTGGCATATTTCTTCGCGTCAAACGCATTGTTCCACAACGAGGACAAAAAGTTATTAAGCGGGTCAACCTGAATTAGCGAACCCCTGTGTTGCTCGTCATTTTCAAGGTTTACACTGACCTTGTTTTCTCATTGGGAGATAGGGAGAAACTTTTGCCATGCCCATTTGGCCTCAGGGTTTTGAGAAGACGTATCTCAATAATGGTACTCCCTTTTGCTTCCTATGGTGATGAGGTTACTCAGGTGACTTTTTGGCTACTCGTTATGACCAATCCTATTTCTTGACCAGACGAGCTTTCCTCTTAACAATCGGAATGAACATCTTTTCTACACACAAAAAAAAAGAAAAAAAAGTGATAATTCATCATGTTAGTAAAAAACTCCTAAACTAGGAATAACTACAATTACAAACTTACGTAAGTTACTCATTAATCTTGTTATTATCCCCATAATCTAACTCTATCATTTTTCTAGAGTTCATGACAAAGAAATCATTCAAGAAATGGACCACTCCCCTCTTGGTGATGGTGAGCTAATCAAAGTTAAACTCAATGATAGCCACTAGGTCTTTGGTTCAAGACAGGGGTAAGTGAGGGTGCCATCCTCTCTAGTCGTAACCATAGAGGTGTCATCTCACCCCTCACTCTCACAAACATATTCTTCCAAATCTTGTAGTGGTAAGAACGGGGCTTGAACAAAGTTCTACAAGATAGGACGCCAAAGGTCACCAAACCTCCTTTCGATCTGGTCATGGTACTGTAAAATAAAAATAAAATCCCTATGGTAGGGTTGGTGTCCAATCTCTAGCATATGATCTTAAAGGCCTTAATGAAGCCCTACTCGTTCAGTGAGATATGGAAGTGAGGAGCATTTGCAATTGCTAGAACATGTGCTTCGAATAGTGTAAAGGGAACTAAAACCCCCAAATCTTGGACGACAAAGAGGTGCAAATAGAAGATAGGATTGGGTGAGTCAAGGGGGGCGGTCATGTTAGCCTGCTCCTCTTCAGAACAAGCTTCTAGAACAATGTCACAAATGCCAAAAAGGTTTATATGACTCCGAATGGGGATCACCATTTCCTCACAAGTGTAATAGGGATCGAATTGTACTTAGGATTGTTGGCTACCATTGATTGCTTGGGATTTCATGGAAAAGAATAGGAAGAAAAAGAATCACTATAACTCTCATTATGACTATCATAACTACTAATGCTCTTATAACTTCCAAACACCTTTATTTCTAAAAGCATATAGTAGATTGATCCATCGGCTCACTCAACGTTCTTCATGCAACACAAATACATTTTTGTTCACTCTCTATCACTTGATGATTCTATCACCTTACCACTATAGCAACAGAAGCTACAATGAATAGGCGGTGATTTCCCTCATTATGCATGCCAACAGACTCATCACGTCTTTAACACACAAAAACTCCTTTATCCATTTTGTCTTCTCAAGAAACATTATCATTAACAACATTTAATGTTGGACATGTTATTGTATGTGACACTTGAGGGACATGCCCCAACCTCTACCTAAAAAACTCGTTCCAAGCTCTTGTTGAGGGACTAACCCCAAGACTTGCTTGAGGGACTCGTCCAAAGCCTTGCTTGAGGGACTCAACTCAAGATCTACTTGAGGGACTCACCCAAAGCTCCGCTTAATGGACTTGCCCCAAGCTCCGTTTAAAGAAATCACCCTAGGCTTTGCTCGATGAGCTTTTGTGGGTTTGATCTAAATGTGAAACCTAAAATACTTGTGTTAAATCACTTCATTATTTCCAAAACCTCATGCTTAACTGAGTGTGTATTAGGTACTGGGGTGGAAGGCCCATGAGAATACGATATAAGCCAATTTCCTAAACTTTGGGCGAGCTCCTGCTACATGGTGATAGGTCGCCTAAAATAAGCTAAAAGGATGCGTCGCACGAGATGGGAAGAACTCGCCCAATAATATGGCGATAGACCAACCAATTGGGTTTGGTATATGTGAGGTGACTCATTCACTCACCATACGTGGATAATGAGGTGTCCAATCACTAGCCGATTATAGGAATGAGTCATAGGGGAAAATAGTTCCCCCACTATCTATAGAAGAGCCATATATTCCCATGTTCCCATGTTGTTGACCGAAAAGATATGGAAACTGCCTTCTAGTCATCTTTCCTTTTATATATACCTCATTCCATGAGTTAGGAAGGGATCTCCAATCTCTTATAAGAAAACCATATACAGAGCTCCTCACAACCCTACGTGAGCTAGACCTAAACCCAACCAAATACCCTAAACCCTCAGACAGCCCTACAAAACATGGGGTTGTCCATCATTGTACTTTTAGTAAGTACACAACATTTTCACTGATTACAATGCATTCCAAGGTTCGGGAAAGGATAAAACGTGTGAAGAGGGAAAATAAGAATAAGATGAAAATTTTATACGTTAGTACTCTTTCTAATTTCGAAATAGGAATATGAAAGAAAAATAAAATAAAGGATTTTGTTTTTCCTAGGTTCGTCTCCATTTGTTGTCTTCTGGGTAATTGTGTTATTTCTATTCGTAATGAAACGATTTGAGAGTTTATTAAAAAAATTATATTGTTTTTTTTTAAATGCTATAATCCTCAGCACACATATGATAGTTTTAAAACACATGTGCAATTTATAGTGTTTTATTGGAGGAGTTAGAAAACAAGGAACTTGATTTGAGTCATTGACAATGACTGTGATTCTTTGGATGACGGCCCTAAGATTCTGACCCTGATGAAGAGTTTCCTCGTTGGTGCGAGGAGTGTGTGCGCCTTCAGTGATCTCGGGGCCACCAGTATTGGGAGGACTCTAGCTGGTGTTCACTGTAGTTTGTTACTGTTTCGTTGTAGAACCAAAAATTGATAGGATTGCAGGAACTACTACGTAGTGGAGCTTCCTGATTGTGTTCGATGATGCGTCACCGTGGATCATAGGTTGCGACCATGATGCATATTGGATCTAAGGTGTTGATCTTGAATCAACGTCATTAAACAATGTCGATCTTGAATCAGCATTGCTATTCTCCGATACGAGGAATCAAAGCGGGGGTACCTGCATGGTTAACACTCCAACGCCTAAGCCATTTTAGGGTTTAAGATAATCGTAATGAAAGTGGAGATTAGAGATTGTGTACCTGAAAACCCTTTTGTATAGGTATTTATACCTTAGGCTTAATGAATTAGGTTGGATAAGTGGGCCTCGTTTTATTGGGCCTTTAACCGGTGGGAGTAGCGTGTCCTTGGGCTTTTGGCCGGCACAGAGAAATTTCCCCTAAGACTCATCGGGCACTCTGGATGGCGAAGGAGTATTTTAGTAGTCGTGGTCTAGCCTTGAGAATGGCTCTTTAGGTGTCGGTTACTATGCAACGTTTTGGTTTTTTCAAAGTGTAATGGAGAACATGAGCATTATTACAGTCCCATTATTGAAACGTTTTGCCATTTTTCTTTGACGTGTGACCTAAAAAGGTATGGAGTAGTGTGATGTTGCTTACTGTGCACTCAAGTGCACTTGAGAGTTTGGTTATATTTCCAAGATGAAATCTAATTGTTAATCCACACTTGCTTCTTACTTTCAAGATGATCTGCTCGATTATCTTTGCCTATACAAAAATAGAGGGAATGTGTGGAAGCATTTCACTATCTTAGAGACTGAGTTTCCCTTATTCCCTTTAAGTCCCCCTGTTCTTTGAGAGCATTTTTATAGTAGTAACTGTCATCACATATTCAAAGCTTCAAAGCTTTGACTTTTGGCCTTCTATTTTACTTTACTGCCTTCGACCTTATATTTCAAGGTACCCTATCTTCACTTCATCTTTTCATTCAAGCACTTACTATATTTTTTGATACGATGAACGATAACCCTATTATCATAATGAGTGATTTGAAGAGTAGTGTTTCTTCTTTTTTCAATAAGGGGAATGCAGTCTGAGTCACATTCCTTTCCCAATACTCGTAGGAATTTTGAATCAGAGATCGCTTCTCTGATTGGGGATTATGAATCAGAAGGAGTATTTGGGGACTCATTTCTTGGGAAAACATTGTTGGGTGGTCCTTCAGAAGCCCTCTGTTAGGAAAAACTGGTGAGGACGAGGACCCTGTCTAAAAACCAATGCCTCATCCTGTCTTGATTGAGGCAGAAATAGAAGCAAATGAGGGAACATGATAGTATTTTTGTTAAAGCATACTGGGTAATGACTAGTAATGACCCTAGTGACGCTGAAATTGCGCTTCATTTGGAATGTGTGCGAAAATCTAATGTCGTGTCTTAGATCGGTCTCGGTGATCATTATAAAGTTGACGAACTTGCCCGCAAGGGACTTCGGCTAGTTGAGACAGCTAATGCCAATAGATACCATTGGGTGGATGCTAAGGTGGTTGGGATTCCTTCCATCTTGAATATTGTCGAGGCTACAACGAATGTTGATGTTACATTTGGAAACCCCTCAGATTTGTCTGTTCTCCCAATAGGCCCGAGGGAAAGATATGCAGCTCTTTTGAGGGTTGTTCGGTTCCTCTATATGAATGCCTCTTCACTAGGTTGGGGATACGTTTTCCTTTCTCTAATTTCGAGGTGGTTGTGATGGATCGTTTGAGGGTTACCCCCTCGCAACTTCATTATAGACCTTGGGATTTCATGAAATTGTTCCGATTTTGCGCCAAATATAAGTCTTGGAGACCTTTTCTGGAGCTCTTTTTCGATCTTTTTTCTATGGCCTGTACCTCTCAGAGTGATACTCAAGATCAAGGAATGGTCTCCTTTCGCCCATAGGTGCCTTGGTTTAGCCCTTTCACAACTGACTAGGGAAATTTCCTTGAACATTTGATGTTAGTGAAACCTATCACTTATGAAGCTTATTTTTCTTTTTGTTCATCTTCGAACCCAGTGGGATGTGCCCATTATTGTAAGAGTAGTTTTTTTAAGTACTAGACTAGAGCTCACTTCCACCGGTCTCTTTATTTTTACCACTCTGGCTTGCGTCCTCTATCCTCTAAGAAAGAGAAGATGAAAAAGGATATGTGTGCCTGGTATCAATGGCTCGGCTATAAGGAGAGATTTGGTCCTGACAGATTACCCCCTTCTCAGCAAAAGAAGAAACAGATTGATCTTGTGTGATAATCAATGCCTCTGGTCTTATTGAGATGCAAAAACTTTTTGGTGAAGATGGGGACTCGTTTTTTTTAATTGTAACTTGTGCCTTGAATATAACATGGATCAATTGCAAAAGGCTCTGCATTCGCCAAGGATCGGGGTCTTAGAACCGGTTTACCTGGCCGGGGTACTAGAGAATCTTGTTGCTACTGCTACTTCTACTCTGGAAATCCAGGCACTAGCTGCATTTGCTGCCCCGATAGTAGTTACAAATTTTACCCGGGTATAACCCCTAAGGTGGAACAAATGACTAGTGTAGCGGTCGAGTTCTCTATCTATGAGCCTTCACCATCTCCTTCCCGTGTCAAGAGAACTAAGGGTGACAATTTATCCACTACTAATGAAATAGGTTCTCCAAAACGAGCTCGCCTGTCGAAAGGTGCTAAGTTTGAGGCTCTCACCCCTTTCTTCCGACTCTCTGCCATGCTTTGTTCTTGGGTACCAAGCGCCCTGGAAGAATTAAATGCCACTGTAGACAATGAGGACATATCCTTCATTCATAGCTTATTAGTAACTAACAGGAAGACTCTTTTTGCAGATGCTTCCTATACCTTGTATAGGGACGGATCTTTGGTATCGGTGGTACCTGTCGACCATACGATATATTGGGTTATGAAGATCTTTCGAGGGAACGGTACGAGCTGAAGGATAAATGTGAGGCCCTTGAGCAGGAAAGTTTTGAGACTGAGAAGGAGTTAGCCAAGTTGCGGACAAAGGCCAAGCTTAATAACTCTTTGTAGGAAGAGGTAGATTGGTACGGTTTTTTGTTATCTTTGGCTACTCAGATAATGAGATTGAAGGCTTCTCATGTTGAAGGAGAGAAACATTGGAAGAAGGATTCTAAAGATGTTGCTAAAGCGTGTCGTGGATTCGAAGAGGATCGGATTTTTCTTCGGTAGAAGAAGGATAACCAAATCAATTTTTTGAAAAGTCTTAAGGAGGAAATGGTTGTTGCACGACAGAAGTCTCGGGAGTCTCTTCAATGGGTTGTGGACAACGTATGTCTGATCTGATATCAAATGTTGGAGGAGGCATGAGGATTTTGTCTCAGCCTTTCTATTATTGTCGATCAACTGGATCCTTTCTGAGAAGTTCCCAGAGAGGATTCCAGGGGTGGCCCGGGTGCTTCAGAGTCGGGCGCTGGTGTTTGAGGGTCTTTGTGTTTCCCTTTCTTTGATTTATTTTTTGTTCTTTTAAAATTATGTCGGGCTTTATGCCTTAGTTTCTAAACGATATTAACATTTATTTATATCATTACCTTTATCATGTTTGTGCTTTTAGGTTTCATATTGCGCTCTTTTCAATCATTGTTTCTAGCCAGTTGTGATCTGAGGAGAACTAGAGCTTGCTTTCGAGCCCTGCAGTTTGCCCAATCTATTTGCAATAGAGAGCAGTAAATAATATTCTCTTAAAGTGTAAATTACCTTAAGTTCTTTGTGATCCCATGTATGGCTACTTTGTTTGTGAGAACGTCGCGTTAAGATAAAGGCGTTGTCCAGGCAAGATGCCGAGCCAGTCGGACGTTAGTGTAATTAGGCGTACTTGCGTAAGTGAAGCATTGATTCAATTTGATGTGTCTGTCTGTTAGATTTGGTATGGTGAAACATGAGTTCAACTTTGGGTGTGTATGCTTTGATTTGCACCTATAATGATTTAGCATGGAACCGACTTTGCATCGGATCATATTCATAGGAATAAAGCATGAGTTTGGATAAATGTGGTTATGCTTTGCAGCCATGCTTTTTGAATAATGCTCTGCTTCACAGAGGATCATTCCCTGACCAAAAGGTACATGATCCACCACTCACGTCCAATGGATTGGCATGATCCGAAGGGGGTTCCACCAGCTACGCGAGATTGTGTGTAGTTATTTGACAGGGGGTATTTTGATGTTGTATTTGGTTGTGCTAAGCGTCTCCGATAGCACTCTTGGAGAAATTGGTTGTTGTATTCGGATGTGCAAAGTGTCTCTGACATCTCCCCTATATTCTGAAGGTGCACAAGACGCTGTGGGGAATTGATTGTTGTAGACGGACATACAAAGTGTCTTCGATAGCACCATCTAAACTTTGAAGGCACACAAGGTGATGTGGGGGATTGATTGTTGTAGTTGGACGTGTAAATTATCTCTAATAGCACCCTTGAAATCTATAGGCACTCTCGGCGCTAAGGGAACTTGATTGTTTTGGTAAGATGTGCAAAGTGTTTCAAACATCACCCCTAAAATATGAAGGCACGCTCGGAGCTGTGGGGATTTGATTGCTTTGGTCGGACGTGCAAAGCATCTCCGACAGCAGCACTAGAATCAGGAGGCGCCCTCGGCGTTGAGGAGATTTGATTGCTTTGGTCTTATGTGCAAAGCTTCTTTGACAGAACCCCTGAATTTTGAGCCGGATGTCAACTGTATTTCATTGTTACGTGCATTCGTGTTTTGGTGTTCTAAATAAGGGACAACACAAAAAACAGAGCAGTAAGAATATATATATATATATATATATATATCATTTCATTATTATATCAATTATTTACAAATACATTAATTAAATCTTGCAATCAGCCACAAGTGTATATCAATCGCTCACCCACGGATGCACTGTTCAGGTGGCTTGTTGGTCGACTGACTTGGAGGATTGGGCCTCCGGTTTGGTAGAAGGTCGGTCTCTGATGGATACGTTAAGCTACGCTTCCCGAGTTTAGGATGACCTGACGTCTTTGGACTTATATCTCCTTTGGAACATCCCAGATGCTTGGCAAGCTTGGGAGACTAAGGATGATGCATCCCGACTTTTTCATTCCCTTATGTTGCCATAAAAATCTTCACCGAACATTCTAATTGAAGGTCTCGCGGACCTGACCTCTCTCTACCCGGAACCATTCTTGGCGTTTAGCTTCGCTTCACTTCTCATCTTTAGAAGTTGTTTCTAAGGCCACGTGTCGTGTCCTTCTATCGGAACACAATTGGCTTATAATTTGCAGCCGGTGTCAGAAGCGTGGCTTGCCCCCCTGATTTACTTGCCTTCATGCACCAGCCATCTTTCAACTCCATAACTTCATTCTCCACGGTGGTGATACGGTCGGCGGGGGTTTTTTTTACAATGATGAGATATCTGGATGGGACCGGTCAAGGCGAACCTCACGCCAAAATTTCTTCTAGACAAAGTTTCTGATATTATCTCCCGGACTTGAGCTTTACTTGAATTTGGATTCCCATAAGCTCATATGTGAGTTTCAGCCAAAGTTAAAGATCAAAATTCTTGGTCGACTTTAACTCAAATCTAACTTAACTGGTCGGAACCTGATAGTCCTAGGTCTAGATCTGTGGATATATGCAGGCGTCCTTTCACGGTGGTTTGACGTCAATATCAACAATTAACCAGAGCTTGATTGAAATTTGATGGATTCTAACTTCGTAGATCTGAAGTATTAATTTTGTGGAACCTCGATTCCTTCACCTGAGATGATTTCAAATTCTAGATTTGAGAATTGGACCTAACTTCTTGGAAATCATAGGAATCAAAAGTCGATTCCCACATACGGCGCCACTGTTCCGCTGCAGAACCAGAAATGGATAGGATTGCGAAAACTATAGTGAAGCGAAGCTTCTTGAGCATGTTCGGTAATGCGACACTGTGGATTGGAGTTTGCGACCATGCTGCTTCTTGGATCGGATGTGTTAAACTTGAATCAACGTCATTAATCAATGTTGATCTTGAATCGGTGTTGCTATTCTCTGACATGATGGATCAAATAAGGGGTACATGCATGGTTAACACTCTAACACCTAAGTCAGTTTGGGGTTCAAGATAATCGTAGTGAAAGTGGAGACTAGAGATTGTGTACCTGAAAATCCTTTGTAGAGATATTTATGCCTTGGACTTAAGAAGCATGTTGGATAAGTGGGCCTCGTGTTATTGGGCCTTTGGACGGCGCAGAGCAGTGTAACCTTAAGCCTTTGGCCGACACGAAACTGTTACCAAATCATTGTGGAGTCTTGGTAGCAAGAAACAACCGAAATCAGCAGTTTCAATACTTTGGAATTTCTCATATCACAATCCAAGGTGATGACTATCTACTGACAATCATAAGTAGATTTCTCAACAAGATGTTAGTTTTAGTATTCATTGAAACTATTGGGGTTGGCGCCAAGGTTTCTTCTACTATTGTCGCCACTCCTAGGGGTATTTGAATTTCCCCATCGGTGGAGGTTGGATTGGATCTTCTTAATGTGAGGATGATGTTTTAAGTCCATCTTTGGGGTTGTGGTTTATCCTCTTGAATTCATTAGCAATAAATCAGGGTACATAGTTGGAGTTCTTTATGGCTCTTCTTTCTCTGTTTGACGATAAAAATTATGGATTACAAGTGAAAGTTGAAACATACTTTACTTCAAAACAATACTTCCTAAATGGGTGAGGACATATGCAATGATATGGTATGAATGTAAAGTCTTAAAAAATGTCAAGAAAATGATAAAAATGGTTTACAAAGAAGGATGTTCATGGGAGACATATTGTACAAAGACACGATAAGAAGAGATGTTGTAATTAAGAAAAATAGTTGACATTTGAACATGCATTCCAGAGTAGAGTTATGTTGCACGAGTTTACAATAATAAATTCTTCAACACAAGTTTTTTAACACATAATTACAAACTCAATTCAACACAACTTTTTCAACACATGATTACATTAACATCAATTTAAATCATGACTACAATAACTATATTTCAACAAAGAATTATAAACTCACATAAACAAAGGGTTGCAAAACTCAATTCAACAAAAGATTACATTACGAAATCAATTCAACAAATGATTACATTACAAAATCAATTCAACAAAGGATTACAACATCAATTCCAAACTGTTAAATTGTAATTCCTTATGTCGAAGTGTCGAAGCAATGGTGTGTCGAAACAGTTGTTTCACACAGATTTAATTTAGATTTGATTTGATATAGTTCCAAAATAGGTATTTTGGGCTTTTATAGTTTTATGCTTTTGCTTGGAGAACAAGTAAAACTAAATCTATAAATAGGGAGTAACCCTTATTTTTGTAAAACACAACACATTGTAATTCACGGTTTGTAGTTGTAAGTGAATAGAAAGAGAAAAATCCCACAGTTTGTGGGTAACAACCTTCTTCTCCAAATTCTCTTAGAATCCTAATTTCCTTTCTTTCTTTATTTTCTTCTTTTCTTTGGTATTGTTGCGCTACGAACCCTTCTTGTTTATCAAGATAGGGTCGGAATTCCCATAGGTTTTGGGTTAATTCCAACATCTGGTATTCGGAGCTCCGGTTGCGATTCAAGGAAGGAAAATCGTGATGGCAATGAATCATCTGAACGGGCACTTTCCGGCGAGTCTTCCAATTCTCAAGAAAGATAATTATGAGAATTGGTGCAAGCAGATGAAGGTGGTTTTCTGTTATCAAGATCTTTGGGATCTTGTTAAGGAATGAGTAAAACCGCTTGCAGGGAACGCGATGGATCAAGAAAAGGCTGCACACAAAGAGTTGAAGAAGAAAGATTATAAAGCTCTCTTTATAATCCATCAGTGTGTCGATCCAGATAACTTTGAAAAGGTTAGTGATGTAGAGTCAGCGAAAGAATCGTGGGAGATTCTTGAAAAATCATTTGGAGGCGTAGAGAAGGTGAAAGAGGTGAGGTTACAAACTCACAAGAGAACCTATGAGTTGCTTCAGATGGAAGACAATGAGAGTATAACAGATTTCTTCACCAGAGTTACAAAGCTGGTGAATCAAATCAAGGTATGTGGAGAGGTGTTGACATCAAGATCAGTTGTTGCAAAGATTTTGAGGTCATTGGCTCCAAAGTTCGACCACGTGGTAGTAGTCATAGAAGAGTCGAAAGACTTGTCAGTATTGACGAAGGAAGAGCTTCAAGGGATGCTTGAGTCTCATGAACAAAGGATGGCTGAAAGAGCTGCAGGAAAGTCAAAGAGCGATATGGCTTTGCAGGCGAAGTCAGAAAAGGAAAGAAAAGGCAAAGGAAGCAGGAATGGTAACAAAGGTAGAGGAGGAAATTGGTCGAATCAGAGAAAACCTTGGAACCAAGGCAACCAAAGAGGCGGTGCTGCAGGTAGAGGAAGAGGTTGTGGTCAAAAATATGACAAGAGTCACATTCAATGTTTCAATTGTCAGAAGTATGACCACTATTTTAGTGACTGTCCAGAAAAGAAGAAAAATCAAGAAACTGATGCAAAGCTGGCGAAACATGAAGAAGAAGATACATTACTGATGGTCACAACACGAGATGAAGAAAGATTCCAATATCAGTGGTACTTGGACTCAGGATGCTCATCACACATGACTGGAAGGAAAGATTGGTTTGTTAACATGAAGCCCTCGTCGAAGAACACGGTGAAGTTTGCAAATGACGACACTCTAGCAGCTGAAGGTGTTGGTGATGTTCTGATTATGAGGAAAGATGGCAAGAGGTCAACAAATTTCCAATGTATTGTACATACCAGGCGTGAAGAGTAATTTGCTTAGTATAGGGCAGTTGGTCGAAATAAACTATAAGGTAGTTGTCGAAGACAAGATGATGAGAGTCCTTGACGCATGTGGTAGGTTGATCTTGAAGGCTCCAATATCCCAGAATAGGACCTTCCAGATTGAACTCAAGGTGGTGGAGCACAAGTGCCTAGCAACAGCAGCCAGCAGAGATGAGTGGTTATGGCATTTTCGACTAGGCCATATCAACTTCAATGACATCAGAGAGCTAATGAGAAGAAATATGGTTTCAGGATTACCAGAAATCGACATTCCAAGTGAAGTCTGTGAAGAGTGTTTTCAATCGAAACAACACAAGAATAACTTCAGCAAGGATGCAGGAAGGAAGTCGAAGGCAATTCTGGAAGTTATATACTCTGATGTATGTGGTCCAATCCAGTTAGATTCGATTGGTGGCAACAGATACTTTGTCACGTTCATAGATGATTACAGTCGAAAGTTGTGGACTTACCTCATCAAGAAGAAAAGTGATGTGATCGAGGTATTTTCCAGATTCAAATCCATGGTCGAAAGATAGAGTGGTCGAAAGTTGAAAACTCTGAGGACTGATGGTGGTGGAGAGTATGTTTCGAAAGAGTTCGATGCATTATGTGAAAAAGAAGGGATTGTGCATAAGGTGGTGCCACCCTACACTCCACAGCAAAATGGAATTACAGAATGAAAGAATAGAACCATCATGAACATGGTGAGAAGTATGTTGAATGGAAAGCACTTACCCAAAGAATTATGGGGAGAAGCGGTTTCGACAGCAACATATATTTTGAACAGATGTCCGACAAAGAAACTTGAAGGAATCACACCAGAAGAATGTTGGTCTGGTGTTAGGCCTAGCCTCATTTACTTGAAGGTGTTTGTATCTATAGCATATAGACATGTACCAGATCAGTTGAGAAGGAAGCTTGATGACAAGTCAAATCAGATGATCTTGATAGGATATCATTCGACTGGAGGTTACAAACTGTTCGACCCAGTGAATAAGCAGGTAGTGATCAGCAGGGACGTGATCATAGATGAGCTTAAAGAATGGGATTGGACTGAGAATGTCAAGAAGGATTCAGTGAGAATCTCTTGTGAAGAACCAGCCACTGAAGTCGAAAGAGAAGTTCGACATGAACAAGTCAGAGATGAAGCAGGCCCAAGCATACCTCGACGAACAAGACACATGCCTGCAAGGTTGCAAGAATGTGTAATTACATCAGATGATGTGGTCAATGAAGAGGGTGAGCTGGTACATTATGCTTTCTACGCAGATGTCGAACCAGTCAATGGAGCTGAGGCATTGAAAGATTCGAAGTGGGTGAAAGTAATGAATAAGGAGTTAGAGTCCATCGAAGTCAACAACACCTGGTCACTTGTTGAATTATCTCAAGGCAAGAAGGCAATTGATGTGAAGTGGGTTTACAAGGTGAAGGTGAATCCTAGAGGAGAAGTAACTCGACACAAGGCGAGACTTGTGGCGAAAGGTTTTCTTCAGAAGGAAGGAATCGACTTCGATGAAGTGTTCGCACCTGTTGCTAGGATCGAAACAATCAGGTTGGTTGTTGGTCTAGAAAATATGAACAATTGGCACACATGTCATATGGACGTGAAGTGTGTGTTCCTTAATGGCCCCTTAGATGAAGAAGTTTATGTCGCACAACTAGCTGGGTATGTGAAACGAGGCGAAGAAGGAAAAGTGTACAGGCTGTATAAAGCCCTGTATGGACTTAAGCAAGCTCCAAGAACTTGGAATAAGAAAATCGACAGCTTCTTAAGGGAGAAGGAATTTGTGAAGTGTACGACTGAGCATGGAGTGTATGTAAGGAGAAGCAATAATGAATTGCTTATACTATGCCTCTATGTCGATGACCTGTTGATAACAGGGAGTTGCAAGAAGGAGATCGAAGATTTCAAATAAGACCAAAGCGAGGAGTTTGAAATGTCAGACTTTGGAAATCTCTCATATTTCCCTGGCATCGAATTCTACAAGACTAGTAGAGGTTTGATGATGCACCAAAGAAGATATGCAGGTGAAATACTCAAGAGATTTGAGATGCAAGATTGCAACCCAACTTCGACTCCAATTGAGACCAGACTGCAACTGTCGAAGGACTCAAATGAAGATGATGTCGACCCAACCCAATATAGAAGGCTTATTGGGCCACTTAGATGCCTTTGTCACACAAGGTCTGACTTAGCATACAGTGTGGGTATGGTAAGTAGATTCATGCAGAAGCCAAAGGTATCACACCTAGCAGCAACGAAGAGGATACTGAGGTATCTGAAAGGAACTCTCGACTACAGCATTTTGTTTCCTGCAGCTGATAAAGGGAAAGAATGCAAGTTAGTGGGATACATCGACTCGAGCTGGTGTAGTGATGTTGAGGATATAAAATCCACAGCTGGATATGAGTTTATGTTAGGTGGTGCACCAGTTGCTTGGAGTTCGAGAAAGGAGCCAGTAGTGGCATTGTCATCATGCGAAGCAGAATATATAGTTGCTTCTCTTTGTGCATGTCAAACAACTTGGATGGTGAACTTGGTCGAAGAGATTACAGGGAAAAGTCATGGAACAATTACCATGAAGATCGACAGCATGTCAGCTATCAACTTGGCAAAGAATCCAATAGCACACGGTCGAAACAAGCACATCGGAATGAGGTTCCATTATCTTCGAGAGCTGGTAGCAGAAGGGAAGATGAACTTGGAACACTGCAAAACTGAGAATCAGATTGCAGATATCATGACGAAGGGAGTGTAGGTCAAAGTTTTCAGAAGACTAAGAGCCATAGTGAATGTAAACAACTTAGACACAATGAATTAGGTGGTGTGTTAAATTGTAATTCCTTGTGTCGAAGTGTCGAAGCAAGGGTGTGTCAAAATTATTGTTTCACACAGATTTGATTTGATATAGTTCCAAAATAGGTATTTTGGGCTTTTATAGTTTTGGGCTTTTACTTGGAGAACAAGTAAACCTAAATCTATAAATAGGGAGTAACCCTTATTTTTGTAAAACACAACACATTGTAATTCACGGTTTGCAGTTGCAAGTGAATAAAAAGAGAAAAATACCACAGTTTGTGGGTAACAACCTTCTTCTCCAAATTCTCTTAGAATCATAATTTCCTTTCTTTCTCTATTTTCTTCTTTTCTTTGGTATTGTTGCGCTACGAACCCTTCTTGTTTATCAAGATAGGGTCGGAAGTCCCATAGGTTTTGGGTTAATTCCAACACAAACAACATTATAAATATTGAAATTCTGGCCTATGAAGACAGCAGATGTCCTAACATATGTCAAGACATTGTGCTACATAATCATTTAATCAAGACTGAACTGAAAATAGCAGAATGATAAATAACACAAAAATTCTTAACCCAGTTCGGTGCAACTCACCTACATCTGGGGGATACCAATCCAGGAAGAAGTAATCACTATCAGTAGTATAGTTTTATGCAAACAACCTCAGGTTTACAGAAAGCACCCACGCTAACCTATCACTACCCAATGAAGACTTTATCATTAGAAGTCACATCTAAATGATAAGAGAACCCCCTCTCACTTCCTAAATCACAACCTGTGATTATCTAACAGTTAATACCCCATAATTGTATCATCCCTATGGAAAGACACCCCTTCCAATACAAAGTTCAGCCAAGACTCTTGACTAACAACAATACTCAGTTTTGCTTAAAAGCTTCAACCAAGAACAATACTCAACTCTTGCTTCAAAGCTTTGAGTGAGAACAATTTACAACAGCCTATGTCGACCACATAGTATCAGAAGATACATGGGTGACTTACAAACTACACAAGAGACTCTCAAAACCCTAAACCCTTATGTTGCACCGACGGCTTGTTGTTGTATGTGCTACCTATTTTAGGTCTAGCAAATCCTTATTTATAGACTCCTGCAGTATGGGCTTGGACTCTTCAATCAGATCCAATCTTCACGTTTTAAGATAGCTGCAAGATCTTCTCCACAAAAATAGGAACAAATCTCCAAATAGTTTCCTAAAAAGTCTCCAAGATCCTTTTTATGAAATCCAATTAAATCTGCACTTTGTTCCTAATAAATCTCCTTGACTTGTGTATAATGATGAGACATATCCAAAATATTCTCATCAAAACAAAATAAATCTGTCAAGAGATATACAACAACAACACCTGCTGTACCAGACAAAGATGTCGTGACATCTCCTTCGACATCTTGATTAAAAGTCACATGACAGCAAAACAGTAACACCTACTGTACCAGACTAAGATGTCATGACATCTGTCTTCGACATCTGTCTGAAACACATAACAGCAACATCTGTTGTACCAGACCAAAATGTTATAACATCTGTCATGACAGTACTACTGTCATGACATTTGTTGAAGATGCTTCAACATCTTACTCAACATCTTGTCAAGTATTATAACCATATCTGTACTGATGTATGATCAACCATGTCAGGACATCTTACCCAACATCTTGCTGTAAACTTGTTTTAGCCAAAATGTAGCCAATCAAGGACCTAACAATCTCCCCCTTTGGCAAATTTTGGTTAAAACAACCTTTGGATAACACATCCAGCTCCCCCTTATGGAAACAACCAAAGAACACTACTACTACTTACTTATCCCCCTTTTTAGCCATAATATGTCAAACCAAGAAACTATGCATTTAAGGACAATCAACCAAAAGCAAGTAAGTCAGTAGCAGTACTCCCCCTGTCGTAGATAACCAGTGTTCATTTGCTAGAAGAACACCCTAAATGAATGGAAAACATAAGACGTATCTCCATTTCTTCAAGAGCACACCCTCTGTTCAACACACCTATTGAACGCATTCACTTAATGCTTGACCCTCAAGCAAACCATGTACCATACTAGTACAATTTACAAACAGAAGTTCTCCCCCTATCTTTCTCAACTGATGCTTCTTCAGCAAGAAACACATCAAAATCACCACATGATATCCCATGACAACTTCATGACCATACAGTGAGAGTACCATGAACGCATCCTTGTACCATAACTAAGAAACTCTTGGATTGAGACCAAAGCTCCATTGATCCCTCTCGTCTATAAACCATCCATACACCACACGAACTCCTCCTGAATTCTCATGTATAAATCTCTTTGTTCCCTGAGATACAACCCAATTAATCTGAAATGATCCACATTCCTCAAAGAGACGCACAGGGCCCCTTAGTTTGCTAGCTCACCCAGATATTCCTCGCACTTGAAGAACAACAAACACATGCTCCAGAAATCTTCAGCCCCTTTGCTCCACAAGCACCAACTGATATACTTCTAGCATGTCCCATTCACATCAGACTTCCAAGACAATCATTTACCCATCATCCTCCTGTATGATAAGATAAATACTTCTTAGACAAGATATGAGTGTCAAGTTCTACACTCAGAACTTAGTATCCTACTCCAAGGATAACCAACCCAGAAAATGTTCTAACATCTGTTAGGACATTCTTCAGACACCATAGACACCACACACCATGGTTCTTGATATGCTCCACCGCTGGACTTACTATCAGCATAATAACCCAAATTGGAGATCTTCACCCAACACTGCACCACCAGCTTGAACAAAGAGAACTTTAGAAACCCAGAGAGAAATAAACTCTCATCCACCAAAAGAAGGTATGCTTCCATTCTCAACTCAGAACTTCTACCACAAGCTCCAAGAGAACCAGAACCTCCTTATGTTTTCAACTAACTACTCTTCTGCACAAGAGCAATCAGTTTCAAGCATCCTGCTTGAATGCACACTATGAAACCAACCAAATGCCACCTTTTGATTGATCTCAATCTTCTTCAGAATTCCCACAAGATACACTGATCCACCAATGAAATCAGATCTTCAAGTCACATGAACTACTTGCACCATAGCAAGACATCTTGGATTCACCAAGCCTCTTAGACATGTAACATCTTCTCATTCACAGCTCCCGCAAACTGCATGAGATAGACCTTTTTGAAGCATTCATAACTTCCATTCTCCTGTAGATCACCTTATCTTAAGCTGATGTGCCACATCACCAGCTGAGACTTCTGATGTTAAGCTAAATGTCAGAATATTTTGATATGATATCCAACTGTTGAATTCAGCTCCTCCTTCTGCCACTTAGAAGAACCTCCTCCCTTTGCAGAACAAGGGTTTCATGCTCTCATAGGCTTGATTCAGCAACCAAGTTTAAGTAGACAACCTCCATCCTGCTTTAAAACTCCAAAGACTTCAAACCTGCCACGTCTGAATATTTAGAAAATAAGTAGTCCAAGACTACCCCATAGCCATACCAAAAAATGCCACTTTCCTCAGTAGAGCCGTCAGTAGAAAGCCAGAGATAACTGCCACGTATCCTCGACCTTCACAAACAGAGCAAGATCCATGCTCTAAAGCACCTAGATCATAAATAAATTGATCCAAGCTGTAACCATCAAGATTATGATGTCTTCATCTTCATCTTCAACAGCATCAAAGTCCAGACTAGTTTCTTGCCAGGAAACTCTCCAGAGAACACATGCTTATGTCACACCCGACTGAAGCCACTTCTTAGGTCACCACCTAAGACTAAAACAGATGCTAAAGCGTATGCAGTACCCCTCCCATGATTCTGCATAAACTCTGATGATGTGATGTTCCAACATCTTGTTGAACATCAGCAATCTTGACTTTCAAGGATAATCAATTAAATACTAGCGGATTCCATAAATAGCAATTGATCTTAAATCCTTATCCAATAACCCTTCTTCAGTGTTGTAGCTGAGCTCCACCAGATCATGTCATGAACACTTATGAAGTATTCAATCTTTTTACAAGTATCTTCTTTAAAGGACAATGTTGAGGTACCAAGGCTGCCACCCTTGACTCAAGTAACTAAGACATTCTCTGAACAAATTTTATTTACCTCAACAGTTCTTCAATCAGATTGGATCCACTCTTAGGATCAAGAGAGATGAATCCTACCTTGTTGTTTTTGGATGGTGAAAATAAATCACCTCCACTTTCTTCAGATTGTGTTTCAAAGAAACACCTTCTAGTCAGAAGAGTAACTAGAAGACTCCAGATACACGACATAGATGCCTTTATGAGTGGACATGAGAGAATTCTCAAGTATCTTTGACAACCTAGCCGACCAAACATTTATCAAACTCCTAGAGCAAGAACCTGATAAACTTTAACTCAACTCCTCTCCTCTTCAGCTGACTTCAAGTGCACTAAGAAACCAAGCTTCCAAGTACCAAGTCATCATACCAAATATCTAACCACAACTCCTTTCACTCTATCGCTCCCGACTCTGGAATAAAAGAATGCAGATATCTTCAAATATAGAGGCCGACGATTGAGACCTTCCACCAACTGTCTTCAGTAACAACTCCAGAATCCCATAATTCTAGAGCTCTTCCATCAGAAACACATGCAGCGGAACCGCCAAGGAACAGATCATGCTTGCCCTAATAAGATGTCACAACATCCTATAAGATACACCAACAAGAGAACTAGCCACTTCTCCTGTAGTTGTTGTAGAATATCCTCAGCAACATGAACAACCTCCGGGTTGCTCCCTTCGATCCAGAACATCCATCTCATACATTAATACCCTTGAGTATGTCTGAGTTGATTGATCTGATCTTCAAAACTCCTCCTTGTTTAAACGCCAGAAAGTATCTCCCAAAGATCTCATCCAGAACCAGACAGGATACCTGCTCTGATACCAATTGAAATTCCGGCCTATGCAGACAGCACATGTCCTAACACATGTCAAGACATTGTGCTACATAATCATTTAAACTTGGAGGTGCAACAGCAGACTGATACCTTGAATATCATAACTGCACAATCACAGATGTTACGACATATGATCTAACATGTTAATCAAGACTGAACTGAAAAATAGCAGAATGATAAACAACACAGAAATTGTTAACCTAGTTCGGTGCAACTCACCTACATCTAGGGGATACCAATCCAGGAAGAAGTAATCACTATCAGTAGTATAGTTTTATGCAAACAACCTCAGGTTTACAGAAAACACCCATGCTAACCTATCACTACCCAATGAAGACTTTATCATTATAAGTCACATCTAAATGATAAGAGAACCCCCTCTCACTTCCTAAATCACAACCTGTGATTATCTAACAGTTAATACCCCAATACAAAGTTCAGCCAAGACTCTTGACTAACAACAATACTCGGTTTTGCTTAAAAGCTTCAACCAAGAACAATACTTAACTCTTGCTTCAAAGCTTCGAGTGAGAACAATTTACAACAGCCTATGTCAACCACATAGTATCAGAAGATACATGGGTGACTTACAAACTACACAAGAGACTCTCAAAATCCTAAACCCTTATGTTGCACCGGCGGCTTGTTGTTGTATGTGCTACCTATTTTAGGTCTAGCAAATCCTTATTTATAGACTCCTGCAGTATGGGCTTGGACTCTTTAATCAGATCCAGTCTTCACGTTTTAAGTCAGCTGCAAGATCTTCTCCACAAAAATAGGAACAAATCTCCAAATAGTTTCCTAAAAAGTCTCCAAGATCCTTTTTATGAAATCCAATTAAATATGCATTTTGTTCCTAATAAATATCCTTGACCTGCGTATAATGATGAGACATATCCAAAATATTCTCATCAAAACAAAATAAATCTGTCAAGAGATATACAACAGCAACACCTGCTATACCAGACATAGATGTCGTGACATCTCCTTCGACATCCTGATTAAAAGTCACATGACAGCAAAATAGCAACACCTGCTGTACCAGACTAAGATGTCATGACATCTGTCTTCGACATCTGTCTGAAACACATAACAACAACATCTGTTGTACCAGACCAAGATGTTATAACATCTGTCATGACAGTACTATTGTCATGACATTTGTTGAAGATGCTTCAACATCTTACTCAACATCTTGCCAAGTATTATAACCATATCTGTACTGATGTCTGATCAACCATGTCAGAACATCTTACCCAACATCTTGCTGTAAACTTGTTTTAGCCAAAATGTAGCCAATCAAGGACCTAACAAATATCATAATCAAATAACACTACTAATTTTTACTCACCTATTACAAATACATTGAAACATAATATGCTCTGCCAGTATACAAGAACATTGTAACCAACACTAAATTTAACCCTAAATAGACAAACTCAAACATTATTGACATCTTCAATCATTTTTCATATATTATCCAACTCGTTGTTCAGTTATATATTTGTATTATTCTGTCTCATCAATAATGTCATCGTCTAACCATTTTGAGAAGTTACATCATTTATCATTAGTATTTTTTGTAGTTTTTACAACTCCAAATTCCTCCCACAGATCGCAGAATGGTATCCTCTTCTTGTTGGATATGTCGGACATGGATATAAGTTTAGCCTTTTTTTCATAAACATAATACGACCTTGGATTTGGACAGGTTAACCTCGAAGACGATTAGGATAAAGGTTAATATGATATGTCATTCGAAGGAATACGACGAATACGACTTAGGATTAAGACGGTCTAGGATTTAGACGATCACAATGAACAAGATTTATATGAAACCACATGATTTGAGAAAGGGATATGCAATCTTAAATTTCTAGGGTCTCTTGGATGACCACGATGAACAAGACTTCATTGAAGAAGAAGGAAATATGTTGCGTCACTAAGTCATTAACTGCCATATCATGCAAAGCCAACATGGACAAACTTAATAATCTAATTAGAAGAATAAAAGTTCAATAAATCTTTTTTTAAACATAAACTATTAAAAAACTAGTGCTACAAACAAAATGTAACATAAAAACTAACTTGAAAAAAAAAACATTCATATGAAAAATAAGTCGAATTTAAAGGACCTTAAACACAATTTTTTCTATTTATAAAATTATCATATAGTGACATATAATTATCTTTCCTCGCCTCAGACTATCTATTTTCTATATAAATCAACTTTTTCATAAGTAAACCAGTGAATGAATCATTTTCTGATTAGTGGTGTTCAAAACTAAACTGGTATAATAAAAAACTGCAAATCAAACCAACTAAATTGAAAACCGCAAAAAACACATTTGATTCACATGTGTTTGGACAATTTTATAACAGAACTGTGCTGATCGGTTCGGTTTGCGGTTTGTATTTTGAAAAGTAAAGCAAACAAAACCAAGCTGCATTATGTTATAACCCAAACTTTACTGATCCCGCATCCAACCCAAACTCGAATCTATTATGTCTTAGCCTTACGATGCAAACAATTTACTCTTTCTTACACTTAGGATTTCAGTTTCAGCCTTCTAAAATCTCTCATAATAGTATCGCATCTTCTCCTCTTCATTACCAGGTACATCTTGCCTCTTCTTCTCTAACCTCTTCTCTTTTATGTTATTTCTTTTTCATCTTCTCATTTTTATGTTATTGTTCCCTATTCCAATTTTGTTTTTATAGTGTCTCTTCTTCTCTAATCTCTATTTTCTTCTATTCTTTCTTTTTCATCTTCTCTAATCTCTCTTCTGATCTATTTTTTCTATTCCATTATAATATTTTTTATATTGTTTTATACTATTGTTTTATGTTTTTTATTTCACTTTTGTCTAATCTGATTTTTGTACATTAAATGGAAAGTTGTTGTTTAAATATGATGAGTTTTGTTGTTATTTGATAATGTATAAATGAATAAACACAAAATAAGGTTGTCTTATATATGTATTTGTATGACTCAATAAAAATCTTGTAACAAAATCGAACCAACCGAACTAACTCAAACTGCATTAGTTTGGTTTAGTTTAGTTTTATTTCTAAAAGTTAATCGAACCAAACCAAACAAAACCGCGCATTTTTTCGCTTACGGTTCATAAAACTTTTAGGGCCAATTTGGGAGTTTGGTGAGGAAGGGAGGGGAGGACTTTCAAAAAAGGTAAGGATTGAGTGGAACGAATTGAAGAATTTTGGTTGGGAGGGATTTTTAGAGATTGTTTTTATTCATAACACCAAAAACTCTCTAATTTGAGGGAACTCAAAATTTGTATTGAATGAGAGTTTTGAAAGAGGGAACTCAAAATTTGTATTCAATGAAGGTTTTAAAAGACTTACATAAATTTTTCAAATATATTTTATGTTGTTGTATTATTTAAAAGATTTAAAATATAGTAGTTATAAATATTCCTTTATTATTCAATACAATTTTTTTTAAATGTCAAATATTTTCCTATATTTAAAAAAAAAAATATTTTCGAAAATCTTCACTTCCCCTCCTCTCCAAACTTCTAAACAAAACCTTAGCGTCATAATCAATTAAACCACACCACGAACACCCTAGTTACGATAATCGAAAATGTAGTGATTGAACAATTTGTTTCCAAAGTATAAATAAAAAATTAGTCTTTAAAATCTGAATCACATCAATCAATTTGATCTCTCTATCATAACCAGTGTTTTAAAAACCGGACCGGCCGGTCGGAACGGTTGGACCGGGAACCGGCCAGGTAACCGGCCGGGTTCACTTGCTCGATCGGCCATGTCTTCGAACCGGTGGGAACCGGTGTGAACCGGGAAAATCGGCGGTTTTCGCAAACCGGTGGTTCAACTGCTTATTTTGAAGAAAAAAAATTATTTTTTTTTTTAATTTTTTTTACTCAAATACATAGGAATTTTTCTCCAAGAATAATAGTGATCACTCATTTGATTCAAGTGATACACAAATTAAGTTTCGTAATATCCACAAAACTATTTTTACTATTTTGTATTTATATTGATTGAAAAACCATCATACAAATATTTGTATAGAAATTTAAGAACACAGATTAAAAAACTAAATATAATATAATTTTAGACTTAACTGATTTCTATTATATATATAGACTTGGAAAATTTATTATTTAGAATAATGTTAATATTTGTATTGTTTTAATTATTAACATTAAAAATGATTTTCTATTAACATTAAAACTATAAATTTAAATTAAACTCTGTTTAATTTAGACTCTGTTTAAAATTTACAATTAGTCCCTGTTTAAAATTTGAATTTAAATTATGAACCTGTGAATTTATGATATGATATTTTCAAAAAATTTAAGTGCTAGTTATATTTTTTAGAGACTGAATTATCCGGTTCGACCGGTTTTACCGGTTTTATACCTATTATAATGACAGGTTTATTCAAACGAGTTATCCGGTTTAATCCGGTTTGGTCATGCGGTTCGACCAATGACCCAGTGGTTCGACCGATAAACCAGTAACCCAGTATCCTCACCAGTTTGATGACCGGTCCAATTTTTAAAACATTGATCATAACATGACAGAAGTGATGAGTTGATACGTTATTTAAGGCATGATAAAATTGTAACACATTTAAAAAAAATGTATTTTGAACTATTGATGATCTCTATTTTACAATTCAAAGTCATCAAAATTGATTGACGTAGAAAATAAGTTGATTGGTACTCTTAAATTTTGAAGTCAACTTTATCATTTTGTAAGTGTGGGACTAAATTATATATGTGGTTAATAGGTATTTTTTCCTCTGTCATATGGACGAGCTTTGAAAAAAAATCTATAAAACAATTAAGATTTTATGCTTGTCATTTCAAGATTCCTTTATTTTAACTCCTTAATAGATTTGATCAATATTCAGGGTGACGTGGCGCTTCCGTGTAGCTTTTTTTATTTATAATATTATTGTTGATGTGGCTGCCAATTTTTAATTTTTTATTTTGTTTTTATTTTTTTATTTAGTTTTGATCGTACCTGGATCAGACAGTTTCTAGTGGCCAACGACGTCGTCTGGGCTTCAGCTCCGGTGAGGTTGAAAGAAGCCGGGGGGGGGGGGGGGGGTGTACCTGCAAGGCACTCCGATACTCAAGTAAGGTAACTGTCAGAGAAAAAGCAAGTACAGCGGTGAGTAAGAAAGTGAACGTAACATGGCCCTCTCAAGTGAGAGGGTATTTATAGAGAACCCCCAGCGCGGGGCCAACGGTCACTAGCACTGGGCTGGATTGCCAGGCCCAATCCAAGCAACTGCCAGGGCTTACGTGGCGTAGTGAAGACCAGCACGTGGTTTTTGCCCTGGGATAACTACTCCTAGATTTCCGGAATTAGGGCGGACCAATTCCATCGGAAGTGGGCAGTTACATGAGAACATGTCCTCGCGGGGAGAGGTCTTGCGTGTCGAGGAGAGACATGTCCTCGCGAGGTGGACTTGCTTGCGGATGGGGAGGACTCCTCGCGGGGAGTAGCGTCCTCGTGTCGAGGAAGGGCGAACTCCGGGGAAGGCTCAGCGCCTCTGCCCGAAGCACAACGCCGTTTGTCCTCGACACTGCGGAGTGGGCGCTTGTTCGACACTGACTTGACTAAGGCCTTCGTTGGGTCGTCCCAGAACAGGAGCCCCCCAAGTCGTTGCTCTGAGGCGTCAGAGTGATGACTTAAGGGTCAAGGTCATGTCGAGGGCGTGTCCGGTCGGGAGAGGGGCTTCGAGAGAGGAACAGTTGGGGAACCGGGCAGAAACAAATAGGCATGCTCGTGCGAGACTGGCCGCAGAGGGCAACGTCGCGGGGATACGAGGAGTCAAGGCCAAGGTGAACGAAGAGACGCGTGTTGGGGAATGAACAGACGTGCCTGGGGAAGCGTGTGCCACGCGTCACACCTCATTATTGCATAGGGCGGCTACCCTAGGGTAGCGTAATCGATTGCCTAGGGATTCCTCGAAGCTCGTGAGGGGCTTATAAAAGGGGCGAGTTCGTGCCATTCGCACGTTCCCACCTTTTTTGCTCCGCATCTCATCTAGTCACCGTTGCTGCTCTGCCGCCGTACACCGCCGTGCACCGTCGTCTTTGCTGTTCTAGTCCGCTCTCCTCCACCGCTCAAGTAAGCTCTTAATCCCTTATGGTTCCTTTTTTTCTTTCTTTTAGTAGTTTTTCGGCGAGTTGAGGGCGTTCCTGGCACTCCGTTAGGGTTCCGGCCGGGAACGGCAGGACGTTCCTAGGGTTCCGGTAGGTTTTGACGGTGGTTTGGGATGAACATCTCGAGGACAAGATGAATGTCCCGAGGACTCTTATGAATACACCGAGGACACGTGATGAATGTCACGGGGAAGTGAGATGGGAGGATCGGGGAGCGAAAAGAGAAAGGACTGGGTGATGGCCTCGGGCAGTTCGCAGTGTCCCCGAATATTTTCTTGCTCGCTGCCCTTTCACTTGATCGGCGGTGGAAGGGTGGACTTCGTCGTGACCAACAAATTCACCTATTTCCTCTGCTTTTCAGGTAAAAATGGTCGCGAGGATTCTGGGAATTCTCTACATAGACACCGAACTCGACGTGGATAGACCCGCTCAGATCCCCGGGGAGGCGATCGTGCGTCCGACAGACGAATGGGCCGGGGAAGAGCCTCTGCATATAGGGTCGTGTTTCTCCGTCGACGACGCAGACGCTTTCGCCTTTGTCGAGGACGACCCCGAAGAAGAGGAGGCCACGTGGACGGTTTACCAGCCCCGGGTAGATCACCGCATCTGCTCAAATTATCGCGGGCTGCGGTTTCCCATGTACGAGTTCGCTTTTAAAGAGGCTGGTATTCGCCTCCCCTTCATTAGCTTTCAACTAGGGGTTTTCAATCGTCTGCACTTGGCGCCGTCGCAGCTTCATCCCAACGCGCTCGCTTTCATGCGGGCGTTTGAAATCGTCTGTGACTATCTCCAGATTGGGATCACCCTCGAGCTCTTCTTCCGGGTCTTCCATTTGCAACATTCAGCGGACAACGGGCGACATAGTTGGGTTTCTTTCAAACAACCCAGGAAGTTGTTCAAGGCGTACGCGGACTCAATAAGGGGCTTCAAGAGAAGGTTCTACTATGTCATGCCCGCGACTCACGCAGCCGTGGCTACGCTCTATGACATTGTGCCCGACGGATCCGGGGGAGAGAGGTTCGTGTCCAAGTGTCCCCTGGAGTGGGAGGACGCCCACTTCGCGCTCGGTACGGAGGATTACGTCGTGAAGCATAGCGAGCTGTCGGAGGATGACAGGGGGCGTACGCCACGTTGGTCGCGTATGTCCATGGTTTCAACCGGGCAGAGTGCGTTGGTAGGGATGGAAATTACCTCCGCGACTCCCAGGGGAGGGTTGTGACCGTGGCTCGTTATATAAACACCCGGGGGCTCCTCGAATGCAAGTCTTCCGACGAGGCCAAGAGGTTCTTAGGTGGGATCTCCTCGCCCTGTTCGGGCCTTCATTTAACTTTGTCTCTTTGTGCTAACTTTTTCCATGTTTTCTCTTGCAGCTCAAATGTCTAACGCCACCGAGCGTATCATGAAGTTGGCCGCCGAACGGGCACCCAAGCGTACCAAGAGCCGTGTCCGAGACATTATTCAGACTGCGGCGCCGGCTGGGACGACGAGTGGCTCCTCCTCACCACAGTGCAGCCAGTCCCCTCCTCCGGAAAGCACCCCTGCCAAGAAAGCAAGGACCGAGGGGCCTGTCCTCGTGGTTCTCGTGGACCCTGTCTTGCCGGAGAAGTTTCAGATGCCCACTTGCCACCTCCAGCGGAATTTCTTAGGGGGAAGCCCCCCTGTCATTGTTGATGCCGAGGTGAAGGCAGTTCTGAGTATGGATGGGATGGCCAGGAGAGGGGCGCTTGTCGAGGACCTTGCGGCCATGATACAGGTCTTCGAGACTGCCTTGATATTGAATGATGGGGCCCCCTCTGCCTCTGAGCTACAGAAGCTGAAAGACGACCACGCTGCCCTCGAGAAGGAGAAGGATAAGGTCGCGATTGATCTGCTGAAGGCCCAGGCTGAGTGCGAGGACCACGCCAACACCCTCCGCGAGTTAAATGAGGTCAAGTCTGCCCTAAAGGTGACTCAAGAGGAGCTTGATCGCTCTCGGGAAAAGGTCGGGGAGTTGGAGGCTGTTGTCCGTCCCGCAGAGAATGAAACTCCCGTGGAGAAAAATCTTACTGACCGCACCGCTTTGATTGGCAAAATTCGGAAGCTTCAGCTAGATAGTCTGGAAGCTCTGGAGATAGGCTTTAAGAATATCGTGGAGCAGATCGGCGCTGAGAACCCAGGCGTTCCGCTGGTGCTCGACAGAATCAACCTGTTCCTTCGTGTGGTCAACGGCAAGCTCAATCTTCCAGAGGAGGGGGAGGAGGAAGATGGAAGGCGGGTCGAGGATGAGATCGCCGTGTAGTTCTTTTGATTGTTTGGCTCGCGCGCCGTTTTCTTTGTAATGATTTGTGCCCGACATATGTGCCAGGGGCTTTTTGACATTTTTGTAATATTTGTACGCTGGGCTTCTGCCCGTTTTAATGTACCTTTGTTTACTTGCTAGTATTGTTTGCACTGTTTGAATTGTGTGTGATGCATTTGTTATATTTAATTTTTGTCTAAGTAATAAGACTTTGGGATTTGCTCGACCTTGATAGTCCCTGACCGCGTGGAGAGCTGGTCGGGCGGCCGGAGGCGTATTCCGACCTTTAACGAGGCTAAGAGCTCGGTCAAGGTCTTAGCTTCGTGGCATGAACTTCCCATCGCGAGCTGGGTGTTCTGCCCAATTGGTACAACGACGATGGGCCTCGATCGAGGTATCCCCGTCGGATCAAAGGTCCTCGCGCACACACACGACGCGGTCTCTAATCATCGTGTTCTGTATAAGGGTGTCGCGCTCGTACCTTAGCGTGTCCCCGTGATCGCGGTGCTAGTGAGCCGCGGGCAGTGCTTAACTGTAGTACTGTTTGAGCTTCTCAGCATTCCATGGTCGAGCAAGTTCTTCCCCGTGCAGATTTTCGAGGAAGTAGGCTCTTGTCCCCGTTTTCCCGCAGACGCGGTACGGGCCCTCCCAGTTCGCGGCGAGTTTTCCTTCTCGCGAGTCTTTCTGGTTCCTGCGTAGGACGAGGGTGCCTACCTGAAAATCACGTTTGATAACTTTGTCGTTATAACCTAGTGTTACTTTTTGTTTAAGTGAAGCTTCTCGGAGAGAAGCGCCCGAGCGTGTTTCTTCGACGAAGTCGAGCTCTTCCCTCAAGGCTTCGTCGTTTGCTTCCCCGTCGAGGGGGGCTTCTGTCCTCCTCGAGGGTTTCCTGATCTCCACGGGGATCACCGCTTTCGTTCCGTAGGTCAAACGGAAAGGGGTCTCCCCGGTCGTGGAGTGTGGGGTCGTTCGGTAGGCCCAGAGGACGCTGTGTAGCTCCTCGACCCACCGTTGTTTGGCGTCGCCTAATCGGCGTCTCAATCCTCGGAGGATTACTCTGTTCCCCGCCTCAGCCTGCCCGTTCTTTTGGGGGTGCTCGACCGACGTGAAGTGCTGCTTCGTGCCTAGTTTAGTGACGAAGTCTTGGAAGTTCTTGTCGGTGAACTGTGTCCCGTTGTCGGTGACAATGGCTTGAGGCACGCCGAACCGGGCGAGGATGTTTCTTTTGTAAAAGCGCAGTATGTTAAAGGCCGTGATTTTGGCCAATGCTTCCGCTTTGATCCACTTCGTGAAGTAATCCACCCCGACGATGAGGTATTTGTTTTGATATGATCCTATGACGAAGGGTCCAAGGATGTCCATTCCCCACCATGCGAACGGCCACGGGGAGGATAGCGTTTTGAGCTCGCTAGGAGGAGCAAGGTGCATGTCCCCGTGTCGCTGGCACCTATCGCACTTCTTGACGTGTTCCTTGGCGTCTTGTTGCATGGTGGGCCAGTAGTACCCTGCCCGAAGCGCCTTACGGGCTAACGAGCGACCGCCTAGGTGCTGTGCGTTGATTCCCTCGTGGATTTCCTGGAGGATGTCGGGGACCTTAGTCTCCTCGACGCACCTGAGGAGGGGGATAGAGAACCCTCGCCGGTATAGCTTATCCTCGACTACAGTGTACGAGCACGCCCGCCTCTTGACCATTCCTGCTTCTTTGGGATCTTCGGGCAGTTTGCCTGTCATGAGGTATTCGTATACCGGGGTCATCCAGCAGTTGCTGTCCCCTATGGCGTTGATGTCCGAAACCACGGCCGGTTTGTCGATGCTCGGGTGGAAAAGCACTTCTTGTATGACGGATTTGTTCCCGCCTTTCTTCTTTGTGCTCGCCAATTTGGACAAGACATCTGCTCGGGCATTGTGCTCGCGGGGGATGTGAGTTACTTCCGCGGAGGTAAACTTTTTCATCTTTTCTTTTACCAAGGCCAAGTATTCTATGAGGTTGTCGTTCTTGGCTTGGTACTCTCCTCGGACTTGCGAGGCCACGAGCTGGGAGTCGGTGAAAAGTTTGACCTCCTTGGCGCCGAGGTCTTCAGCCAGCCGGAGTCCTGCGAGGAAGGCCTCGTATTCGGCTTGGTTGTTCGATGTCGGGAAGGACAGTTCGAGGGATACCTCGACCAAGATGCCTTCCTCGTTTTCGAGGATGATGCCCGCCCCGCTTTCCTTTGGGTTGGACGCCCCGTCGACATAGATCGTCCATTTCTGTGACCCGTTGGTCGAAGGTTCCGGGACGATCATCTCTGCTACTAAGTCTGCCAGTACTTGCGCCTTCAGGGTTTTCCTCCCTTCGTATTGGATGTCAAACTCGGCGAGCTCGAGTGACCATCTGAGCATCCTCCCCGCCGTGTCCGGCCGCCCGAGGAGCTGCCTAATAGGATGTTCGGTCCTTACGACGACGGTGTGGGCGAGGAAGTAGTGGCGTAGCCTCCTGACAGCGGTGACGAGGCCCAGGGCGACTTTCTCAATCTGCTAATATCTGAGCTCGGGGCCTTTGAGGGCTTTGCTCGTGAAGTAAACTGGCTTCTGCCCGTCCGGGGTTTCCCGAATGAGGATGGCGCTGACTGCTTCACTCGTGATCGCAAGATACAAGAAGAGTGTCTCCCTGTTCTCAGGCCGTGAGAGGACCGGGGGCTGTGATATGACTTGTTTTAAGTGGACGAGTTCCTGCTCGCATTCCTCGCTCCAATCAAACTTTGCTTTTTGTCGAAGAAGTTTGAAAAATGGGAGTGCGTACTGTGCGGATTTGGCGACGAAGTGGGAAAGGGCGGTGAGCATCCCGTTCAATGATTGTATCGACTTCTTTGAGTCCGGGGTAGGGAGCTCGGAGAACGCCTTACACTTGTCGGGGTTGGCCTCGATTCCTTGCTCTGTAAGGTAAAACTCGAGGAACTTACCTGCCCGAACGCCGAAGGTACATTTGTCGGGGTTAAACCTCATGCGGCATTTCCTCGCTGTCTCGAACACCTTCTTGAGGTGCGCGGCGTGATCAACTTCTTCTGCGGATTTGACGATCATGTCGTCCATGTAGACCTCGAGCATGTCGCCGATTTCAGCCCGAAAAACCCTGTTCATCATCCGTTGGTAGGTCGCACCGGCGTTCTTTAGACCGAAGGGCATTACGTTGTAGTAGTAGTTGCCCGACGCGGTCATGGAGGCCGTGTGTTGTTTGTCGACCTTGTCCATGGGAATTTGATTGTATCCCGAGTAAGCATCCATGAAGGACAGTAGTTTGTAACCTGCAGAATTGTCGACCAGTTGGTCGATGTTAGGCAAGGGATAACAGTCTTTTGGGCAAGCCCGGTTAAGATCGGTATTATCAACGCACATTCTCCATTTTCCATTATTCTTTTTAACAAGTACAACGTTGGACAGCCAGGTCGTGTATTTGGCCTCCGAAATAAAATTTGCCTCTAGGAGGTCTTTTACAGCTTTTTCAGCAGCCTCCGCTTTTTTGGGAGACTGCTTACGCCTACGTTGTGCTATGGCCCTAGCGACCGGATCTACCGCGAGCTGATGACAAGCCACCTCGGGGTCGAGGCCAGGCATCTCGGACGCGCTCCACGCAAAGAGGTCAGCGTTCTCCTTCAGACATGCTTTCAGCTGCTCCTTTGCCAGGTCGGGGATCCCGGTGCCAATCTTCAAGTTGCGATCTGGATCGTCCCCGAGCACCACGAGCTCAAAGTCTCCGTCTGGGATGGGGCGTGTTGGGTAGAGAGGCCGCCCGTTGTTCTCCGCCTGGAGGTCGAGGTCCTCTGCTCCGTCTTCATCGGGCTCGCCCGGGAACCTGCTGTCGAGTTCGACCGCGTTGACGTGCGGGAGAGGTTTCTGCTCGGCGTCTTGGGGTGGCTTGGCCACGGTCTTGGGTTTGGGGCCGATGGAACTCAGGCCTTTGATGGCGGCGTCGAAGCACCTTCTGGCAGCGTCGATGTCCCCGTGTATCGTCACTACTCGCCCCCTGGTCGTGTAGTACTTCATTTTGAGGTGGACCGTTGATGGTACCGCCGTAAGTTCAGCCATGGTGGTCCTCCCGAGGATGCAGTTGTAAAGGGACGGGCATTCGACCACCAGGAAACGGATCTTCACCTGTCGGGCAGTGTCTTCGGCCCCGAATGTAACCATTAGCTCCACGTAACCCCATGGTCTGGTGGTGGTTCCATTGAACCCCTGTAGATCTGAACCGACGTACGGGGTCAGATGCCTCTCGTCGAGCTGAAGGGTCCCGAACAGGTGAGCATACATGATGTCGACCGAACTCCCCTAGTCGACTAGGATCCTTCGAATGTCAAAGTTCGCCATCTATGCCCTGATCAGGAGGGGAATAATGGCGTTTGGTGCTCCCCCGGGGAGTTCCTCGAGGTAGAAGGTGATGGGGTTGGAGTTTCCCCGCACTTTCTCGAGGGTGGTCGCCTTCGCCGATGTCGCGGATTCTAGCTCGTCAAATTTCCGCTTGATCGATTCGACGGACAGCTTCTCTGGTCCTCCCCCGGAGATGACCATCGCCCTGGGGAAGCTTTCCCAGGTGCTACGGGCAGTAGCGGGGTCTTCGTGGGGAAATGTCGCCCACATGTTGTGAATTGCTTCTTGTCCTTCAATGATTGGGGGGACAAAGAAGTCTTCGGGTCGGGTGACACTGAGGGCGACCTGAAGGTGACTCTCGTTGGGATGAGGCGTCGTCTCCTCGACGTTATGGGCTTCTCGGGAGCTGGGACGAGGAGTATCGCTCTTCTGGGCGTATTTCTTTAAGTGCCCTTCCTTGATCAGAATTTTGATCGCATCCTTGAGATGGATGCAGTCTTCGGTAAGATGTCCGTGGCTCCGGTGGAACCTGCAGTACTTTGATTTGTCAACGTTCGATTTGGGAGCAGCTGGCTTTGGGAAGCGAACTCCCCCTTTCACAAACTCGAAATTCTGGCATTCAGAGAGGATTCGAGCCCGGGGAGCGTTGAGCGGGGTGTACTCTGTGAATCGGCCAGCTGGTCCGTACGGTTCCCGAGGATCACGATTGCGGTTCTCTTTCTTTCTTTCTCCTCCTCGTCGGGGAGAAGAGTCTTCATCTTTGTGGCCGCGGGGGCCTTCTCTGCGTCTCGTCTCAAGGGCGATCTGAGCCGCCTCCGTCTCCTCGAGTTCGATGTACTTCTGAGCTCGAGCAAGAAGGTCCTCGAGACGTCGGGGTCTGCGGAGGCCTATGGATTTGGCAAAGTCAGATCCGGCGCGCAGTCCATGGAGAATTAAATATTTCTTCATGTCGTCGGTCGTATGGACCTCGACAGCTTCTTTGTTGAATCTCTCGATGTAGTTTCGGAGAGATTCATTCTTCCCTTGGAAGATGCTTTCTAGGGCCGCCTCCGTCTTTGGGTGTCGACGAGACGCGGTGAAGTGTTTGGTGAAGCGTTGCCTAAGTTGCTTCCAGGATGTGATCGACCCATGTGCCAGACCCTTGTACCAAGTCATGGCTCCCTTCCGCAAGGTGGTGGGGAACAGCCTGCACCTGATGGCTCCTCTGACATTTCGGAAGTCGAGCACTGCTTCGAAACTCTCAACGTGGTCGTCGGGGTAGGTCAGGCCGTCATAGGTCCCCAATGGTGGGGGTTTCTCCATGCCTGCAGGGATTGGGGCGTTCATGATTTCCCACAAGAGAGGAGTCCTCTGGTCCTCGTCGTCGCTACCAGCCGGGGATCTCGAAGGTGATCGATGATGTCGTGGAGGGGAGTTCCTCGAACGGCTCTTTGGTCTTTCTTCGATCTGCTTGGACTTCTTGGAAGTGGTGGAGGCCCTGGGTTCCTTCCGAGGAGGGGAACGAGGGCGTTTCTGGGAGATCGTCGGCTGAGGGCGCTCGAGACGTGGTCGACGACCCTGGCGTACCGGCGACGGGGTCCGAGATTCTTCGAAAGGAGTCCTTCGCGGGGAAAGAGAACGGCGAGGTGACGGCGGACGACGATATCTTCGCGGGGAAGATCGTTGTGCCCGTCCTTGCTCCAAAGCTTCAATTATGGTATTCTGGTGCGCGATCAGCTAATTGGTCTGATTGATCAAGGAAAATAGGGCCACGGTGCTCGGGTCCGCATTGGGCGGAGGAGCGACTGGTTGAAAAACGGCTTGTTGATCGTCTTGGCGAGCGGCGTTGTAAGCCACGTCTTGGGAGTCCGGGGAGGCGGTTTGCCCGTCTCTTACGTCGCCTTCGCCGCCGTTGAGGATGACGGCGTCTTCATGGTGGTTCCCGTTCTCGAGCTGTGCGAGCATGGTGTCCAGAGCCTGGTTAACCGACAGATTGGACATGTTGGTGATGAATGAGAGTTGCTTTGGTTTAACGAAGGAAAAATGGGG